>JADLZN010005108.1:0-104938 GCA_018155175.1 Sinocyclocheilus anophthalmus
CAAGAGCTTTAGTTCCGTTAACTCGGTGGCTTTCGGAGGTTTATTTCCTTTGGAGGATAGAGATCCGCTACAGGTGGCTTCAGAGAGGCAGCGAGTTAAATACGGCTGCAGGGGGGAGGATACTTGGGCTAGATTGCGAAACAGGACTCTTGAAATCAGTATGGCACATTCATTTATTTTTCTCCAACACACCCAACATTAAGAAACGCAGGTATATATTAATAATCTTAACAAATAACCCTCGTGGAATAACCATTTTTTATTTATTTATTTATTTATTTATCAAAATCCCAGTTAGGCATGAAAACAATAGTAAGTAGTGGTAGTATTAGTACCTATTGTAGATTTAAAAAATATAATATTAGATCCCGTGGCACACATTTGGTTTTTACGTCATGGGTCTGTTCAGAAAATGTCATTTAACAAGGACTCTTTTATTGAAATCAATGGTTAACTTCCTATTTTTAAATGTTCTAAACTAGACTTACTATATGGGGTGCTTAGGTGTTGCTTTATTTGCATCAGTTTGGAGCATTTGCATCAATGTGCAGTTTATTTGCAATAACATTAGTGATGGAAGTGAAGTCAGAAAATCCATCAGGACTAAAGACCTCTCAGAATTTAAATGAATTGCCAGGGAAACGAGTGTGAAAATGAAAACAACAACAACAACAAAGAAAAATGCAGAAAGTTTTGTGCAAAAGACTTGAACACTCCAAGCTCCAATAGATAAAACTTAGCTGTGCCAGATCTCAGTGTCAGCTAACATGCCACAGCAAAGTGTCAGCAAAACTAACAGCTTGAATAGTTGTTGGTTCATAATTTGTTCTGATGGAACGTACTTCCTTGTTATTTTCTTCATTTAAATTTAATCAAAAGTTTCACCTGATGTGTCATATACTGTGTGATAAAGACTGATCGGTTTAGGGGTAGGGTTACGGTAAGGGGATAGAAAATATTGTTTGAAAATATTAAAAAATATCCCCTGATGGACTACCAGGGTGTGTGTGTGTGTGTGTGTGTGTGTATGGTGTGTGTGTGTGTGTGTGTGTAACCTTTTCATATTTTATTCCATCACTTTATCACGGTATTTATGTTATATTCAGAAATACAGGAGGAGTTATTACCATCATCTTTTAACCTATATCGTCACATCGGCCATATACTGATGCACATACAGTTAAGTTGGACAATTATAGCACACCTTATTGTGAAACATTTTACAAATTCCTTTTCATAAAATTAACTCAAGCCTTCAAATAAGATATGTATTTTATGAGGCTATAAAAGGGCTCCTGTTTTGAACTAGAGCATATCTGCAGATGTTAACTTAACAGTCATATTTGATGTTTGCAGACTCCACGATGAAACGTGAGTAAACCCCAATAACAAATATGAAAAATTAAAACCATGGAAAGGAAACCAATATGAAAAGAGGCTGACGGCAAAGCTTTATTGTTCTGATTCATTTCAAAAACTCATTAAGACTGTCACAATAAGGGTGGGGAGTGCTCATATATCCAATGGAAACGCTCGGTTTGATACTATTTTAAAGAAGAATGTCTTGACATTTAGTGTTCAAACTCCTTCGCTTGTATCAAGTAGCTACAGACACTCCCTTCCTTCTTATCACTTTGGAAAATTTGTGGATTGCCAAGGACGGGATGGTAACATAGGCCTTTTGTTTAACCAGCAGTGATAAAAAGAACGACTGTGAACACTCCAAGCTCCAACAGATAAAATTTAGACACCATGCCAAGTTGGTGGGGGGGGGTGGGGGGGGGGGGTTGACAGAGGGGGGGATTCAGAGTCAACTAACATGCCACAGCAAAATGTCAGCAAAACAAACAGCTTGAATAGTTGTTGGTTCATAATTTCTTCTATTGGAACATATTTCCTTGTCATTTTCTTCTTAAGGCACCTGTGTATAATAAACACATAAAAACAGTAATTTTTCAAGACAGTTTCCATATAGGGAAATTGCACCTCCTATAGAGGCCTCCAGATCAGAACATCATGTAATGAGCTCTTATGACATCAAACTGAAAGAGACACTTTTATTTTTGATTTGTTTATTTTCAACATGTGTTCTAATTTTATGACCCTGTTACACAGGTCATCTAGACAAATACTAGGGCACAACTCTAGTCCTGAGCACCAAATAATAAGCATAATCTGAATAGAAATGCTCTCCTTTTCCTTTTTTTCCTCTTCTACTTCACTTCCTCAGAGATTGAGCCTGTTGGGGAACCGTCAGTAAATTCTGAGACATAATTTGACAATAAGAGTAGTCTTAAGTCATCAATCAAAACCCTGTTTACGCCCTTTTCAGCAAACATATGCTGACACAAACCTATCTTAGCATTCACAGTTAAGATAATATCCTAATACTTCAGCTAAGCACACCTGGTAAAACCTAGCTCCACAATCTGTTTTGATCTTGTAGTAGTCTCTAGCCCTTACTCTCAACACAAATTTGCAAAAATGTTGCAGATGCTCAGACTAACTTCCCAGAATGCAGACCAAAGAGGACTGGCCAGGCGTTGTGAGGAACACCCCCTACCCAGGGCCGACGACCACCTACTGAGCCGAAAGCAACTGGACACAGAGAGAAGAGTACCTCAGACTCATGACTCAAGCGAGAGTTATGGCTACAAAAAGCTCACCAAGATCATCATCTGCCTGGCCCACAACCTAATGGGATTGAAACAGGAGGTAAATGATCTCAAGCAACAGATCACGGCGGTAGCCCACAAGGACACCAGCAGAATGGAGTTACAGGAGGAAATCAATAGTCTTCAAGAGACAGCAGCTGAACAACGCTCAAGACAAGCTTGACATGGTCCAAAGAGAACTCAGGTACTCTTATAGGCTGCAAAAGGAAATGCAGTGGGAGAGACACCCTACTCCTGCATCCTCACTCAGCAGTGCAAACTCTCCTCAGGTGCACTAAGCTACGAAGGGTGGAGCCAACATTTTCTGCTTACCAACTCAGCAGACAGAACCATAATACATCCAGCAACGACAGAGAGGAGGGGGTCCCTTCCAAGCATCCCTGCAGCAGCGCATGATGTGACCCCCAGAGACCTTGACAAGCTAGCCAGAAAAATCCCAGCATTCACATGGCCAGGAAAATAATAGTTTCCTACTTAATGCAGTACGAGCAGTAATTTAGAATGGTGGCGTCGTTTTAAACATTGCTTGCAAGCAGACCCAGTAATCAATCTTATGTGTCTGTCTCATAAGTTCTAGTAACTCCTTATCCATGCGCATACCAGTTTCTGATCAAAATCAGATAAAACTATAGCTTGAATGTGCCTTCCTACAAGCAGTAGAAAGTTTTCAGTGCTATAATGTGTTTAAATTGTACGATAAGAAACTAACCTGATTTTAGTGAAGAAATCCTAATTTCTGTCGTTAGTGGAGCATAGGTCTTTTTCTTGACGACGAAATCTCGGGATTAGCAGATCATATAAATGGTACCAGAATAAATCGGTATGATCTTGGGCGAAGAAATCCCCTTTTTTCAGCACTGTGTAGGTGATCTGAGCGATACTCCTCATTTCACTAATTTAAGGCCTTATTATGTGTTACGTATCATTGTATTTCATTTTGATTTGTTCATGTGAAACATTCACGTAAAATTAATGGTGTTATTCTAGCGTAGCTAACTACGAATCCACCATTGCCTGTGAAGTGAATGTGCTGTTTTGATTAATGAATGAATTTGTATGGGACATGTCATAACTGACTGTTATGCCCCGCATAAAAGCCCCACACTAGGGAACTGCCCAGAGTCGGTGGTTTGGTTTGAATTCTAAGATGAAGACATGAGCTAGAAAGCTTCTGCAACCCCCTAAGTACGTGCCAGGCTTCGGCCTTGACTTTTCCATGCATGCTCACAGCAGTGCAAGTTCTGCTCCCCTTGCACCTGGTGTGAGTTTGCATTGGTCTCCTATGTAAGGTATTTTAACTCAGTTGTAAGGGAATTAATTATTATTATTGATTCAGGTTTTGATAGGACTCGGATTTGAAACTTCGAAGTCCACCTGATTAAACCGATTTCAAATTTGTTATGTTACACTTGTCGTCCAGCGAGCCGTGATTTCAGTATCTTTTAACAAACTGACTATGCATCTGTATTTTCCCTGGCCACGGGTTAAATACAATTATAATAATTTGTCAGCTCTTAAGAGAGAGGTAATTATTATGAGTAAGCTACAAGCTAGGCAGCAAGCAAGGGATCTTTGGCAACAGTTGTAACCTTGAAATATTAGGACACCAGTTAGTCATCTTTAAATGGATGAAACAGAAATTATTGGCTATCTGATAACAACTAAACTAAAACACACAAAATTACACACACACATGTACAGGTTAGTTTAGCTAACAGTCAAAACCTAGGTTAAAAAGCCTATTCCAGCATCACCCACAAGTGACACCTGCTTAGCCATATCTCTTAGAAGAAGAAACCTAAATAGGTAAAATCTTCCTTCTTCCCTTTCTTTTTTTGATTTCATCTTATTTTATTTCAGTTTTGTCATAGTGACAAACCCGTGAACCATCAGTGCTTCGAGTAATAGTTTGACCACATGTATAGCCCGGCCATCAGCTGACCCCTGCTTAAAGCCCCCTCAACAAAGTTACTCAAACTCTCTCTTTGTGTTCACGAACACAAAAACATAGCACCCTACCTCACTAGCTGCCTCTCACCAGCTATTCATACCTTACATGGCCTACACAGCCGTTCCCCATAGAGATAGATTAACACCTCTGTACGTACTTGTGAATGCCACCTGCAAGCAGCCCGAGGTGAATTCAATGTCACAAATGAACTGGAATATGCTTGCAGACCACAAGGTGAACAGACAGGGAAAACACGAAACAGAACTTCCCCTGGCAAGCAGGCCCAGACCCCCTCAGCCAAGAGTCCGAACCTGCGAGAGGGGCGAGAGCCCACTGTTCACACGTCACCAACCAGCAGCCACAAGGGGGTGGGGCAGGGACCTTTCCAGAGGATCACTGCAGACACACACACCGTGTGACCCCACAGACCCCAACGAGCCGGCCAGAGACAATACATCTGGCAACCTAAATACTGCAGAGATCCTGAGGACATCAAAGGAACTGATCCTGTAGCCTCACCAGCAGCTTAAACAAGCCATCATAAAGGAATTCTCAGACCCAGAGTCTGAACATGGACTGATCGCTGCTGATTCTGAACTTCACGACTCAGAATCCAAAGCGGGCACCAGAAGGCACCCAGCATTGCCACAATGCAAAACCCTTCTACAGAAAGCCCCTAGCCAGAAGAGGACAGAGCCATCACCATGGCAACAGACCCAGGTTCCAGACCAACCACTGGGAAAAGTCATGGAAAAAGGCGTCCTCATCCTGCAAACACCACGGTATGTCCAACAGCAGTCCACCACAACATCCTCCTCCACACCCTTCACACAGGTGCTGAACGGAGGCTACACAAGGACAGCTGGACACGCCTACTTCTGGGTTACAGGAGCTGCTGACACTAGCAAAAGAGCTCCTTGAACAAAACTCAACTAAGGAGTACTGAGAAGGACAAACTTCTGACTCCTTGCCTGACGCAACACAGCATCAGACCACTCAAGGGAGGAGCATCCATTGAAACCGGTCGACACCCCAGAAGCAGCCCGACAACGTTGGATTGAGCAACGGGCCCACATGCCCAACAGCGAAAGCTCTACCAACACAACTCAGGCAAGCTCAAGTCGGTGCCGCCACAAGAGCCAAGCGACACCGCAAACATCAGATTTCTAGTGACGTTGAGCAAAGCAGAGAGCTCACAACCACCTGCCGCTCTCCTGCCATCATCACTAGGTGACACAGCCTCGACACCTGCTGCATAAGCTCGAGGACCCACACCCTGCTACAGCCTACATCACCACAGCGCACCACCTGACAGCATCCACCACGGCACCACAACCACTCCTGGAGGCACCAACAGCCAGAGAGCCACCACTGTCTCCTAGCCGTGAGTGACAGGTGTGTTAGATTGTTCTGCACCTTTGACATCGCTCATTGTTGTCTATTCTACGGACTACAACACCCGAAAAGGGGGAATTTGTAGCGTCTGGACCAATCAAACACACAATTTTTCATTTGATTTAACAAATCAGTTATTCATTAGATTAAAAAACATTCACAGACCCCTCACACAATAAACATACTGGGTGCCAGGATGTCAGCGAACGACACCAGGCCCCTGGTCACCATGGCAACCATGACACCAGATACATTTACGACCTTATGGAATGTAAGTAGGGAAAATAACTGCCTTTGAATTAGAAAGAGACACGGTGCACAGTAGAAATTGACTCTTTTCTAATTAATTCATAGGAGACCCTTTCTTTTATTGAACACACATACCCTTCAGATCATCGTGTATGTTGTCTTTGAGATTTTATACTGTTTTATGCAGGCTTATGATCGAAACACTCATTCCTGTCATCTTACATATATAATATAACCCTACCATGTTTAGTATCTATGAATTAGTCTTCTGATGATCTAAACGAGAGTGTATATTATATGTTGGTACATAGGCAATATATTAGTGTCCTGAGAAACTTTAGTAATTTCGATTCAAGTTCCATATGCAAAGTACCATGCTTTCACACAAAGGGTCATAAAAACTCCCCAGTATCTCAAAACTCCCACTTGGAATTTCAGCCTTTTTCATTGGACAAGCCCATTTTGAGAGGCGGGAATCTTCCGAGACATTAATCTGATATCATCATTGTACCACCACATCCCAACATTTCATTGACTCAAGTTGGCACTGCAATGCAGTGAAATGCAATGTGATACTAAATGCTTCAGAGGGTTTTTTTCTGATAACATTGCTCTTAATGGTCATGACTACAAAAAAAACAAAAACAAAAAAAACATACACACACACACAGTCGTATAATTTCTAAGCAGATGCTATATTAAAAAAATTATGAGCACAGTCTGATTAAGACAAACAACATATGAACAATATGAAAACACTTCATAAAGCCACTGACAGTGGCAAGGGTTGGCAACCATTGTCACCAGTGTTGGGGGTAACTCATTACAAATAACGCAAGTTATGTAATCAGATTACTTTTTTTCCAAGTAACTAGTAAAGTAACGCATTACTTTTTAATTTTCAAGAGAATATCTGAGTTACTTTTTCAAATAAGTAATGCAATGTATTGATTGACAGCTCTCCTGTCCCCATGTTGAGGGAAATCAGAAAATGTTACTGTAGTTTCAAAATAAATATGAATATGCATTAATCCATCTCACTCTCTGTAACGGGGCTGACAAGACGTAAGGCGTGCGGATCCATTCGCAAAGCTTTATTTAAGCAGAAGACAGAGACGTGGTCATAACAGGCAGGGTCAAACTATGACAAACCGGTATATGGAGGGCAAAACACAAGAATGGTCCTAGGGCTAGCGCAGGTTGACGATCGGAAGACAGAATCAAAAGGGGCAAGACTAAATGGAGAAATCCAGGAAAACAGGTGAAGACCAGAAACCGAGAAAACAGGCAAGGCAAGGCAATACTAGGCTAGGCTAGGAGGCTAACGATGGCCTGTTTTTTTTTTTTTTTTCTTAGTGTAGCTATAACGTAATAGGCGCTAAACAATACTCGCCAGAGGGAAGGGATCAGAGTGAGTGTTAATTAGTGAGTGAGTGATATGAAACAGCTATGCAATCAGTGCTGAGTGCAAGCAGTGAAACAGCTGAGTGCAATCAGTGCAAAGAAGATGGGCTAGTAGTCGGGATGAATATTCAACAGTGTGATGTCGCGAGAGGTCAATGAAAAGGGAGGGTGACCTTGATGGTTAGCCGATGGAATCATGGACGGATTCGTGACACTCACAATAAACAACACAGATTCAGTAATCCTCAAAATGAATAAAAATGCAACTCAGAATATGGACGCCAAAAACTGCAATAATTAAATATCTTTATGTATTTAATACCATTTATTAACCAATGTCTGCGTTCTGACCTGTGAGGATCAGTTCAGCCGTACCATCAGCAAAAATTACTCTAGACAAACATTTGCATGTCTTTTTTTATTGCTGATGTGTGTTGAAATTTCTTCTTCCGCATTCTACTGTACGGACTTAAATTTACTTTCCCTTCAGCCTGAGGCTTATTCATTTCACTTTTAGTGTGAAAAGACTTTTATATTTGCCAAAAATTTTACTTTTTATTTTTAAAACAAACAAGCAAGCCCTGTTCAGATTTTAATAGTAACGCAAAAGTAACGTAACGCATTACTTTCCATAAAAAAGTAACTAAGTACCATAATTAGTTACTTTTTATGGAGTAACGCAATATTGTAATGCATTACTTTTAAAAGTAACTTTCCCCAACACTGATTGTCACACACACACACACACACACAACACACACATACATACATACATAATGTCAGTGTGAGAATGTTTAAAACCAGTTACATTCTCACCTTATCCCAGGCCATCCACTGATTGACTGCTTTGTCCAGGACCAGGTCCCCAGTGCTGCTGAGACATTGTGAGTTTGCGTTGAGGTCTCCATTAGACCCCATTTTAGCGGTAGATCCAGATGGGTGAGATTAGATAGGAACTTCTAACCAGTGCGACTGAATGTTATATTATTGCACACAGCAGCGTGCTCGGAAATTAAAGATTAACGGCGTGACGTCACCATTCAAATCGGTCACAAAGACGAAAGGCGAGACAGACCGTCAACTTGTCACACTAAATGCATCTCAAAATAAGTACTGTTATACCTCGCGTCAGTTTATCCATGCCCACAGACATTCGGGTCGTTTTAAATACTACATTTTCTAATGGCTATAAAACATAATTCAGTGTTGCATTGCAGCTGGATTACTTCACTTTAAACCTAACAACGTTTCCTCAGTTAGAGCAGCCGGTGAGCCGCATGCAGTTAGCCCTGGTGGATTTAGCCTAGTTATGTGCGTTTGTTGGTGATCAAAAAAGCAGTTCCGATATGAACGCACTTCACGTCACAAAACACGTGTGCAAATGTTTCTCTAAAACTGAAAGAATTGCTGTGGATTTATGGCGCATAAGAACAGCGGTTACTTCTTCTTCTTCTTCTTTTTGTTCAATGACCGTTCACTCCTTAGGAGTATTACCGTCACCTACTGTATATCTTGCGCATATGGGTGATGAATCTGTACTGAAAAAAAACTAAATAATATATATATATATATAGTGTAATGCCCTACCCACCCCAGAGGATCAGAGCCCACGCTTCAGCTGGCGCTGCGTGTTCAGCTCCACACTGTGCTCCTCAACCTCCGAGATGGGCAGAAGCATCATGATCCTCATCCTCAAACACTAAATCCTGCGGTCTAATCCTGTAAACTCTAAAAATGTTAAAACCACCTTAAACATCTGACTATCACTCAAACCCTTTCCCAGAAGGTCCACGACACTCACTGGTCTGTTCCTTATATTGCTAAAAAGACTGTTACGCTGATCTTCATATTTACTACATTTAAAGAGCACATGCTCTACTGTTTCAAAAACATCACATTCATCACACATACCATTTTCATGCTTCCCCATTAATGCAAGTGTTGAATTTAGTCCTGTGTGACCCATCCTTAATCTAGAAATCATTACTTCTTCCTTTCTGTCTTCCATAAAACTGTTATTTTTTCCCTACTGATTTTACAATATTATAATACCACCTACCTGTGCTGCTATTTTCCCATCTTTGTTTCCATATTCTTATTATTTCCCTATTAATTACTGATTTTATCTAATTTCTTCCCAGAGGTACCTTAACATCCACCAAGTTTTTCTTTAAAGCTTCTTTTGCTAACTTATCCGCTGTTTCATTTCCTACTATCCCGATATGTGCCAGTACCCAACAAAAGTATATGATTATACCCTCTATTTTGTACAGTAATGTATAAACTTCTACTAGCAGGTCTTCTCTATCAGTTTTGTCGACAATATACTTTTAAGAGCTGAAGAAGAATCTGAGCAAATTACAGTCGGAGTCCTATTTGGCTTCATCTGTTCTACCCACTGCAATCCGACTATTATAGCAGTTAATTCTGTAGAATATACGGACAATTTGTCACTTAACCTTAAACTTATTTTCGTCTTAAATCTTGGAATGTACACTCCTATGCCCACTTTTTGTTTGATTGGGTCTTTAGACCCATCTGTGTAGATCTGTATAAAATAATAAAAATGTTCTCTCATAAAAACATTGATTTCATAACTATTAGTATATCTTTCTTCTGCTTTTTCCCGGGCCTCCAACAATCTCATTTCAACAATGGGTTCAGGAATATTCCATACCGATACCCCATTTAATGGCATGTTAGGACAGATTTCTTCATTCTCCAGACCACAATCCTTGACCCACTGTTCATACTTCCAACCAAAACTATTCCCTCTATTCTTTTTATATTCCCAAAAATCATTTAAAATTGTGCGTGTACGATGATTCTTATTACTACCCTTTAAATTAACCCAATACATTATCGCAAGCTTTTCTCTTCTTAAATCTAATGGCATCTCCCCCATTTCGACCCTGATAGCATCTAGAGGGGTTGACCTTATTGCTCCACAGCAGATTCGAAGTGCTCTAGACCAGGGGTTTTAAAACTGTGGGTCACAGAGTGGAACAAGGTGGGTCGCTTGGCTGCAGCTAAATTTGCATTTCAATGACACACACACTCACACAGTTCAGTCTAGGGCTGCACGATATAGCCTACTAACATTAAAGGGATCATATGATGCGATTTCAATTTTTCCTTTCTCTTTGGAGTGTTACAAGCTCTTGGTGCATAAAGAAGATCTGTAAAGTTGCAAAGACTAAACACTTCAACCCAAATATTCAGATGTGTGCAGTACATTTTATGGAGGACTGTTTACTGATCCTGGGAGAGTAGACTACAATGCCGGAGAGTTTTTTAAAAGAGTTTTTATATTTATATTTTTTATATTTAAAGCAAGCTTTTTGGGCAGTGTAGAGTAGCACTTATTGTTTTTCATTTCTCCGATCACAAATGCAGACATGGTTTATGTTTACGTGGCGCGATGCAACACACAAACGTGTAAAAAGACAGTATAAGTCATTAGAATCCGTTAATTATGTCCCCACTGGAGGCAACAAATTCCTCGTTTGTAATGGGTTTTAATGTTTTTGAATCATCGCTCTGGCCTGACAGGGCATCACAGTATGGTAAGAGCGTAAAATTTCCATCACACGCTTGAGGAATTCAACCAATCACAATGCACTGGATAGCTGGCCAATCACAACAAACCTCGCTTTTCAGACCGATGAGCTTTGTAAAATCATATTCAGAATGATTCGATGCGTTCAGAAAGGCGGGGCATAGAGGAGAAGAAATAATGTACAGTATGTGGAAAACAATGTTTTTTTTTTTTACCTTAAACCACATAAACACATTTCCTTACACCAAATACACAAAATAATGTTATTTTAGCAACATCATATGGCCCCTTTAATCAATCGGATTGAGCTCGATCGGAATGAAATTTCGATCGGATTGAAGGGGGTGGTTTATTCCTTTCTAATACGATTGAGAGTGCATGCAAACACTCAATCGGATTGAACCCCGAAACTGAAAGGACTGCGCATGTGCAATGACGCAGAAATAGGTAATGACGTATGACGTGCAGAAAGAACGGCTCTTCCTTTTGAATAAAGTGTTATAAATGCGTGTCCTGTCATTATAAAAACTCTCCTTTCACTCGGCAACTGTGAAGTAGAGCAGGACAACCTCCCACCAGTCCTTGTTTCGGATTCTCATCCACAGGCAACCCGTCTTGGACGCGGGGAGGGGGGGGTAATGTATAGGCGGCACAGCGGTTTATATGTATATTTATCCATACATTGATAAATATTAATTCTGCTGTTAAAAACAAATAAAGAAACCGTGTAGGAGAGTGGTTATTACTTTGGTGGGAAGTCGTGGCCTAATGGTTAGAGAGTCAGACTTATAACCCAAAGGTTGCGGGTTCGAGTCTCGTACCGGCAGGGAATGTAGGTGGGGGGAGTGAATGTACAGCGTCTCCACCTTCAATATCACGACTGAGGTACCCTTGAGCAAGGCACAGAACCCCCAACTGCTCACCGGGCGCTGCAGCAAAAAATGGCTGTCCACTGCTCCGGGTGTGTGTTCACAGTTTGTGTGTGTTCACTGCTGTGTGTGTGCACTTTGGATGGGTAAATGCAGAGCACTAATTCCTAGTATGGGTCACCATACTTGGCCACTTCACATTCACTTCACTTCACTTCACTTATTATGTGCAAACAGTGAGAAACTCTATATTTGTTCAGTGTGCGCATCTAAAAAAAAAAAGCTATTTTTACAATTCAACTGAACTATGTGCATGTATTTTAGACTCGTACATTGTTCTTGCTCAGTCCATGCAATAACTGCGTCCTTCTGTCAACCGAGTTTCTATTTACTTATACTGCTGTGTAATATCGACGGTATGACCCATTTCAGGAGCTGACAAAATTACTATTTAAAATCAGAGCATAGCTCACATTCACTAAAATACTGAAACGCTAATGATGCTGATTAAAAACGACAATGCAGGTTGACAGTCAAAGTATAGCATGGCTCATCCCCTGCAGCTGAACTGGAAATTTTGATTTGTTTTGCACCCGAGTCAGACCTGTCTGTTATTGGCTGAAGCGCAGGGCTCCACCCCAGCAGTTTGAAAAGTGCCCGTCAAACGCCGGCTCTCTCTTCTCCATCAGCACCTTCTTTGTCACTTTTTTTTTTTTACTTTGTAATTTTGGTGAAAAATAAATGTAGCGAAGTTGAATACTTTAGTTTTATTCTACTCAAGTAAAAGTAAAAGTACCACAATTTAATTATACTCAAGAAAGTAGAAAAAATTAAAAAATTTACTCAAGTAGGCTACTGTAACAAAAGTATTTGTAATTAGTTACTTTCCACCTCATTCCAAGCGAAGAGCACTGGCACTGCACCAGTTACTAACTTTCTCTGAGTCCATGTGGTTCAATAATCTGATCTTTAGTAAAATGTTTGCTACAAACCTTAGAGCGACTGGGACCAGTAATATCATCTCGGCGTATGTTCACTAGCCACAGTTTTCTAAGCCCGACATCGGCAGGAAAGCTAAGTCCCGTTAAACTTTGACGAAGCTGTACACAGCGGAACACAACAGTGTTTGTGATATTTCGTTTGCTGTTTTTGAAATCGAAAAGTACCTTCTTTTTTAAACATTTTAAAACAAACCCAAACAATGGCGGCCAAACTGGAAACTAGCGAGCCATAACAATTCAAGTTGGAAGTACGTTGTGAGGCTCAGTGCAAGTAGTCCATTAGCATCTGCTTTAGATATACTTTTTTGGAGCGTTAAATAATAGCGCAAATGCCGGTAATTTGACGAGTACCAACATTAGTAATTCGCGTTGCGTGATAAGATTTCTTTCTTATCATTTACATTAATGAAAATATATCATGCTCTCAGAACTGAGAGAGATTCTCATATTTCTCACGGTGTTATATAGTCAACACTTTTTAATAAACACATTAGATATATATCTATATTAATATATATTACGGTAATGATGGATTTTATGTCAGTTTGGTAATGTAAATACAATGTGATGACTTGAGTGATTCAAAATGTCTATTATGCTTCGTCTGCTATAATTAACCTACATTGATAAAAATTCTAAATTGAAGATTAATTGTAGTACATCCAGTGGCCAATTTCTGCAGCCCTGTTGGTTAATTTAGGCATATCTGATAATTATAAAGATCTCAGTGTCTGTTGTTTATCAGTCCTTGAGCTTTTGTCAGACGCTGTTTTAGATCAGCTCTCCTGCGCCCTTGGTCTGAGTCTTCTTTTAGCAGTTTGGCCACATCTGCCCCGTTCCTCATTTCCAACATTTGATGTCGCAATGTCTTAGCTGTATTCTTCAACATGAAGAAGATTAGCAACATGGGCACATGGTCTGTCAGGCATTGATAGATGATCTATATGGAGACAGGACCTAAATTACTATAATATTCACTTAACCTTTTGGGGTTGGTTGCCCCTTTGGTGAACCTCTAGTGTCAGTGCACTGCCAACATGCAGTCTGATTGCACATACTTACATATTCAATTTAAAAGTGCTATTAACCGATGACCTTAATAAAAGAGCCAGGCAACTGCAAAGAGTTTTCACAGAAATGCCATATATTGCAAGAACAATTTTTTTAGTTTCCCAAAAAGCCGTTTAGTTGTTTTCTTAGTGTGAAGAACATTTTAATAGTCCAAGAACATTTTATGCACTACAAAGACCCTTTGTAAAATGAAAAGGTTTCATAGATGTTAACGGTTCTTCATTGAACATAATGCCAACAACATTTATTTAACTATAACTATAAGTAAGCCATCCATTTGTTAATTTCCCTGAAATGTGTAAACACTTGCTCTATGATGATATAAAAACATAACTCTGTTTATTTGAGTATCTTAACCAGCCCTATAAAGCAACACTGACACAACCATCATTTTGGGGTGGGACTATCTTGTATTCAACCAATGCCAGATTAGTTGGCTCTTTGCAGTTTTGTTTGGTGACATTAGTTGCACGGAAAGTACACACTTCACCTTTAAATCCCCTGTAGATATTACAGTGTATACATAACATTCTTATAAGATTAATTAGGTCTGTAAATGAACGCAATTTACTGTCACTGTCAATCAATTAATATCATATATAAATTCACATCATATATAAATTCTGTCAATAAATTCAAATTTCATAGAATGAATGCCGATTTTGTAAAGTTTTTGCTGGGATGGGCATTTAAAAAAAAATCTGAAATTCGCTTTTGCGCCATTATCTCCTTGTATTAAAGTTAATCTTGTTCGCATTCTGTATAGTTCATGTCTGATACCGCGCGCCAGCGTCACGTGTTCATGAGGATTGAGATAGGCTAATCCCAAATAGAAAACATCACAAGTAAAATTAATCATGTTTATAAAGGTAAAAACATGGGTTTATTATAGCCCACTTACAATTTACATTTCAGAGATTATTGCAAAAAAAAATATTAAATGCTAAAACTGAATAAATTTAAATGAACAAACTTGGCATTGCATTTGCAACCATGTGAAAACAGGGGGTGCTGCAGCCCCACCAGCACTTCCCGCGTCCCTGCCACATAATCGGTTTCAGACATTTAAATACACACAAGTACTAGTTAAACAATGCATTTAGAGTTTGTAAAATACACACATGTCTATGGAAGCAACAATAACAATACATTTAAATTTAATTTGTCGATGTGTTTTATTCATATCAGATACACATAGTGTAAGTAACTATAAAGTTCACTCTATTCTTCTACCCGTGCACTATTCTTGTTTTCGGGAGAAACTGATGAATTCACATGCTGTAAATCTGATTGATGGCGGCGCCCATCTCACGTTACAGATCATGATCAAGATAATTTAGAAAGGTTTTTAAACAACAAAACAATATCAGAGCCTTACATTTTTAGCTGTATTTATAGCATTTTATCCACTTAAAAAAAAGTAAATAAAAATAAGCAGGGTCATTATTTAGTGCTTTCTTTGCCAGGCAGTAGAGTAGATGCTTTATCATCATTCAGTAGAGACCTGTCACGAAAGAAAAACATGAAATAAAAATAATTTTCAATTCAATTCAAATGTATTTTTATAGCACTTTTCACAGTACACACTGTTTCAAAGCAGCTTTACAGAAAATGCATGTGTCTACATTACAATTTATAGTGATATGTTATCACGAACGTGAATGTGTTCAAGTAATGATAATTTCACAAATGAACAGTTCAAGGTAATAGAATAATACAGTTAGCTAACATGAATTAATTTCAGGCAGAAGCTCATTAAAGCGATTATTACACGTGTGATCATAATGATTACAATATAGAGAAAATTTGCCAGCTGTGCATATTGATTTAAGCTGGCGTCATCAGGGGTCCTCGCAGGGGTCAGCATCATCTCTTCACAGGTGTTGGGTCATCTGAAGTCTTTCTATGAAGCTGGATCCACGCTGGAGCTGGTGTAATCTGCACCGCAATTATGCAGTTGCTTTGTTTTACAGTTGTTGATTTTATTTGACAATTTTATTTGCTGTCTTGTGTCAGTAGTAGCACAACAAAAATAGCAAATAAAATGGTTATTGTTACAATTAATGAAAATAAATTAAATTGAATCGTTACCATTGCTGTGATTCACGTGCTGAATGTTTAAGTCTGTGAGTGACTTCAGCGTGTTACCACACATGATTTAAGGATTATATAAACCCAATTAAAAGCGTCTTAAGGTATTTATGCAAAATGAAATCTGAAAAAGTTCATTAATAAACACACACACAAAAAATACACTAATGCTTTAATTAGAAGATAGATCACCTTCTAAAAGCAACCTATTTATTACTTTTCTTCCCTTGACATCAAATAAACTATAAAAATTAATAAAATATATATTAATTATAAAAAATATAGTAGTCACAATTTCAACCTGTAGCCGATTTATTTGGGGGATATCAAATTCATAAATCAGTTTCCACAAAGAACCCAATTGTTCAATTTTAAGACGTTACTGTTGTGATTAGAAATTAATTGGTTATTCTTTATTAATTGGTCATAGTCCGCAAGTAGTTCTCAATGAGGATATATATTTTTTAGTAATTATGAAATATCTAATAAGGAACTACCTTTGCCCTAAATTTGCTACTACTTACTGCTTACTTAATCTTGCTTCTCTATTAGTTAATAAAATTAAGTTAAGTGTTAATGTAGTACTACCTACTACTTCCTGCATAATTACTTGGACCATTATTCTAAACTGTTACCATAGGGAAAGATAAAATGAAGACATGGAGGGAATGGTTGTGAAACTTATATATTAAGACTCTTTTATTCTTCGCTGTTGTTATGTTGACATTAGCAAATATTAGTGCACTGCGCCTTCATGGTTTATTAAAGGGGTGGTGACATGTGTTTTTTAGGTCTTGAGTGTGTTTATGGGTGCAGTCTAGAGTGTTAATGCATTCGTTTGTTAAAAAACACATTATTTCACAAATTACTTTTTCCACACCTTCTATGTCCCTTCTCCTCTGAACGCGATGATCATTTCTGATTTATGAAAAGCCCAATGCTCAGAAATAAATGAGGGGCTCTGATTGGTTAGACTAGCCCCAGTGTTGTTGTGATTGGCTAAACCACTTAGTGCGAGTCTAAAAGTCCCACCCTCAGCATGTGCTACAGTTGTATGTAAACATGGTGTCGTATATTGTGCTTAGCAGTTTGAGCTCGATTGAGACGCAGGGGATATTAGTGAAGAGGATCGCACAGAACCTGTGCAACCACGGCTTTTAATGGTAGGCCTATGTTTTTTGTTTGCTGTTGTCTCATACTTTTAGATATGCTGTTATTTGTAAATGCTACTGCTTATGTTAAATTTTGGTATACGGTTTTATCCTGATTAAAGCTTTAATACAGTACAACAACCGCACGCTGTTGAACAACTTTCCATAGCTCTAGTATGTAAAATAAGGTATCAATGAGCTGATGATCATGAGAGAGAGAGATAGAGAGAGAGATGCAGAGTGTGTGCAGAGCAGAGCGACGCGAGGAACAGGATGAGAACACTGCTTTAGAAACTTGTGAATCCATTAGAATCGTTAGAAGACAGAATCTCGATTAATAAATGAATATATTTTTACATGCACCTGTAGTTTTCTCTTCCTCTTCTCTAAAGCAGCGCAGCATGGCCTTGCCCCCTTTCCTGCGTGTTCCTGGAGGCGGGGTTTATGTAAAATTCTGGGTTCTTGACGCAACGGACCCGGGAAGTAACTCGTTGTAGTCCCTTACCAGCCGTTTTTGTAGGCATTAAACTGCCAGAATTTTAAAAGACGATATCTCTGTTTGCATTGAACTTTCATCTTCTTAACTTGCAGATATTGTTTATGCTCAAACAGCAACATTACACACTAACTAACATTAAAAAAGTGAAATCGCAATCAACCACCCCCTTAATGTCATTGGTTCCTTTGTGGCTACTTGAATATTTTAAGTAAGTGTCACTCAAAACAGTAAGTAAATTGTTTTATTTGCCTTTGAAAGTAGCTGTAACTTAACAAAATCTAGTAAGTATAACAACTAAGTAAAGATAACTAATTAAATCTAAGTAAGGTAAACTATTGGATTTTATAGTGTAGATACCTCGAGATAAGCATCTCGGGGTAGGAACAGCAAGACAAATGGAAAATTATTAGCGTAGCTGCTGTTCATAACGTTTCAAGTGACTTTGTCAAATGTTTGTGACTTTGATCTAACTTGAAACAAGGGTGAGATTGAGATTCATTATGTGAATGCTTGGCTGGAGAGATGTGTCTTTAATCTAGATTTAAACAGCGAGTGTGTTTGAGTCCCGGACATTATCAGGAAAACTATCCCAGAGTTTGGGAGCCAGATGAGAAAATGATCTCCCATCCTATGTGCCTTGCAGTCTAATTCTAAACTTTAAATACATTTATTTTTAGTTAATTTAACTATAAATTAAATGAAACTGAGAAAAAATAAATAAACTAATGAAAAGGAAATTATACATTTACACACCTAAGGATTATCTTAACCAAAATAGTAAAAATGGGTCATGGGGTCTTTCTCATAGGCTAAATGAGTAAAGCCGGGCTCACACTGCAGGATTTTTAGGCTGATTTATCTCAGATTTTCCACTCCCGAGAACTGGAGAAAAAATCTTGCCGAGGACCTCATCGGTTCTGATGTTCAGCGCGGATTATCTGGTAATGTGAGGCATGTACAGATCGAATCTTGGACCTTCCGATCTGCTCCCACAAATCGAGGCTGCCCCGATTAATATTTAGGATTTTAAATCAGGATGATGTTGGATATGATTGTCACCAAAACAAGCTGCTGTATGGGTGTGTTGGATAGAGGAGATGGAGAAACTGCTTGTGGAAGTTTTGCAATAATGCGACTGTCTGTGTCGTGGCAATTTTCTATTTCAATAAAGGTATGAGACAAAAGTCTTTTGAAGATTAATCTTCTTGCAAGAAAAGGTATACATTCATACAGCCATTCAGTGTTGGCTGTAGATTGAGACAAAGAGAAAATACCGTAACTCAGTATTTATACCCTACTCAAATCAGGATGCTTCTATCCCAACCAATCATAATGCATACTCAAGATATGTGTATATTTAAGGTGTCCAACTATGTCCCCTAGATGCACACACACAGACACATCAAATAGATTTCCTGTTATCAAAATCTCAAGCATACTGAAGCACTTAGAGACAGTCTAAAGAACACTCTTTATACAGTAAAGCAAATAACATTAATATTTCAGATACAAATTAAATTTCCTCCACAATCTGCATAATGAGTTGAAAACGTATCACAACCGTAAGGACATAGAGTGTAGAAAGCTGCCAGCATGCCAGCTAACATATGTAAACATTGCTGAAACATCAATGGCAGTCTGCTGTGTGAGATCACGTGAGGCATTCCCTCGGGCATGATAATCTAAATAAAATGTTGTAGTGTGTGATGCGCCACAATTTTCAGATCTTATAGTGTGTACATGTTTAAGATTTGAGGGAAAAAAATCTGCGAAGATTCTCCTTATGTGTGTGCTGCAACCAGATTTCATAATCGGTTAGGATTTTAAAACTCCTGTAGTCTGAGCCTGGCTTAAGCAGCATTTAAAGCAATAAACATATAATATTCACTGTTGCTCAATATTTATTTACATCTTCAAATGCATGATATTTTCTTTTGCTCCAAGCAGGATACACAAGAAGCACGTTCAACTCGGACACGCAGATGGCTGTCGTGGTGATAAACAACGTAAACAGCAAACATTTGCGTGTCTGCACTTAATGTGCATTTCGTATATATAAATCATTTTAGGGGGCCCTTGGCTTTTGGGGGTCCAAGGCGGTTGCCTACCTGTGCCTAATGGGTAAGTGCTCTGGCTCAAATTAAGGAAAGGATGCCTGAGGTTTCAAGAAGAAAAAAAAAAGTTGTTGTTTTTCCAAAATGTCTAATAACTCTTCATCAGATAACTGAAATACTCCTTGGACATCTTTATCATATAATAATGAGCCATAAAGTAACACCGTGAAATATTTTAGTTGGGGTTATGGATCAAAAATAAATAAATAAATGAGCCTATAGTAGCATCATAATTGATTGTTGTAGCATCAATTAGCTATTGGCTTACACTTTTTGAGTGTGTTAAAATTGTCTCATTAATCACTCAATAATCTGTTCATAATGTAAAGAGATGACTTGACGATACATTGTCAATGTCTCATGTACTCCAAATGCCTTTGTAGTCTCATGTACCAGATCCATGAACTGAAGGGGTGTGGTAATATTGTTTATTAAAGGTAAAGAACTGTGACACCTTATCAACCTTATCTGGCCTGTATTTTATCTGAATTGACCAAACCCATGTTAAGGAGATGCTCAAGATGTTGGGGCATAATCCATGTGTGGCTGTGAGAAGAGTATGCAGGCAAGAGCATTTTGGATTATTTAACCATTTTAATAGCAATGCCAAGCTCATTGGTTTTTAATCCCAGTGAGTACAGGAACTAAAAAAAAACAACAACCATAACTGTATCATTTAAATGTAGGTTGCTTTGGTTAAAAGCATCTACCAAATGCCTTAATATAAATGTAAAAACATTTTTAAATAAAACTAGCATTCCAAATTATGCAATTCTTATTTTAATTAAGCCACAAGTTATGTATACATATATACACATACAATTTTATTTATTTATTATTTTTTGGACTGGAGAGTATTTTTATAGATACATGGTAGAGGACATTTCTGACGGTGAAAAAAGCTCACTTGTGTAATATTACTGCAGAAGTGTGTGTATTATTAAACTTCCCCATTAGATGAAAGTGCCACTTAGTGAGTCTCTATAAACTGTGTCAGAAAAAAAAAAAAAAAAATAGCTCTATATATATATATAAAATATATATATATATATAGATATTATATATATTATAAAAATATTTTAAAAAAAAAAAGTAAAATAATACTTTATATATAAAAAAAAAATATATATAAATAAAAAAAAAAAAAAAATATATATATATATTATATTATATAATATATATATATATATACTGTATATAATGACAAAGACTCCTAAGGTTAAATGATTAACATTTATTGTATGCCAAATAATTTGAGCCAAAAATACAGAGGGGCAACATTTTCAGTTATTACCACTGACACTCTGACAATATCAGTCATGTATTCACATCTCTCATGTTCTAGGAAATCTTTCAAATCAATAGCAACATTTTATCTTAATTTCTCTTAAGATTAATCTTAATCTTAATAAAATCAATACATAATTTGTATAGCACTGATTACTGACGTTCTCCTGATGCTTTGAGCATTTAGCTCTTTGAAGTGCTAAAATGCTACATAATTAATTTCTGTATTTTGGCCAACAAAAATACATTACAATAAAATTCAGTAAAATATTATAGAATTATTTACTCTAAAGGCAATTTGAGACATGTAGCATCAGGGCTACAGAAATTTCAGTTCCGTAAGTCTACCCATCATTGAAATCAGTAACACACAATTTAAGATACATGTATTTTATACACCTGATGTTTAATAAAATTGTCTCAGAGTCTGCTGCTTATCAGTTCTTGAGCTTGTGTGAGGCGCTCCAGACGCTGCTTTAGATCTGCTCTCCTTCGCCCTCGTTCTGAGTCTTCACTCAGCAGTTTGACCACATCTGCTTCATTCCTTAGTTCTAGCATTTGATGCCGTAATATCTTAGCTGCATCCTTCAGCATGAAGAGGACTATCAGCATGGGCACATAGTCTGTGTCACGAATCCGGTCCATGAACTTTCCAATTCATTGACTCTCGCACTACACACTGTTGGACATCACTCCGGACTACATATCCCATCATCCACTGCAATGATTGCACTCAGCCGAATTGCCCCACCTGTTTACAATGATTGCACAAAGCGGTTTCATATCACTAACTCACTATGTAACACTCACTCTGATACCCTTCCCTTGAGAGTATTGTTTCAGCGTTTTATCCCTCTCTAGAGATAGCGGACCTTACGGAAGCCCTTTTCATTTTTCCTTAGCCTTAGCCCTAGTCATTTTGCCTTAGTCATTAGCCTTAGCCTTAGCCTTAGCCCTAGTCATTAGCCTTATAGCCTTAGCCTTAGCCCTAGTCATTAGCCTTAGCCATAGTCATTTGCCTTAGCCCTAGTCATATGCCTTAGCCTTAGCCTTAGCCTTAGACTTAGCCTTAGCCTTAGCCTTAGCCTAGCTGTTTTCCCGGTTTCTGATCTTCGCATGGTTTCATGGATTTCTCGTTAGTCTCGCCCTTGTGATTCTGTTCGCCGATCGTCGAACTACGCTAGTCCTAGGACTATTCCTGTGTCTTGCCCGCCATATACCTGTCTGCCTCTGTTTGACCCTGCCTGCTTTATGTCCACGTCTTTGTCTTCTCCAAATAAAGCTTTGCATTTGGATCTGCACGTCTCACGTCTCGTTCACCCCGTAACAGAATGCTCGGCCAAACAAGGATCCAGCGGCTTTTCTGAGGAGCATTGGCCACGTATGGACCCAGCACCGGCTGTGGATTTGCGACAGGGGAGCTCACCTATTGAGGAATACGTCGCTCAGTTCTGGGAGTTATCTTTTAGGGTACCTTTTGAGGAGGTCACCTTAAAGGATATCTTCCGTTATGGACTAAATGAATCCATAAAATCATGGATGCCAGAAGGTAAATTTAATTGTAGTCTAAAGGACTTTATAGACTATGCTTTGCTGACTGCTGGGTCAGCATTCACTGTGGGTATCGCGGAGGAACAAGACCCCGCACTCACTCATGTAATGGCAGCCACACTAGAGCACGCTCACAAAATGACGGCAACAGCGGAGCCTGATCGCAAAATGGCGGACACAACAGATCTTCCTGAGGCAAGTCAAGCCACAGTTGATCATCATGAGTCAAAGCAAGTCACAGTTTATGATCACGAGTCTAGTCCAGTCACAGTTGATAGTTATGAGTCTAGTCAAGTCACAGTTGATCATCATGGGGCAAATCAAGTCACAGTTTCTGATCATGAGTCTAGTCAAGTCACAGTTGATTGTCATGAGTCAAGTCAGGTTGCAATTCATTATCACGAGTCTAGTCAAGTCACAGTTGATCGTCATGGGGCAAATCAAGTCACAGTCTATGATCATGAGTCTAGTCAATTCACAGCTGATAGTTTTAAGTCTAGTCAAGTCACAGTTGATCGTCATGAGTCAAATCAAGTCACAACTGATATTCATGAGTCTAGTCAAGTCACAGTGGATTTCTGAGTTCAGTCAAGTCACAACTGACATTCATGAGTCTAGTCAAGTCTAGTCACAACTGTTCGTCATGAGGCAAGTCAGGTCACAGTTGATCTTCCTCAATCAAGTCTAGTCACCACTGATCTTCCTCAGTCAAGTCTAGTCACAGTTGATCATAATGAGTCAAGTCAAGTCATGTCTAATTTCAGGAATCAAGTCAAGTCACAGATGATAGTTATGATTCTAGTCAAGTCACAGCTGATCTTCATGGGTCCAGTCAAGTCTCAGCTTATCTGCCAGAGCCTCATCAGGTCTCAGTTATTCATCCAGATTCACGTCGCATCACAGTTGTGTTGTCCCAAACATTTTTTCCCAGAGCCTCGTCATGTCTCAGCTGTTCGTCCAGAGTCACGTAACGTCACAGCTGACCTTCTAGAGTCTCAACACGTCTCAGCTATTCATCCAGAGTCTCGCCACGTCTCAGCTATTCATTCAGAGTCGCGTCACGTCTCAGCTAGTCATCCAGATTCACGTCGCATCACAGCTGATCATCCAGAGTCAGGTCACATCCTGTCTGTTGCACCCAGAGTGTCGGGGTCGGTCCGTTGGTATTCCAGTCTGGTGTCCAGTGTGAGGGATGCACCGCTGGTGGCTGCACGCGCAGCTGGTATCCCCAAAACCACTCACTCTAACCCTTCTGTTCATAAACTAATTCCCCTGTCTGAAGTGTTTACCCTGATGGGGATCGCTTTTTGGTGTGTTTGGGCTGCATACACCACCACAGAACTCCCAAAGGCGGCGGCGCCCACTATTAGGTCTCCAGAGGGGGAGGCTGAAGCTACAGAATCTCCTGAGGTAGTGGTGCTCGCTGCTGTGTTCCCCGAACCAATGGTGCCCGCTGCAGTTTCTCCAAAGGTGGCGGCACGTGCTGCAGAACCTTCCGAAGCGGCAGCGCTCGCTTCAGCTCCTTGCACGGTGGTGGCACCCAGCAATGCACTTTCAGCCTGTCATGTCACGGTCGAAGGAAACATTGCTGAACTTTGTACTGTCCTACCAAGGAGAAACATTAATGAACTTTTCCTGGTCCCAGACTTGTCGGGGTAGAAGAATCAGAGGTGTCGGCATCCGCGCCAGAACTCCAGAGGTGTCAGTGGTACTCCCTATCGAACTCTCTGCCTGTCCTGTTCTGGGCAAGGAGGCCGTCTATGAACTTCCTGTCTGTCCTGTTCCGGCCAAGGAGGCAGTCTCTGAACTTCCTGCCTGTCCCGTCCCGGCCAAGGAGGCCGTCTATGAACATCCTGCCTGTCCTGTTCTGGCCAAGGAGGCCGTCTCTGAACTTCCTGCCTGTCCTGTTCTGGCCAAGGAGGCCGTCTCTGAACTTCCTGCCTGTCCTGTCCCGGCCAAGGAGGCCATCTATGAACTCCCTGCCTGTCTTGTTCGGCTATGGAGGCCGTCTGTGAACTCTCTGCCTGTTCTGTTCCGGACAAGGAGGCCGTCTCTGAACTTCCTGCCTGTCTTGTTCCGGCCAAGGAGGCCACCTATGAACTCCCTGTCTATCCTGTTTGCGAGCTTCACTGCTCGTCCTGTCACAGCTTTAGAGGCCGTTTGCGAGCTCCCTGCTCGTCCTATCACAGCTATAGAGGCCGTTTGCGAGCCCCCTGCTCGTCCTGTCACAGCTATAGAAGCCATTTGCGAACTCCCTGCTTGTCCTGTCACAGCTATAGAGGCCGTCAGGGAGTCCTTCATCCTTCCTGTCCTGGCTGTGGAGGCCGTTTGTGAATTCTTTGTGTCTGTCAGGGAGGTTGCCCCTGAATGCTCAGTCTTGTTTATCAACCCCAATGTTCTGTCTGTGTAGTCTGTCTCTGCTCTCTCGTTGTTACAGTCTCCGCAAGGGTCTCCTGATCGGTGTGGTTCACAGGGGGGGTTTCCTGTTCCCTCTGTTTTCCCACGATTTTTTATCTATTTATCTTATTATTTTTTTTTCTACTCTGCCGTGGTGGTCTTCTGCTCCGCTGTGGTGGTCTACTGTCTGGCTTTGGTTGTCCTCTGCTCCGTCGTGGTGGTCTATTGTCTGGCTTTGGTGGTCCTCTGCCCCGCCGTGGTGGTCATCTGTTCTGGCTCTGGTGGTCTTCTGCTCCGCTGTGGTGGTTCTCTGCTCCGCCGTGGTGGTTCTCTGCCCCGCCGTGGTGGTCTACGTTCTGGTGGTCCTCTGCTCCGCCGTGGAGATCTTCGGTCCCGTCTGCTCTGCTGGGGTGGTCCTCAGCTCCGCTGGCTCTGCCTCAGTCCCTGGTCTTTCCTGTCCTTGGACCTGGCCCTCCATCCCTCCCCTGTTCCGCCTCCACTCCACCGCACTCCGGAACGTAAAGGGTTTTGAGCGTCGGCAGACGCTCCTGGGGGGGGGGGGGCTCTGCAAGGGAATCAGGTCAATGAAGCTTTCCAATTCATTGACTCTCGCACTACACACTGTTGCACCTCACCCCGGACTACATTTCCCATCATGCATTGCACTGATTGCACTCAGCACAGATTGCACACAGCTGTTACACTGATTGCACCCAGCTGTTTCATATCACTCCCTCACTATTTAACACTCACTCTGATCCCTTCCCTCTGCCGAGTATTGTTTCAGCGTTTATCACTCTCCTAGAGATAGCTACCTTACGGAGCCCTGTCATTGAGTAGCCCTAGTCTTTGACCTTAGCCTTAGCCCTAGTCATTTGCCTTAGTCATAGCCCTAGTCAGTAGCCTTAGCCCTTGTCATTTGCCTTAGTCATTAGCCTTAGCCCTAGTCATTAGCCTTAGCCTTAGCCCTAGTCATTAGCCTTAGTCATTAGCCTTAGCCTTAGCCCTAGTCGTTTGCCTTAGTCATTGGCCTTAGCCTAGCCTAGTCTTGCCTTGTCTGTTTTCTCAGTTTTGATTTTCGCCTGTTTTCCTGGATTTCTCCCTTAGTCTTGCCCCTTCTGACTCTGTCTGCCCATCGTCGACCCACGCTAGCCCTAGGACTGTTCTTGTGTCTTGCCCACCATATACCTGTCTGCCTCTGTTTGACCCTGCCTGCTTCATGACCACGTCTCTGTCTTCTCCACAATAAAGCCTTGCAGATGGATCCGCACGTCTCACGTCTCGTCAGCTCTGTAACAGTCTGTGAGACGCTGATAGACAACCTATATGGAGACAGGACATTAATTATAACATCCACTTTGAAATCTGAGGTTGGTTGCCCTTTGATCTCTTTGGTGAACCTCTAGTACCATCGCACTGGCAATGTGTGGTTTGGATGCACATACAGACTCAATTAGTTAAATAGTTATTAAATGATCATCATCACCTATTCCACTCTTAAAAATAAACATGCTATGTAAAACCAAATGGGGTTTTTACATTATGCTACATAATAACCATTTTTGGTTCCCCAAATAACCTTTTCACTGAAAAGTTATTTAAACAACTATTTTTTTTCTTAGTGTGAAGAACCTTTTAATAGTCCAGGAATCTTTTCCACACTACAAGGACCTTTGTAAAACGAAAAGGTCACATGGATGTTAATGGTTCCTAATTAGGTATGTAACAACGCACCCCAAGTTAGTTGAAAATTGATGAAAATATGTGTGAAAATATGCCGATTCAAGTCAGTTGATATGTTAAATGAATCGCTATACATTTGGGGGTGGGAGTTTATGAATGTATTGCTGAGGAGAACTGACTGTCTTCAGAAAAGTTTAGATGGTATTTTCTTTAAACCTTGCCTCTGTGTAAGGCATATGAAAGTAATATTTTTAAGTGCAGCATTATTTAATTTTCAGCGGTAACCAAGGATACACTATATTACTGCTGTTCCATAAGTGTCACCTGTGTTCAGAGTGTGAATTTGTGTCTCATTCAGCCTATCTGATGTTTTTGTTTCATTCAGATATTTTATGCAGCATTATTTCATAAAGCTAAAGCCAGACCATTCTGTCTTTGATTAAAATTTCATTAGTAAAAGTATGTGGGGCCAGAGACAGTCCGAATAGTAGGACTGTATATTGATAAGCCACCCCCTCAAACGCGAATTTCAAGTGTGTGATGATGGGCTATCTGCAAGCATCTTTCAGATCCACTGATAAATATAGCTGCAAGCAGCGATTCCGGGGCCAAGCCCGAGAAGGGCTGTAGCACAGCGCAGAGCAGGTAGAGCAAAAATGGCAGAAATGGAACATACATAAAAAAACAGATAGGTTAATTTTTGAACTGGTGGTGGTGCTATAGAGTTGGTCCTAGAGACCCCAAAGTTGGTCAGATTACTATTCCTGGCCATCACTACAAGTGTGCCAAATTTCATCATTTTCCTATGTTCCCTTCATAGGGCTGCCATAGAACCAATGGACGAACTTAATATATAATATAATAATAATAATAATAACATACGGATACAATAGGGGCTAAAGCCCTTCGGGCTTGGCCCCTAAAAAGCAGTCCCGGGGCATACAGTATATGCACTAGGATCTGCTTTAAAGTCAGCATCTTGAATGGGCATCTCATTAGCACACGGTTCAGATGCCTGAGATTGAGGATATGGCTAAGCCCACCATCCTTCTTGGGAATGAGAAAGTAGCGTCTGTAAAAGCCTGACTCGCAGTTCACTAGAGCAGCGGTTCTCAATTCCAGTCCTCGCGTACCCCCGCTCTGCATGTTTTGCATGTCTCTTTGTTAACACACCTGATTCAGATCATCAGCTCGTTAGATGTGAGCTCCGTGCATGAACTGGCCACACTGAATGGTCCCCTACACATTGTTCATTGCTCCCTACACCCTGAGCAGGGGAAATCCGTTGGAAGTTTACTTCACTTCAGAATATTCATTTACAGATTTGCGCTGCCTGCAGCGTCTTCACACACATACAAAACTTACTAGAGAAGCGTGAAGTGGGACATAATAAACCTCTGTAAATAAATACAATTTAAATTCACGTCTCGCACACTTAAATGCCCTTTGTATGGCGGAATATCCGGTAATGTCCACTTCGCAGGGCACTTACAGTCAAATATAACAAACGTCTGAAGCAATAAGAGAAACATACAAAATGTGCAGAGCGGGGGTACACGAGGACTGGAATTGAGAACCGCTGCACTAGAGGAACCATTTCAACGGCTCCTTTTGCATGCAGAGTTTGCACTGCGACCGGAGATTGTGAGAATCGTTGTCCTGTACCGACGTTTGAATGATAGCTCTGAAGCAAGGTGGGCTGCAAGTGAACTGTAGCAGTAACCTCGTTCTATGGTTTTTAGAACCCAGCTTGACACATCCGGAATGGCTTTCCATGCCTGGAGCCGAATGGCAAGTGGTCTGAGTTTCTCGAATGGTATATCGCCGCACGGAGGCAGGGAACTGACATTCATGGTAATGAGGAGAGGAGAAGTGCTCTTTTGAGTATGTGGGTCCGCTATCACAGTGGTAGTTTGTTTGGGCACGCTGAGTGAGAAGGGCTGGCCCAGCCTGTACAGAGCTTAAATCGCTCAGAGCTATGCAGAGGAATAGAGATGGAGAGTTTGAGACTTCTTTGAGGGTGTCCTGGCCTCGGTGAGAACAGGCCCTCTCCTCTTCCTCTCTGCATTGGGATCAGGACGGCTTCTTTGGCTCAGGGTACAACGTCAATCTGGGGCAGGGACCTTGACGCCTAGAAAACGGGTAGTGTTTTCCCATCTGGGGGTGCTGCTGAAGACCAGGCTCAGACTTAGGCTGGGTCGGAGGCGGCACCGGTTTAGTAGGCTGCCGGGAGGATAGAGCCTTCTGACGACTTGAAACAGTCGCCAACCTGTAGCGCTTTGGCAGGACGTGCCTACACTGAATGGGCTTTCAACTCTAGGGCCAATGGAGGGCACAGATGTGCAGCCACTGCCTCTTCGAGAGAGGGGAGCTTGTCACAACCTCGTTCTTTAGCACCATCAACAGTGGTGAGAGCGGCAGAAGTGGAGGGATTAACACGTGCCAAGTAGGGGGTGCGTCACGTCCTGGTGAGTTCTTCGTGAACATCCAGGAAGAACTGAGCGGGCCGTGGGTGGGAGCATCCGTTGGCAGCGTCCCTTCAAGTACCACTCATCTAGGAGGCCCCGGCCGGGCTCTTATGGAGCCGACCAATCTAGGCTGAGATCCTCCACAGCCTTAGTGAGAACGTGGATCAGCTCGCTGTCCACGCTGGGCCATGTTAGTTGCATAGGAGGGAGGGTGTCGGGATCTTCGCTGGAACACGCTCAACACAATGAGAGCACTCTGTCCCGGTGAGTGTAGCCTCTGTGTGGGCGCTGCATTTGCAACATCACAAGAAATTTGCAGGAAATTGTTCTTATTTGCCGGATAGCCACAGGGAAAGGCTTGTTGGCGATCTTCTGCTGCCGGGGATCTTCTACGGCGAGTAGTCAGGCTGAGCTTCTTGCTCCAGCTTATTGCTGCTTCTTCAGAGTCCAGAGAGGAAATGATCTTCGCACTGAAGGAGAAAAATTCTGATGAAATGGTGCTCAGAGCCGACTTATGTAGCAGTCGGCTCCACCCCTTTTGGTGGGTTGAAATGCCATTTGTTCGTGCAACTACATGAACGTGAACAAATCAGGCTTCAGTATTCAAGTATTTCCCCATAACCGTCCATATCTGGGGAGACCGTTCGAAAGGGTACTGCTTTGTTTGGATTGCGATTAAAATGCATTGGTTGCCTCTGATTTTAAATGGAAAGCACACAGGCAAACCTTTAGTTTGAGATTTCAGAGAGTTTTTCATTTCTATTATTTATTTATTTGATTTGGGATTTGTTTTAAAATTTCTATTTAGTTTTGTTACGATGTATTTCAATTTCAAAAAGAAATGTGCTGCTTTTTGTTAGAATAAAAGGACACCTTTTCAATTATAATTTGTCTCAAATCTCATGTTGTTTAAAAAAGCGTGATAAAATTATGGTGACATTAGTATTGTGACTCGTATCGCATCGTGAGTTGAGTGAATTGGGAAGAAAGAACATTTATTTTACAATAATTTACTACTAAATAAGCCATTTGTAGAACGATTCCCCTGAAATGTGTAAACACTGGCTCTGTGATGAAATGAGAACATAACATAATATTGTTTGAGCATCCAGCATTTTGGGCCAGGACTATCTTGCGGTCTACCAATGCCAGATAGGTTGGCTGTTTGCAATTTCTTTTGGTGACACTAGTGGAGCAGAAATTACACACTTTACCTTTAAAGCCCCTTCTGATATTAAAGTGTATGTCACCGTTCCACAGGACCGTGTTCATTCTTCCTTGTTGTGTGGTGTTGTACCTACCAAGGCCAGCTAAAGACTTCACCTGCACCACTTTTATCTGACCAATCTGCTTTGCTTAAGTTTGCAGTGTATTTTAATAAAAGGTGATAGTACTCACATTAGGATCCCCACTTTATTGATCCTAAAAGTTTATACATAACATTCTTACAAGATAAATGAGCTGTTTATCACATTTTTACAGCGTGTAAATTTATGACTTAATACTGTCACTGTCAACAAATAAATACATGTCATAGTAAGAGTTGCAACCCACCTCATAATAGAGAACCAGTTTGTCTGGAACTAGGTGTCTTGTATCCAACAGTGCACAGCCTTTGGAATTAAAAATCTTGTTCTCATCATCATAGACGTTAGTGTCAGGGTCCATCATAGCTTTCTGTGGGATATCAGAGTTGTCGAGTTTCCTTTGTAATACCTTGTCCTGGGTGAAGACCAGTTGCTCCATATCAATAAACTCCTTGATTCTTTTCTCCACTTTGGCCTCTTGTTTTGACTGAATGTCATTAATCATTTTCTGAGGAGTACAACATAATGCATATCTTGTGAAAAAGTACACTCTAACATAATTTTAAACATAATACTTTTTACGGAAATAATATACTTAAGGGCTAACTGAAAATAATGTTTTATTATAAACTCTTAATCGTAGTGAGGTCAAAATATAAAATTAATGCAGGATCTAGAAAAAAACCTGATTGTGATTAAACCAAAAAAATGCTAAATAAATGAACAAAAACTATTTTTAAACTTAAACATTAGATCACTTGCACCCAAAGCAGTTATTGTAAATGAAATTATCACAGAGCATAGTTTTGATGTACTCTACTTGACTGAAACCTGGCTCAAACCAAATTACTATATTGGTCTAAATGAGTCTGCTCCACCAAGCTACTGTTATAAACATGAGCCCAGTCAGATTGGCGGTGTTGCAACAATATATAGTGATATTCTCAATGTTACTCAGAAAACAGGATACAGGTTTAACTCATTCGAAATACTTCTGCTTAATAAACCCAAGGCGGGACACCACCTGCACGAAAAAATTCAAAATCAAATTACTAAGTAACCCCTGAATGGAATAACACAAAATAGGTATCATTTTAAAGCTTAGAATCTCAGCTTTTTAATTAATGTAATTTGTTGTTTTTTACAAAATACAAAATTAATGTATTTTGATCAACTCTTAACGAGTGCTCCAAAGTAGTGCTGAGTTATTTGCTGATAAATTACAAAAAAAAAATTCAAAATTTACAAAATATGTTTTTTTTGTGTCATGTACTCTGATATGTCAACAATATCATACAGCTCGGATAGTCATGTGTCATATGAAAGGTCCCATCAAGTGGAATAAAACAAGCATAATTGTTTGCTCCTGTTGTGTCCCTGACCTTAGGAACAAACATCGGATTAGTTCTTATGGTAACTTTCGAAACATTTTAATCAAACTGCATACAGTTTGGCACCAATACTAAAACTAGAAACATTTCCGGACTGGAATAATACTACTGTGAAAAAACACAGCTGCCTACATTCAAACAGAGAAGGGAAAAAAATGCCTCTTCAGGTTCAAGAATCTACTTGCTGCAAAAACTGCTACAGACTTCTATAATGGATTGAAACAAAGTTACTTGAGGGACTTCCAAAGGCAGAACACACAGCAGAGCTTCGTCATGGACCCCCTCATCATACAGCCAGTGAGTCCCGTTAATCTAGTGAACCTCAACAGGCGATACTGAGTATAGAGGAACAAGCTGATCAACACAACTGATCGCCACACAAATCCTTGGGACAAACAGGGAGCGAGACCCAAAGGCAATTGAGACATTAGATTTTCAAGAGTACCACACATTGCCACAGCAGCATCCTCTGCCCCAGATACACCTATGACAAGGCTTGAAAACACTGGTATCCTACCACCCCTTATATATCGTGAGAACAGATTTGAAGCATTAATGAATGTGGGTGAGAAATCCCCAAACACTACTGGACAAGGATCCAGCTAATCTGCTGCCTATTATGCATCAAACTAAGATTGCACTGGGGACAAAAAGTAAAACTGTCAAGTTAACATTTTTAAACATCCTCTCACTAAAAAATAAATCACTTCTGGTCAGTGACTTAATACGAACAACCTGGATTTTTGTTTCTAAATGAAATGTGGCTAGAAGACAGCTGCAGAGCAACAGTCCTTAACCCTTTCATGCATGGCATCCACTACGGTGGACGGATATTTGGAAATCAATTTGAACCATTTAATTTGTAGCACCATATCCCAACCTCCAACTTGTGAACCCTCAAAGTGTTGTCTACGATTCCATTTAATTATTGTCTTTGTATCTCTTTTTTTGTTTTGAGATATTGCATAATACATTCAAAATGGCGGTGGGAAGAGGAGATGCACCAAGTACCTCAGGAATAAGTGTTAAATCCTTTCATTCACAGAAAACCAGACAGGTACAAAAATAATTTTTCTGTTAAATAAGATGTTAGAAATACTTTTAGCCAGATTTTAATATTTTTCTTGTTCAATTTTTTTTCTGTGACAGAAAATAATCTGTCCACTCCAGTGGATTTTATGCGTTGAAGGGTATATTGTGCCTATTGGGCCTATATATAGATTGTACTTTATCTAAATCATTCAGAGAAGGCTTGGGAGAAAGTGCTGTGGTCAGATGAGACCAAAATTGAGCTCTTTGGTATTAACTCGACTCGCCGTGTTTGGAGGGAGAGAAATGCTGACTATGATCCCAAGAACATCATCCCTACAGTCAAGCACGGAGCTGTAAACATTATGCTTTGGGGCTGTTTCTCTACTATGGGTACAGGATGACTTCACCGCATTGAGGGGCAAATGGACGGGGCCATGTACTGTAAAATCTTGGACGAGAACCTCCTTCTCTCAGCCAGAATACTGAAGATGGGTCATGGATAATTCTTCAAGGATTACAATGACCCAAAACATACCGCCAAGGCAACAAAGGAGTGGCTCAAGATGAAGCACATTAAGGTCATGGAGTGGCCTAACCAGTATCCAAACCTCAATCCTATAGAAAATCTGTGGAAGGAGCTGAAACTTCGAGTTGCCAAAAGACAGCCAAGAAACCTTAAGGATTTAGAGAGAATCTTTAAAAGAGGAGTGACAAAAAAAAAGTCTTGCTCTGTGATTGCAACAAGTGTTTCTGCACCAAGTACTAAGTCATGCATTACTTGGGGATCAAATACTTATTTCACTCACTGAAATGCAAATCAATTTCTAACCTTTATATAATGTGTTTTTTCTGGATTTTTTGGTTTGTATTCGGTCTAAAATAAACCTACCATAAAAGTAACGGAACCCTCATCTAAGTCGGGCAAATTAACAAAATCAGCAGGGGATTTCCAATAAATATTTTCTACACAGATATATTATATATATATATCTATATATATATATATATATATATTATATTAATTGTTTTTTTTTTAAATGGCATCTTTTTATGATTGAAGACAAGTGTCATGTTACCAATACTGTTTCTCTATAACCCCCCACCCCCCAACCATTGATTATAGCCATTCAACATTACAGTATATTTGAGAGCTATCAATTTAACATTTATTAGACTTTAAAAAAAATAACTTCTAATTTAAGTGAACTTAAAACAATCTTCACATACACCCATTATAATAAATGTCATATTTAACAGTGTCCTTCAGCAGAAATATACAGAAATTGAAAATGAAGTTATCAAACACTAAATTCTAAATTAAATATATGAATCCTTAAAGCTATAAAAGTAGCTTTTTTTCTTTTCAGCCATTTCAGAGACATGTTCTTAAATGTGAACTCATATAAAATTATATTACATGCATGCCACAGTTTTAAGGCAGCTTAAATCACCTACATGCATGACAGATAATGCAGCCTTATCTCCAAAATGACTACAGCCCCATTGACTCCCTCTGCCAATGCTTTGATGAAATTAACAGTTTGGATGTGCGAGAACTTTCTTCAGTTAAACAAAGGAAAAACCGAAGTCATTGCATTTGGAAACAAAGATAAGTTCTCAAGGTGAATGCATACCTTAACTCTAGGGGTCTAACAACTAAAAATCAAGACAGGAATCTTGGTGTGATTCTGGAGACAGACCTTAGTTTCAGTAGTAATGTCAAAGCTGTATAATTTACTTAGTTGTAAGTTAATAATCATTATTAATTCATTCAGGTTTATTTCTAGCTCAGGTTTTAAAAGAACTCGATCTGAGAATTCGAGGTCCACCTGATCAAAACTGACTTTGACTTTCAATAGTTTATACTTTTATCAGCTACTCGGCCAGCGAGAAGCTGATGTCAGTGTATATTACCAATTGAATATGTAAATTTTGTATTCTCCCTGGCCACGGGTGAAATAAAATTATGACAATTTGTAAGCTCTTAAAGAGGTAATTAAATATGGTTAAAGCTCGAGCTCAGGTTGGTAATAACAAGCAGGATCTTTTGGCAATAGAGTTGACACAAAATTATATTACACCAGACAATTGATTATTTATAAATGAAACATGAATTTTTATTGGCTATTCTAGATTACATAACTTAAGCTAAAACACACAAACATACAGTTCAGAGGAAGGAAAGTCTGTTAACGGAGTTCTGAGTTTCATAGTTCTCTCTCGTTTTCACGAGGGATGGGAATTCACCTTAAGAATTCACAGAGCAACGAATCTAAATTCACCCGTTCAGCAGATCATAGAAAATGTTGTTTACTTGCGTTCCGCTGGTTGACAGCTGAGTTGACTCCGTGGTTGCTGCGGGCTTCCTGGAGGTCTTTGAGGGAAACCCCGTCACTGACGGGTCGGTGACGTCAGTATGATGTCCTTTGGGAAACCCCTCGTGAGTTGTGATGACGCAGAGGCGCAAGCAATCTGCTGAGAGTCTTAGACTTTCAAGTTTGTTGACGATTTCAACGAAGTATCACTGAAGTGTTGAGTTTTAGTTTGCTGGTCGCTTTTGATGGTAAATGTGAGCACGCGTGCAGGTGCTCTAACACAGCGACAGGCCAGAGCAGGAGAACAGCAAGCAAGCTAGCTAACAAGCTATGGATTCTGTTCTGCATTCGGGTTTTGCTCTGTGGCATAAGTCCGTCCCCTGACGCTGGCTTCCAATCGACTTCTTAAAGGGGCGGAGTGTGCATACATTAACCAGAGACTCTCATTTATATGAGGCCACCAATAATAATATATTGATACGTCTATAAAGTCTCTTAAATGCAAATATTGTACATACTATTAAAGTCTACTTCATTTCAACCTTCTGCATTTATGGTTTTCATTCGTTCAAGATTAAACTTCACATATTACACAGTTTAATATCCTTATTTCCTAAAAAAGGGGTAATTAAACACTGGTTAAAGTTGCGCCGATTACATGAAACACGTCAAGCATATATATACAACATAAACATACTATTTGTGATTCTATGCTCTGATAATTTTATATTTTCAATGATTAGCAACGATTGTCAAACGACATCTTGTCTCTTTCCTTGGAATGCGGGGGGAAAAGTGTCGAGTTCTCCGGTCACTATCAGGTCAGCTCTGGACATTTCCTGGAAAGTCTCCTGCTGGACAGGGAGCCATAAAATTGTCTCCTTTGTTGATCGGATTTAGCAATTTATGCGTCCCCACTGGTATGAGGGTATTCTCTGCTCTTTGCTAAGCCAGGTTTAAAACCATTTAAGCACCGTTAAGTACTGTTCCTTTTAGCTTACTTGAGATATAGCAAACAGTCAGGGGAAATGCTTTCACCTTACCGATGGAGCATGAGTTTTACGACACAGATGGCTGGAGAAGAAAACGAACCTCAACAACCTTCCATGGAATGTGCTGGTTTGATGTGTGTGTCTCCATCATGTAGGTGGGTCTGTTGTGAGGCCGATCTACAAAGCTGTAACAAAATCAGCATACTATCATCTCAAAAAACATTGCAAGAATTAGAGGTTTAGTTTCCAGTCAAGACTTGGAGAAACTAGTTCATGCCTTTATCACCAGCAGGATATTTGTACTATTGTAATGGTCTTCTCACCGCCTTCCCAAGAAGACCATTAGACAGATGCAGCTCATCCAGAACGCTGCTGCCAAGATTCTGACTAGAACAAGAAAATCTGAGCATATGACACCCGTCCTCAGGTCCTTACACTGGCTTCCAGTTTAATTTAGGATTGATTTTAAAGTACTTTAACTCATTTATAAATCACTCAATGGCCTATAGGACCTAAATACATAGCAGATATGCTCACTGAATATAAACCTAACAGACCACTCAGATCATTAGGATCGAGTCAGTTAGAAACACCAAGGGTTCACACAAAACAAAGGGAATCCACTTTTAGCTATTATGCCGCCCACAGTTGAAACCCGCTTCCAGAAGAGATCAGATGTGCTAAAAAATTAGCCACATTTAAATCCAGACTCAAAAATCATCTGTTTAGCTGTGCATTTATTGAATGAGCACGGTGCGATGGTCCGAACTGATTGCACTCTATTATATGTATAATCGTTTTCTTAAATTCATTTAAACCTTTAAAAGCAATATTTTTTGTTTGTTTGTTTTTTTTTTTTTTAAATTTCAAAGTTTTTAAATTCCTGGTTATTGTTGTTGAGTATTGTTTTTTATTTTATTTTTATGTAAAGCACTTGAATTTACCATTGTCTGTATGAAAATGTGCTTATAAAACTAAACTGCCTGCCTTGCCTTTTTGGTAACTTCATGATTTAACTGACCACGGTATTGGATGCACGTAGTTTATTTCGCGCTTTGTTATGAAAGGATACAGGCTACAGCGCGCACCGGCGCCTTTGTGCGTGCAACTGAAGAGCACGCGCTGCGAGCACAATACCATTTCCGTGCTTGTTTGACTCGCGCCTGGTGCTGAAGTGAAGTGGAGCGTGTGTCTGAAACGTCTCCCGTTCTCAGTCATTCTGTGACTGAATAAATGTACTTCTTGTCAAGAGAAAAATTGACAGAAGCAGCAGTTGTGAGTGGGGTGGCAACCATAGCCCTGCACCTTGCGTTTAAATTGCCGTTAAAATATTTTTATTAATGCGTTGTAAACAAAAAAAAATGAATAGTCTGCGGTTAACGCCTAATTTGACACCCACTAATAAAATAATATATAATAATATATTATATATATATAATATGTAGTCTATTTTGTATATTTGATGGAGAAAAATACCATTCATTCATTAGTGCCTTCGCAAATACACACGTCCCCTATTGATACTTCACTCGTACGGAGTCTTGCTAAAGATGCTATTGGAAAAAGCCTTTTTTCTCCTTAACTGAAGCCTTTTTCCAATCAACTGTAACTGTACAGCCATTGGTTCGTGCAGTGTATTAGAAATGAACCAATGGCTCAGCAGCAGAGCTGCACGAGTCTATGGATACGAAGCCCACCAGAATGGGTGGGGCCATCTGGCTATATAAGCGGGCGCTTTGCCACAGGATCTTCAGATTTCTTCTCCTTCAGCGATGACGACTACGCTCGTCGCTGATCTACGAAGCCTGCTCACCGTTTGACACGCCTCCCAGCTGGACTGAGACCTCTCTGCTCGGCTGATCCGCCTTTTCTTCACCGCTTTCACCCGTCCTTTTCACCCAGATTGACCAGCGTCCCTCTGCCAGCGCAAGCAATCTGGTCTCATTTGGGGGGAGTGAAGACGAGCTGCCCGATGACAGCAAGTCATTGGCAGCCTCAGAAGCAGAGGAGCTGTCGGGCTCAGTTACCGACCCAAAGCCGGGATGGATGCCAAACTTCTCCGTATCCTCTCAAAGGTGGTTGAAGAGCTGGGAATAGAGTTGTCTCCACTGGAGGAGCCCTCTCGCAGCCGTCTGGATGAGTGGTTCCTTCCGGGGCGCCGTCAGGCCCCTTGCCAGTGTCCCTCTCCGTTTTTCCCTGAGGTCCATGACGAGCTCACCAGATCGTGGCGCGGCTCCCCCCCGATCCCCGGGCCCGCCCTCCATACTTCTCTTTCTCCGCCCTCACCACAGTCGATGGCACTGAAGAGAAGGGGTACGAAAAGTTGCCTCCCCTGGACATGTCAGTGGCCGCGCATCTTTGCCCGCACACGGCTATCGGCTGGAAGACAAAGGCCGCTCATCCGTCCAAGCCATGTAGGACCACTTCAATACTCGCTGGACGCGGCTACTCTTCTGCTGGACAGGCAGCTTCGCCGCTCCATTCAATGGCGGTCCTTCAGGTCTTTCAGGCCAAGATTCTTGCCTCCACGGACAAGTCTGGCCTGGACCCCACGACTCTCAGGGAGTGCGACCAACCTGGCTCTGCGTGCCACCAAGACCACCGCTCAGGCGATCAGGAGATCGATGGCCAGCCTTGTGCTGCTCGAGCGCCATTTATGGCTGACACTAACGGAAATCAAGGACGCGGATAAGGTTTTGTAGTTGGTCCCCTTTTGTAGTTAGTCCCCTTCCTTGACCCCCGATTTCTCCCAACGGCCTCTTTGGACCAGCGGTCTAAGGGTTCGCCGAGCGCTTCACTGAGGCACAGAAGTCATCCCAGGCCATGCAACACTTCCTGCCAAAGCGCTCCAGCTCCACAACTGCTCCTAGTCAACCTAAGTCTACGCCGACTCAGCAGCCCACTCAGCAGACACGAGGGCGTTCCCGCTCAGCCAGACGCTACCCCTTTCCTAAGCGCCAGGGACCCCGACCCAAGATAGCGTTGGACCCTGTGCCTCAGGCATCATTATGATCTGCGGGACAGGAAGAGGAAGGGGCCAAGTCTCGCTACGGCTGGACCACCCCCCAAGCAGCCTCTCTTAAACCTCCTATCACCCCGTTTAACCCCGGGTGCAGAGGGAAATGTGTTTGTTGCAAATTCTGGGCCCGTTCAAGCGCCCAAGCATCCAACCACTGTGATAGTGGGAAAAATAATAAAACACAAACATTTTCAAAAAGAGAGCACATTTCCTCTTCCGTTTCTCACGAGTGCCCTGCCTCAGGGCAGCCAGTCACTCGAGTTAATCCAACCCCTTGCCACATGGGCTGAGGCCTGGCAGGCCATCCCCGGAGTGTCAGAATGGGTTATGGGGATAATACAACGAGGATATTCACTCCAATTCACTCGTTGGATTCCTCCAGCTCAGAGCGAGTCAGGCTTCTACAGCCGTTACTTCCTTGTCCCCAAAAAGGATGGCGGCCTCAGGCCCACCCTGATCTCCGGACTGCCGAAATTGTGCATCATGAAAAATTTTGGGCCGTTCGGGATGATTACACTGAAACAGATCCTTGCGGAAATTCGCTCAGGGGACTGGTTCTTTTTGCTGGACCTGAAAGACACATACTTTTGACATCCAGAGAGCCCCCCGGCACAAACGATTCTTGAGATTCGCCTTCGAAGGAGTGGCATATCAGTACACGGTCCTTCCCTTTGGGCTGTCTGGCTCCCCGCACTTTTATGAAGTAAGGCAGATGGGAATCCGCATTCTCAACTACCTCGACGACTGGCTCGTTCTGGCCCACTCAGAGGCAGAATTAATATCACACAGCACCCTCCTCCTCAGCCACCTGGAGTGCCTGGGACTCAGGGTCAATTTCGCCAAGAGCATGCTGTCCCCCAGCCAGCGAATATCGTTCCTGGGAACAGTTTTCTACTCAGCTCAAATGAGAGCGGTAGTCACACCAGAACATGCTCAGGCCATACAGAAACTTGCGGCCTCCTTTGAGATCGGTGCCACGCATCCTCTCAAAACTTTTCAGAAGATGCTGGGCCTTATGGCAGCAGCATCAACAGCACTACAGCTGGGCCTGATTCGTATGCGGCCCCTTCAGCGCTGGCTGAAATCATGGGTTCCATACAATGCGTGGCGTCACGGACGCCTACGGATCAGGGTAGAACAGGCCTGTGTAACAGCCCTGGTCCTTGGAAGAGCTCTCGCTGGATGGAACAGGGCGTGGCCATGGGTATGGTTTACAGAAGGAAGGTTGTCATGACAGACGCATCCAACATGGGTTGGAGCCACTGTGCAGGTTTCTCTTTGTGAAGTGGGGTTAGCAGTGACTGAAACATAGCTTTACACACAACTGCCAGTCTGTATGGAGAGGATCTTGAAGGACCCCCCACCTCCAACCACATTCCACACCCCCCCCCTCACACCCACCCCCCCCCCCCAGTAGCTTCAAAACACGGGTTTGCTCAGCAAGTGGCTTTTTTTAACAGCTGTAATTTACAATACAGGATCATTGGTTTGAGAGAAACTTCCAATAAATCTTTATCTGACCAAGATCTTCTGTGCTCTAAGTCACTCACAAATCTTTTGACAGTTCAATTTTTTTCAACAGTTTTGCTTTTTGCAAAATATTGTTTGTTTTGATGCCTTTTACAAGACATTGCATTGTTTTTATACTTTTCATCTTCAGAAAGATCTTTCTTCCTCACCATATTGCATGAGAACTGTGACTTGCTTAATAATATGGAACAACCTTTTTAAGTAGGGTTTACATTTACCTAAGAAGACTTGGCAAACTATTGAACAAACCTGTCTGAGACGGTTACCAGTTACCTGAAATGATGTGAAAACCAAAACAAACAAAAATCTGATTGTTTATTTTACCGAAATCCTATTGATATGTCACTTGCATAATAATTTGGAGCACAGTGTATGTAGCAGCTATAGTGGCCTCTCATACCCCTATAGCGGGCCAATCGGTGGGCAGGAACAGCGCGGTTGTCCACCTTTTTTGAGGGGCGCCAGGGGGCTGAATCTGCCTTGCCTCCTCACTGTCCCTTTATAGGATCTGGCCACTGTGCTTCGGGCCCTGAAGGACCCTCCTTTCGGGCCCTTACAGTCTATCAACCTTCGGTCACTGTCGCTAAAAACTGCTCTGCTTCTAGCACTGCCATCAGTAAAGCTAATAGGAGACCTGCAGGCGCTTTCCATTAGCCCTGAACGTGACTAGAGGAAAAAGTCCAGTAGCGCTGACATTTCCCTGCTCCTCTTATCCCCTACACGGATTCTAAGGTGGAGGACTGAGGAAACCAAGGCACGGTTACACACCCAAGGTGCTCTCCACTCCATTCAGAGCACAGGTCATCGCGCTCTCTGTGCTTCCTCCCTCTGAAGAGGACCGAGAGTTATCCTTGGTCTGCCCTTTGTGAGACACTGTCAGAGTTCTGAAGATTTACATTGAGCGTTCCGCCCTGTTCAGATGGTCGGAACAACTCATTGTTAGCTTCGGTAACCACACCAAAGGGCATCCGGTCACGAAGCAAAGACTTTCCAGGTGGATAGTAGACGCTATCATGCTAGCGTACTATTCCTTGGGCCTACAATGTCCCATCGGTGTACAGGCCCAGTCCACCAGAGGCATCGCCTCGTCTTGGGCGTGGTTTAGCGGTGTGTCCATTACGGAAATCTGTGAGGCGGCCGGCTGGGCCTCGCGGGCCACCATTTGCTAGGGGTTTTATAACCTGGAAGCCCTGGCCTTACATGCCAGGTTCCTTTCCGCTTGAGGGGACATGCACTTGCATTATGCAAACAGTTCTGACAGAGAGTCCTTGACCGTAACACGCTCAAACTCTTGGGTCGATTTATTTGTCGGCTCTCGGCCCCTGGGGAACGAATACTCTGGAACGATTACCCAGGCCGGGCGTGACCTCTGTGAGTTCAGCCCATATTACTGTGTTTCCATAGCGTCTTTAGCAAGACGCAGTACGAGTGAAGTATCAATAGGGAACATACTCCGTTACTAACGTAACCTCAGTAGCCTGAGATACAGGAACGATTACTGCATTGCTAGCCATGCTATGTAGCTGCACGACTCAGTCGTCGCTTCAGTCGAAGTAATCTGAAGATCCTGTGGTGAAGCGCCCGGTTATATAACCAGATGGCCCCGCCCATTCTGGCGGGCTCTGGTGGGCTTCGTCACATTTGTTTGTTTCTAACCAATGGCCGTGCAATTACACGGTGTGATTGATAAAAGGCTTCAGTTCAGGAGAAAAAAGGCTTTTTCCCCATAACGTCTTTAGCAAGGCGCATTACTTGTTCCTGTATCTCAGGGAACCGAGGTTACATTAGTAACCGATTACGTTTACTGATGTGATAGACAGTGATTAACCTCATTCTTTTGTCTCTATACATAGAGACATTTGCATAAATGGGTGAATATAACTGTAAATGTGACCAATAGCAGTTGCATTAAACACCCAGTTTACGATTGTTTAAAATGTAAATTACATTTACAAAATTAGCCTACATTAGCAGAAATGAGCCTTTTTAAATAAAGGTCCACATTTAATAAAGCACTGGCCATCTTAGAGTATTTAATTGTAATACTGAATATCACACTAATATCAAGTACTTTATCATCAGAATAAACAAACTATTCAAGATAAACCCAAGTTAAATGTCTATTGAAAAACAAGCAGTTTTCAAAGCATAATACAACATGTGGAACTGGCAGGCAAATGTAGAAATTCAACTGTATATAAGTGTAAGTGTACATCTTTAAAGCATGACAAAAGGTTATTAAAACAATTATTTAAAATTTTATTTAATTTTATATTATTACAAAGTGCCCTTTTTAAAAGTGTTGTAAGTTGTACTTACAGATACAATGCATCTCATTGATGGGTACTGGTCAAAAGATAATGTGCACACCTCTTTGAAAACATTCTGAACAATCTCTGAAAATTAAATTTATGACGAAGGAAATTGTTATTTAAAACTAAAGAGTATTCAAATTCCAACTATTATTTAGTTTGTTGTTGGTCTTTTGCTGGTTGCTGATACCAAACTTTGACTTTACTCTAAAACAGAGATGACAAAATGTTTCGGTCTAAATTTACATTTTATGTATTTCAATTGCATACAAATTTTCCATCCATTTAGATTACATAGTTTTAACAAACAAATTAATAAAAACAATGTGATTCATATGCGTCAGTCATACGTGAATGAAACGGGTAAGATTTATGTAATAGTTAACTGCAAAGTCCCCAGTGTTAAATAATAATTGCTCCATGTTCATGCATCGTTTGTCCAACAATACAGAGTGTTCTAAAGTAGTAGCATTGAAGCAGTGTTGGAGTTAAGATGATAATTATGTGATAATTGACCATTAATTATGAACCCAAACAGCTGCTGTTAACAAGCAGAGAATCACTGAGAAAAAAGGAGAAACACGAGGACTACAACTGACTTCAGCCACAGCCCAAGATGAAATCAACTGATATAAAACGGAAGACATTAAATCTCTCAAGATCTCAGCAGACAGACTTTATTTCTGTCAGACATCTACAGAAGCTCTTATTGAGAATTAATAATGTTGTTTTATCATTTTGTTTGAAATCACCATCAAGGAGATCAGTGTCTCCTTTTTTGGGCTCTTTACCCTTAATGTTTTCACATTAGTTTTTTTTCTATAGCTCTGAGACTGTGTGTTTATAAGAACACATTTAAATGCCAAGAGAAAATAATAATTGTTGTTTTCTGATGATATAGCCATGTACATAGTCATGTAGCAGAAAAGTTTATTTTTATGGCTGTTCTGCTATTAATTTTGTTTTATTTATTCTAATATCTTTGTATTTCTATATCATGAGATCCAGCAGTGTTGTATTAATTAAATAGTGTGAATGATTTTAAAAACACTTTGTGCACAGAAACTTTGTCTTTGGCATCATTACAGATACACACAGACATCAAGAATCAGCGTATGCTGCAATGCATGCTGGGTACCAGCATAGTACAAGATTCACCCGTGTATCCCAGCATGCATTGCAGCATAAATAAACAAACAATACAGCTGAATTGCCTGATTATTTTCTTTTATTCTTAATATTTGCTTTTACGTTTGCCGTTTTTGTTGTGACTTAGTAGCTTGTTTTGTGATGTTCAGATTTTTATGTTGACTGTCACCATTGTTGAGATTCATACGCTGATTCTTGATGTCTGTGTGTGTATCTGTAATGATGCCGTAGGTAACTTTTCTGTGCATGAAGTGTGTTTAAAATCTTTCACATTATTTAATTGATACAACGCTACTGGATCTCATGCTATAGAACAGAAATACTAAAATGAATTAGACAAAATTAATGGCAGAACAGGTTACATACATGGTTATGTCATCACCAAATCAAAATTATTATTTTCCCTTGGTTTTTCTGACCGGATTAAATGTGTTTTTATAAACACAGTCTCAGAAGCCAGAGAGAGAGAGAGAGAGAGAGAGAGAGAGAGAAAAAAAAAAGGACAACTAATGTGAAAACATTAAGGGTAAAGAGCCCCAAAAAAAGGAGACACGGATCTCCTTGATGGTGATTCCATACAAAACAATAAACCATCAACATCTAAACCTCAGTTAATTCTCAATAAGAGCTTCTGTAGATGTCTGACAGAAATAATGTCAGTCTGGGGTGCGTTTCCCAAAAACAACTAGGGTCACAAGTTCTGTCGTTACCAATAGAGTTCAATGGAACTTACCTCCATATTTAGCTAACGATGCTTTTGGGAAACGCACCCCTGGTTAGTAATGCATGAAGTTGGTAATGCTGTTTGTGGAGTTGTTTGATCCTCCTCTGCTGAGACCTTGAGAGATTTAATGTCTTGTAGTTGTGTTAACTCCAATGTGTTGTAGTTCTTGTGTTTCTCTTTTCTTCAGTGATTCTGCTTGTTAACAGCAGGTGTTCATAATTAATGGTCAATCATCATCACATAACTATCTTCTTAACTCAAACAATGCTTCAATGCTCAAAGAAAACATATTGGAGCACTACTTGCTGAAAGGACCTCCGTTTAATAGTCCCAGAAGGTGCTCTTTGGTAGGGTTCAATGCTACTTTAACACTCTGTAGTGTGAAAACGCATGAACACTGAGCATTGTATATTTAACACCGGGGACTTTGCAGTGAACTATTACATAAATCTTACCCTTTTCATTCCCGTATGACTGATGAATATAAATCATGTTCTGTTTATTAAAGGGCACCTAACCACCCTAGAATGATAAAAATCCACCCACTCCTTATTTTTTAATCCCCATTAAACCAAACCAGTCTCATTAGGCATGGCATGCCGTTTTGATTCTCTTAGCATTGTGACGTCACAATGTTTAGGCCCTGCCCACGGTCGCTGCCTGACAGTTCTGCATTACTGTAGTTTCCGCCCTCAATGAGTTGTGTTTGGTTGTACGCTGTCCTCCATTTTTTCCGTGCTCAAGCAGCTGTAACGGCAACAATGTCTCCTAAGCAATGCTGTTGTTCTGTGTTTGGATGTAAGAGCATAACAGTCTTCTGAGCCACTGAGGACTCAGTGGATTACTTTTATTTTTGAAGGTAATGCGCCTCAAAACTTACAAAATTCATTAATGTCTGAGCAAATCATTTGACTACAGACTGCTTTGTGAACGAGGGGCAATACAAGGCAGGCTTTGCTAAAAAGTTGTTAATCAAGGATGGATCTATACCAACTGTTAATGATCCAGCTTCACCTCCAGAATAAGTGTTACACTCTTTATTTTTTATGATTTTTTAATTTAAATCGCCATTTCAGTCGATGTGCCTGTTAGCTGTTACATCTGGTCCATTGATAATGCCATGTCTCAGGTCACATGTGAATATGGAATGCCTTTTCACAGGCGTCCAATCACAGCTGACGTCCGGAAAAGGGGAAGTAACCAATGGTGTTTGAGATTACAATTAAAACAGTAAATCCCACCCCACGACTGCCAAAAATAAGTGTTCGCGTGAGCAAAAGCAAGCAGGTCAAAAAATGCGGAGCACAAGAATGAGGGGGATGATCAAGCTATGAGACATATCCTCGCTCGCGAGAGTTTGTATTGCACGCACATGTGATGTGATGCGCACGCGAGTGTTTAAAAAGAGCTCGCAGGCTCCCATTTCCTCGCACGTAGATCTGTTATCCTCTCGCGGAAGCAATTTACCGTGTGCGTAAACATAACTGGTGCACTTGATTCTTTTTGTCATAGATTTGCCGGCATATACCGGCTGTTTATTGATAGCTGTAGGTATGCAATGCAGAGATGTATACGCCACGCCCTCTTTTGAAGACGGTGCGGGAATGTGCAGCTCATTTGCAGTTAAAGTGATACACGCAAAAACAGCTCTTTTTTTTAGACGTGCCCCATAAATGACATTTTCAGCATGTTATAATAAAGGATCTGTGGGGGGGTATTTTGAGCTGAAGCTTCGTAGACACATTCTGGGGACACCCAAGACTAATGTTACATATTGCAAAAAGGGGCATAATAGGTGCCATTTCATTTGTTTATGTTAAAACTATGTAGCCTAAATGGATGGGAAATTTGTATGCAATTGAAATACATAAAATTTAGATTTAGGCCGAAACATTTTTTTTTTGAGTGCATACTGTATTTAGAAAGTGTAGAAAATACACACTGTACCTCGTACATCATTCAGTGTTTCCATAGCTGGCACTTGAAGGGCTGCCACATGGTCCTTGATGACACTTTCAAATTCACAGAAGTCACTGAACGTAAGCAATTCTCTGCCCCGATGCATCTCATTGTACTTGTCTACCATTTCCGTCACTTTTGTTGTGACTGCATTTATAATAACAAAAAGAGAAAGTCAGGTTTAGGGATAATGGTACAGACACAAATGGTTTTAACATATCTTGACTTACATGATTCTTCAGTGTCACTTAAGTAGTTGTCCCAATTCTTGAACACAGGACGTATGAATGTTTCTGTCTTTTGAATGTCCTGTTTTGCTCAGTTCATTTATTTGATCACTGAGCTCCATTATTATCTACACAGGATGAAGAATAAATAATAATAATAATAATAGTTATGATAATCTATGGGGTAGATATGGATAAAGGATTTATTGTGTTTTATTCTCAGAGCTCTAACCTCACTGAGAAAAGGTCCCATTTTTTCTACTTCCAGAGGTGGACCCTGATCGTAGTTTTTAAGCTCCCTTTGCACATTGACTAGTCCAGTCTGAATCTGCTCAGTCAAGTAGGGCAGCGATTTCTGTGTTCATAAGAAAATATAACTGGATATAACTGGCTAATCACTTTATTTAACCATCGTATTAAAACCCATTACTTAACCACTTGCAACCCAGTGAACATCACTACAGTTAAATGCAGCATTTAACAATCATGATTTCATTTAACAGGAAAATAAATAATTAAATAAATAAATAATTTAAGCATAATCTCTCATTTAGTGCTTGCCTTAATATGATCAACCACAATTCTTTGGTCAGGTTGTTTGCCAGGAATTGAGTAGATGCTTTACCATCATTCAGTAGGGAGCTGCCAATAAAAAGAAAAATCTTATATCCTATATCTAAATATGAAACATGCAAACAATTCATAGATTTGCAGTCATGGTAAGAATTACATTATGAATGCATTATTACTTGAAATATCGGTGGTTCCTAAAGAATTGAATTTCCATCTCCATGGCTTTAGAAAGAGGGATTTTGTTGTTGATGTCACTCTGACCACGACATCTCACAATAATATAACCCTTGCTGAGAGGAATGACTTTGCCCTGAACAATGTTTAAAACATCAATCTCAGCTCCTCGGTCAATGAGGTCTGGCTTTGTGAGAATTGCTAACCCATGCATTCAACAACAAAGAAATAAAGGTTAGGATTAGCATGAATCATATATTTACAGGTATGTAGCATTCATGAAATATATGTGTTAAAGAAATATATCATAGAAAACAAAATGTAGGCAAACCAAGAGTTCTGTATCCCTCGGGGTCTACATCTTGTGCCATTCTTAGTGCTTCTGTTGTTGCTATGTCAACATTGCAGGGCACAACAACTAAAATGATGGTTTCACTTTTGGCAACGTATTTTAATATCAGGTTTTTGATCTAAAAATAAAAGATAAAATGTCCCTTGGTTAAAGAGTTGTGAATCTTTTAGCCACTATTATACACTATAGATTGTTATATATACTTCCACAATATAGGATATCTATAAAAGTATGTGGCCAAGAGGTTAGAGGGAGTATTCAACACACCCTCAGGGTAATTCATAAGCATTTTGCAATTTGGCAACATTTTCAGACGATCTGCTTACACTCTCTTGAAGGTTCGCTTTAGTGATGGACATTCAATTCGTGGTCATGTTTAAAGTTTTCTGTATGTGTACGATGAATTTTAAATGTGTATTAAGAAAGCATTTTTTCTTCTTGAGTTCTTGAGTGACTTTAAACTCCATTTGTCATGGGAAAAAAAATTGCTAACTTAAATTAGCTGATTTGAAACAAAGTATTGTGTCAATCTTAATATCTAAAATATTTTTTGCAGATGCAGGTTTACAGCTTAAAAGCCTGTTCACACAAATGTTCAAATATTTACATGTTTTCAAACAGCTTTTTAGATTTTTATACACTATAAATGCTCACCTGATCAGCAATATCATCAGGTTGACCATGCACAGGTACACGGGCGATACCAGGTAGATCGATCAGAGTGAGGTCACAAACATCAGGAGATAAAATTTCCAAAGAGATGAGTTCATCAGAGATTCCAACTGCATTTCCAGCAAGCTTGTTTTGAGCTGTCAAATACATATTCAAAGTTTGCAGACTTAATATTTTTTTTTCATGTGGTACTAGTGAATTCGAACCTGGAAATCCACTTCAAGACATAGAGATGTGCAAAATTCACAGCTGAATAGAGAATGTATTTTAAATTCTAATTCACTTTCTAAATGTAACTTATGGATGCAAACAGGCCAATGCATTTAAATTCATTAATTTAAAGGGAACCAATTCTGAAACTCAGAATTTTGCCCAACCCTGTTATAATCTTTCATCAGGGTAACATTGCCACTCATGCTGAATATGTTGGATATGATATATAAGGGTTTTCTGTTGATACTGACCTTCTCTGACAAGGTTATCCACCTTTAATGGGTCATTAAACTTCTCTTTGTGACCACTGTAAGAAATGGCCCCTGACCATGGTCCGTTTTTTAACTTTCGTAATTTCAACTCAAGAGGACAGCGAGTGACAATACCTTAAAAAAAATAAAAATAAAGATAATAATAATAATAGGCAAACAATATGCCTCAATGATTTCAAGGTGGCCTAGTTTTCAAATTTATTTTATTTTCACACATTCTAACAAGATTGTGAGAACCAATGATATGAAATGAGATTTGAAAAGCAGAGGGTGAAATTTGAGCAAATATTTACAGTGAATGTAACAGTTGTGTACTATGAATGAAAATTACAACAAAGTTATACAACAAAGTAGTGAAAACTGAAAGAACACACACACACACACACAAACACAAACACACACACACACATTTGATTGCTTTTGGATTTCCTTATTTTTAAACTTTAGGCAAAACATTTGTTAAATAATTCATGAAAAAAATATATATATTTTCACTATTCAAAATTATTAAGTGCAAAAATCAGATGATTAGATTATGGAAGTAGGGGGAACATTTTTTTTTTCAAAGCATGGCATAAAAATGTGAATCTACTGCAATATGTAGTATTGCAATATACAGTATAGTTTAATTTAGTCACAAGGTGCTGCAATGAAAGGCAATTCAGAGTCTTACCACTTCCTCGTGGTAAAGCCACACCAGAAAGTGCTTCCAAAACAGAAGTCTTTCCAGAACTCTGATCTCCCACAACTGCAATCGATGGTAGATCCATATCCTTATCAATGCCGATTAACCTCAGAGAGTCAATCAACTCAATCAAAGGCTGAACAGACTCAATGAAGTGATTGTGGAATGCTCCATGAGTCTGTAACTCTGAAAATGAGCTGTATAATTAAAACATGAAAAGAGAGAAACAAAAAAAAAAAAAAGGCCAAAGGGGGGGGGGGGGGGGGAAAAAAATTGGAAATTTAAGCCCATTAGGTGGAGGTTCTTTAGTGGAAAAAAAAAAGTAAATACATAAAATAATATCTACAAAAACCTTTCACTGCAGAGATGAAGACAGACCAGCATGTTAGTGTTCTGATATGAATTAGAATATTTAATTATGAGGCAACATCAATATTTGAGTTGCAAATATGTTAGTATTTATTATTGCATTGTAAATAGGTGCTTCTTCAATGATAAGCACTTGATGATCCAAGAAACGTCATCCTCCTCATCTCAGATAAAGTATTACTTAACAGCATGCAATGGTGGAAATGTCAGTGATGAAAATTATATTTTAAAAATAGTTCACATAAGATATCAGACACACTTAACTTTGCTAGACAGGCTGTTTAAAGCTAAGCACACACTACAGCACCACACAACTCATATCTATACTATATATTATATATATTATATATATTATTATATATATATATATATAATAGTAGAGAATATATAATATAGATATATATATCACTCCAGAAACAGGGCATAATATCTATTAACTAGGAATTTGCATTTATACTATAATATGTGTAGTTATGTTTACTACCAATTGTATCTTTGTCAACCACAAAGGTAGAGCAACAAAATCTTTAAGAAGAGAAAGGAAAGAAAAGAAAAGCAGAAGAAAGAAGAAAGAAAAAGAAGACAGAGAAGAAAGAAAGAAAGAAAAATCAAACATCTAATGCATCTAAATACTGTACCTCTCTCTGCCTTGGGAATCATAGTCTATAAGTTTGTCCTGACCATCCATAATTTGTCTAAAGACGAACTAAGAAAGTACAAACTGAGATATTTGTTAGCAACTTGTTTAGTTTGAGCAAAAAGCACATTTAAATCAGCAGTTTCTTTAGTACTTTCACTTTAATGGTACTGTGCATAGCAGTAAAAAAGAAAATGTTGTCTTCTTAGCTTATCAAAAACCCTTAGGTTTATATAGGCCATCTTTTCAACATTCATTAACAGAATGTACACCAATAAAACAGAAGTTAATTGCTAAAGAGATTAAAATGAGATACTCATATGAAATTATCGAATTGTCTGGAAACAATGGTGAAAGAAAGGTCAGAACTGATTCATAGAAATGCTTATTTCAGTCAGGACCACCCTGTTTGATTAAGATTATTTGTGGAGGAACTGAATGTTACAGTAGTTTCCTGGCAGTAGGTTTTGCTCTGAAGGGTTCAGCTTCCAGCTGTCCACAAGCAAATCCTCACTGAGGTTTGAACCCCCTGAAGCCTAACGTGACAAGCATGACTGTCAGCAAACCAATAAAGTTTTATTTTATTTTCAGTTTGGTTTTACTTTCTCTTTGACTTTTATTGCACATCACATGTCTAGTATAGCAACTCTGAAAAGCCTGATTTGGTACAGGTGTTCATATTTATATGGCCAAAAGAAAGATGAAATTCTGATAGCTCGTAATGTAAAACAGTAAGAGCTTCATAACAGTAAAGCAGACTACTTACAATTATATAAATATCAGTTGTCACTCTATATCTCCCAATAATATGCCTTAATAAGATGATATTTAAATACTTAGTTTTATGGTCAAAGCTGTCATGGCTATGCTGTATTAAAACTAGGGGTGGCACGATACCATTTTCTCAGAACCGATCCGATACCAAAAATTCTGAGTATCGGACGATACTGATCCGATACCAGTGCAGTTTTTTTTTTTTGTCAGTGTATAATTTCGATATCTCATTATGTGTTGACCTGATCATGACTCTTTTGTGTTACACACAATCTACTAAATATAGATAACTTCATTATTGTCACGGTACACAAGGCAGAGACATGAGGTAAGAGTGCAAACAGGTTGGTTTATTGACAGATGCAGTGGGCAGATGGTGAAAGGCAGATGGCAGGTAAGTCGTGAGAATAAGAGAGAGTTTGAGGGTTCTTAGTTCTGGGTAATTGGAGTCTCCTCTGTTGCAGGAATCTGGGGAATGAACAGGGTAGACGGGGGACAGCATCGCTGGAACGTAGGAGACACTAGAGGTAAATAGAGACAACAGGTAAAATAGCAGATAAGCATCTGGTTAGCTTGCCGTTGTGAACAGTAGGTGAAGGAAGGTGGCTTGATTGAAGACGGCAGGTGCAGGTGATCTGGAGTGAGTGGTGATCGTGACTGTGAACAGGTGTGTTGGGGCAAAATTAAATAACTGTCATCGGCATAAGAGACAAACTCACTCTACAGGATACAAGAAGGTCAAACACCATACAGGATACAAGTCGCTGCAGAGTGTGACAAGGAAGGGAGGGCAAGCCTCCACTTTATATCTCTTTTCCAAGTCAAAGTTACAAACTCTTAACAGCTGCATTTTCCAAACATGGACAGAAAGTCAAAAACTTATCCTCCCTTAATCCCCATATGGCTCTGTGGGCCCTTTATCACCCATATATCTTATGCTAAAGTCCCAAACCCATCTCTCATTGTGACTACACAGCAGTTTCAAGAAAACACATGCACTACATTAGGTTCCTTTAGCACATAGGTTCATGCAACGGTCAATGAAGATGCATTTTTCTACCACAATTTCCCTCTTTTTATCATCCATTGATAACTAATAAAACAAAAATTAATTCCAATGTTTAAACTGTTACTACTTCACCAAGATCAAATGTAATATACTCACAATAATAATAAAGCAAATTTAAGCTTTTACATCACATTTATACCCTTCATCTCTGATTTTCGTAGAAATGATCACTCTCTTAAATTCGTTAAAGAAGTCAGAAAAAACGCTAAGGCTTTTTATGTGGGGACAGACCCTTAATTTTTAGCAAGCAAAAAGTTATAGATATAGTTGGGCTAAACACTGGCGAAACGCCCCATATTTCTAATACAAAGTATCGTTCTCTTAATTTATCACATTTCACTGTAGCTTCCACTACTGGTAGTTTCTCCATCATCCATTTTCTCTTCACCCATGTCTAAAAACACGTTTTCAGGATAAACAGTAATTTTAACCATTTGATGTGACATACCAGACTTCATCAGTCTCTGTACTGAGCTGGACACAAATTGAAAAATGCAGGGTAGGCACAGTAACAACAATAATCCTGCCCCCACAATTGGTAACACAGTACTCAGCAACCAGTATCCCCATCCTCCCCACAGGTTTGCTAACCATTCAAGCCATACATTATTGGTTCGTTCAGGCTCTTTTACGGCCATTCTCATGTGAGCGATGATGTTGGTAACGTTTTTGCTGTAGTCTGGAATATGGAAGCAACATGATGTACCTAGCATTTTACAGACTCCCCCTCATTCTGACGTAAGCATATCGAGTACTAATCGGTTCTGAATGACTGCATCCCTAATTTGTTTCATCTCATCATTAACCATTGTCAGTGCATTCTCAGTGCTATTGGCTATGGGTAGGCACGCATGTCGGATGCTAGGGATCATTTATCTTTTTACTACTCACCAGCTGTTCCTCACAACCCCTGGGAAAACGTCTGACCACCCTATATTGTTAGCTCAGGCGCGCGACCAGGATTATATAACACATACCCATTGTCTTTCTGAGCAGAGGTCACGGGTTAAAATGTAGACATCCTTTACTTCTACTCTCGCCTTGAGGTCAGCCACTGTTGGTAAAATACCATGTATGCATTGTGAGGCCCAATCAAACACATTTGATTTAACAAATCAGTTCTTCATTAGATTAACAAATCGCCACAGTCCCCTCTACCAATAAAACTGGAGCTCAGGAATGTCGCTTGCACATGACACCAAACCATGGCAACCGGGTACGTGATCCGCAGATACTTTTTAACGGACTCTCCCCCGCGCTGGAATGGTGGGAATGGGGAATAAGCACGTCTTTTCAGTCAGAGAAAAATCCCAAGGCACAGTAGGATGATCGATTTTTACCTCATAATGCATAGGAAAACATTTTTATTGAATGAACACAGAGCATCAGGTGGCTTGGGTATATTATTGCGTCTTGTATATTATCTGTTGTATGGTAGATATTCTCACGGGGGACATGTTTTAGGAATAGAACCACTCATCAGGTAGTAGACTATTACATATATAACCCTACCATGTTTAGAATTAGAATTAGAATTAGAATTAGAATGAGCTTTATTGCCAGGTATGATACACATACGAGGAATTTGTAGTTCGTTTGTCGTGACCGAAGCTTCCACGTGTCACCAGAGGTGAAAGTGACAGTGACTCTGAACGACAAAAAACACAGATAATAAAAAAGGAATAGTTAAAGAAGTAAATAGGAATAAAAACTATATAAATTGACAATTGTGGGTGTGCAGGTATATTCCAATGACGTGTTTTGTTATGACTTCCAGGTTTACAGTTATATTATGTGCAAATTGAAATGTAGAGTGAGTGTGTGTGTTAGATAAATAAGTATATGAGTGTATTATAGTGTGTGTTCCACAGTTATTGTTGTGTTCATGAGATGGATTGCCTGAGGATAGAAACTGTTCCTGTGTCTGGCCGTTATGGTGCTCAGTGCTCTGTAGCGTTGACCAGATGGTAACCGTTCAAAGAGGGAGTGTGCTGGATGTGAGGGGTCCAGAGTGATTCTGCCAGCCCTTTTGCTCACTCTGGACGAGTACAGTTCTTGGAGAGAAGGAAGGGTTGTACCAATGATTCGCTCAGCAGTCCGGACTACCCTCTGTAGTCTTCTGAGGTCAGATTTGGTAGCTGAGCTGAACCAGACAGTTATTGAAGTGCAGAGGACAGATTCAATGATGGCTGAGTAGAACTGTTTCAGAAGCTCCTGTGGCAGGTTGAACTTCCTAAGCTGGCGAAGGAAGTACAACCTCTGCTGGGCCTTTTTTACAATGGAGTCAATGTGAGTGTCCCACCTCAGGTCCTGCGAGATTGTGGTGCCCAGGAACCTGAATGACTCCACTGCAGTCACAGTGCTGTCCATGATGGTGAGTGGAGGGAGTGCAGAGGGGTTTCTCCTGAAGTCCACGGTCATCTCCACAGTTTTGAGCGTGTTGAGCTCCAGGTTGTTGAGACTGCACCAGACAGCCAGCTGCTCGACCTCCTGTCTGTAAGCAGACTCGTCACCATCCTGAATGAGGCCGATGAGTGTGGTGTAATCTGCAAACTTCAGGAGCTTCACAGAGGGGTCCTTTGAAGTGCAGTCATTGGTGTACAGGGAGAAGAGCAGTGGAGAGAGAGAACACAACCCTGAGGAGCTCCAGTGCTGATCGTACGTGTGCTGGATGTGTATTTTCCCAGCCACACTAGCTGCTGCCTGACTGTCAGGAAGCTGTTGATCCACTGACAGACGGAGGTGGGCACGGAGAGCTGAGTTAGTTTGGGCAGGAGGAGGTTTGGGATGATAGTGTTAAAGGCCGAGCTGAAGTCCACGAACAGGATCCTCACATAAGTCCCTGGTCTGTCTAGATGTTGCAGAACATAATGCAATCCCATATTGACTGCATCGTCCACAGACCAGTTTGCTCTGTAGGCAAACTGAAGAGAATCCAGCAAGGGTCCAGTGATGTCCTTCAGGTGAGCCAGCACCAGTTTTTCAAAAGACTTCATGAACACAGACGTTAGAGCCACAGGTCTGTAATAATTAAGTCCTGTAATTTTGGGTTTCTTTGGAATGGGGATGATGCTGGAGCGTTTGAAGCATGAAGGGACTTCGCACAGCTACAGTGATCTGTTGAAGATCTGTGTGAAGATGGGGGCCAGCTGGTCAGCACAGGATTTCAGACAGGCTGGTGTAACACAATCTGGGCCTGGTGCTTTTTTCCTTTTCTGCTTCCGGAAGACCTGGCGCAACTCGTCTTCACTGATCTGAATTGCAGGTGTGGGGAGGAGGGGGGTTGCTGGAGGTGTGAATGATTGTGTGGAGAGGAGTTCAGGGCGGGTGTGGGGTGTTTTTTAAACCTGCAGTAGAACTCGTTCAGATCGTCTGCAAGGTGTTGATTCTCCACAGTGCTGGGGATGGTGTCTTGTAGTTGGTGATTTCTTTTAGACTTTTTCACACTGATGCAGAGTCACTGGAAGAGAATTTAATCCTTATTTTTCAGAATAAGCTCCTCTTTGCCACTCTGATCTCCTTTTCCAGTGTTTATTTAGCCTGTTTATACAAGACATTAGCCCCCTTCCTGTAAGCATCTTCTTTGGCCTGACACGGAGCGTCCTGGAGTTTGATCGGTTGAACACCAATAGGAATTTTCACTTGTTGTAGAGTTGTTCAAATGAGTCCTTGGTAGGAATGCACATCTCTTCCACAGAAACTGCTATACAGATTGTGGACAGTCAACGTCTGTGACTCTGTCCAGAGCGGGTGGCCAGCAGATTCAAAAAACGCTCGCCAAATCATAGTGAGTGTAGACAAAACAGAGCTTGTAAATCACCTGCTATGGTTCATTGAGTCACCTCTTTTACGGTCCTTACTACAGGTTAGCTATTTCAGTAGTTTCTGCTGTAGGTCGGGATAGTGAATAAACAGTGTCAAGAGTCGGCCAAACGCGGCGCTGCCAGCGTGGATATGCATTTCTTTATAGTTGTGTGAACCAGTGACTCCAATCTCTTCATGTCGTATGGTGGGACCTGGTGAGTGATGCTGCACTGTATATTGGGCGCATGTTCACGGGAAGAGAGTTGGCTTTAAACACAATGGTCCCCGAGATGATTAAAACAGAGTCCGGGTGTTTTTGTTCTGTGTCTGTGATCAGATCAGCGCGTTTCTGTAAAGCGGAGCTCACGTGCGCTTGAGGAGGAATGTAGACACTGACGAGAATGAATGAGCAAAACTCCCACGGCGAATAGAAAGGCTTACAGTTAATGAAGAGCACTTCTAGATCTGAACAGCAGATCTTCTTTAACACAGTTACATCTGTACGCCACCTCTCATTGATGTAAAAACATGTCCCGCCACCACGCGATTTCCCCGTTGATTCTGCGTCGCGGTCTGCTCTGAACAGCTGAAAGCCCGGCAGTTGTAGCGCGCTGTCCGGAATGGCGTTATTCAGCCAGGTTTCCGTGAAACACAGAGCAGCAGACAGGGAGTTGTAGAAAATCCCTTTATTAGTCGGAGAAGAGGGAGAAGGAAGTTCGCGGTTTTGGTTAGGTAGAGAGCGGAGGGTTTGCCAGATGGAATGGCTAGGCAACGGCGTTCAGTGAAATCCGCGCTGCCAATGAGCTTCGACGAGCAGCGCCCGTGCTCGCTTCCCGTCTGGCGCGTCCTGAAGAGCTAACTTTGGGTTTGATCGCCGCCAACAGCTACCCCCGACTACAAATGTTCCAGCAAAAACATTCAGAATAGTTCGAAATAACGGTGAAATATCGGGGTGGTGGTATTTCAGATGTCCCAGCAAATCCGTCTCTGGTGAAATTGATTGCAGGATGGTAACTAAAGAATAGGACAAACTAACAAAAAGAAGAAAGCAAATGTTTGACGATGAGCACGCACGGAGGGACAGCCACCAGCTTCGGAGCATCTTGTCAATAGTATTTGTCATGAGTATCTATGACTTCGTATTTACGGATGATCTAAGTGAGAGGTATATTGTATGGTTACACCTACGCAACATATTAGTGTTCTAGGAGTCTTTAATAATTTTTATACAAGCTTCATATGCAAATTACCATGCTTTCAAACAAAAGGCCATAAAAACGCCCCAGTATCTCAGAACTCCCACTGGATATTCCGGAGTACTTTCAGAACCTTTCATATACCAACTGTCTGCGTGCAGGGTGTGTGTATGGTTAGACCAGTGTATGGTGATTATGTAGTTGTTAGAAAGTTAAGTGTTTATGTAGTAATAAAGATCAACTTGACTGTAAGATCACACTTGACATTGGTTCAGTGTTTGCTTATAACTGGAGTCACTTATTATGCAAGATTTATGCTACAAGCTTTTGTAGAATTGTACAGTATGGAAGTTATTTCCCTTAACCAGGAAATAACGTTCTTAGAATTGACAAGACAGATGACCCTGATCTGAGAGGTCAGCTAATATCTACAGCGGATCTAAAATATTCATAATTATTTATAACTAGTTATGATTAATTATTCATATTTCCCATGAGCTGATTCGTTACACACTCAGATGGCCGGCTAATTTATGTAATGCGTGGTAACAACGATCCGACCACCCTTTTCTGGCAGATGATGAAATGCTCTGTCTCCACCCACCCACACTGCTGCTGGTGAAGTTTCGCTCGGCCTGCTGAATGGACATGTGAAGTTTGTCGATGTCCCTCCGATCATCGCCGTGCAGTTGTTCGCTGTTCCATTCTTCATCTCAATCCTGATCCCGCAGTCAGACCATTCTGCCTTCAGCTTCAATTTCTTACTCCCTCCGCTCCTCCTCCTGGCGTGAATCCACGTTGCCCTCTCGGCCACCTTTACCGCCGTGTGGGTAGCTAGAAGCACCTGGAACGGTCCCAGCCACCTCTTTGCTCTCCAGCTTTTCCTTCTCAGATCCCGCACCACCACAAAATCACCTGGTTTTAGGTCATGCAAGGGAGTTTCAGCAACTTTCCCCTGCGCAGCTTTTACCTGCACACAGACATTAGACAACAGAGAAGACATTTATTTGCAGTAACTCAACATGTCATGCTCACACAACTCTGTTGATGGCAGCTGTTGTTTACCCCCTGTAAATGTGCACTAAACAGAGGAGTCGTGTGATAACTTTGTATGAACTCCTTTTAATGTGTAACCACCACCGAATAAGAACCAACCTCTCCCTCTACTCATCTCTGCCCCCACATGTCCATCTCCAAACATACAGCTCCCATAAACACATGTATGTGGGACACACACACATGTTCTACATCTTTCTTTTTCTTTTTTTAGTATTATTATTTTTTTTATATAACCTAACATAAACCAAAGAAAAGAAGTAAAAGACTGTCGCATGTAAATAACCACTTTAAAACATATAACTTATTCTCATGTATCATTAAGATTGGCTATCTGCGTGAACAGCATCAGTCTGTGACAAGTCTGAGTTGACACCTTAATAGTTTTTGCAAAATTAGGCTTGGAGACTCTTCCTGATCGAGTGACAAACAGAGAAGCTTGTGAGTTTGGATCCTCTTGCTTGGAACTGTCAGTGTGTTGTGGTGACGGCACATCACATCCATTTTTTGAAGTGGCATGTGGCACTACGGCATTTGGATTTGCTTGTGGTTCAGGAAAGATCATAGGTACAGACACGGTAATGGTAGGACAGTACGATTCAGGTACTTGTAGAAGGTGGCGACGGTTCCTCACATAGGCCTTGCCATTAGACTGGACGACATAACTGTTGGGTTGAAGAGCCTTTCCAGAAACCGTGGCCAGTTTGTCAAACCCACAGGTCGTTTCCATCCTTACTGTCTGCCCAGGCTCCAGAGGCGAAAGACATCTGGCAGATTTGTCATGGCTTCTCTTCCCTTTTTGTCTGAGTGCAAACAAAGCCGCCTGAACATTAGACTCAACTCTCGGTGTGAGCTGAGATGGTACCAGGGGGATCAGAGACCTGGTGCGTCGGGACAGTAGACGTTGCGCTGGAGAGGGCAAGCCATCCCTAGGGGTGTTGCGCAGGTTAAGTAAGGCTGCATAGACATCAGAGCCATCACGTGCACACTTCTCACCTGACACCACGCTCTGCCAAGCCATTGGATCTCGGATAATTGGGACTGCTCGTGACATGCTGAAAATCCCACAGGTGAGCAAAGTTCTTGAATTCCCTGCTTGAAAATGATGTTGCATTGTCGGTCATTAACTGTTGGGGAATCCCATGAACAGCAAAGTGTCGTTTCAATTGCCTGATCACAGTGTTACTGGAAAGATTTGGAAGGGCATCAAACTCCCACCATCCAGAGTATGAGTCCACCAAGACGAGGTAATGCTTGCCTGACCACTCAAATATGTCAGCTGCTGTGATGGACCATGGGCTGTCTGGTATCTGGTGAAGTTGCAAGGGTTCTCTCATCTGGTGTTGCTTTAAAGCATTGCAGGGGGCACATCTGGAAACTTCTCTTTCAATGTCACTGTACATTGCAGGCCAGAACATGGTTTCACGTGCCCTTCGCTTAGTGGACTGAAGGCCAGGATGACCTTGATGAAGCTGTGTTAAGTAGTGTTTCTGGAGAGAGTGAGGGATTACATACCGCTGACCACGCAGAATCAAACCATCATCCACTGTCAATTCATCCCTCATTGCGTAAAACGGACGGATGTCATGTGGAACATCCTTATATGAGTCAGGCCAGCCAGTGAGAATGGTGTCCATGAGGCGTTTGCAGAGAGCATCTGCCTGTGTGGTTTGCTTAAGTTCCTCAATCCTTCTGGATGACAACACCCCTTCCAGTGCTAACACGTCATAGTCCTCAATGGCTTCAGGAGTGTCTGTGGTAGGGAGGTGTGCACGTGAAAGTGCATCCGCAACATACAGTTCACGGCCTCGTTTATAGATCACATTTAGATGATAGCGCTGAAGTTTGAGCATCATCCGCTGGATGCGCGCCGATGCTGTGTGCAGAGGTTTTTTAAGGATGGTTATAAGAGGCTGATGATCTGTCTCCACAGTCACTGGGTGACCATAGATATAATCATGGAACTTTACACAGGCAAAGACTAGCCCCAAGAGTTCTTTTTCAATTTGCGCATAGCGCGCTTCAGTGTCAGTGAGAGATCTTGATGTGAATGCAACAGGCCTGCCATCTTGAAGACAGACCGCACCGAGACCATGCTGGGAAGCATCAGCAGACAATGTCACTGGCTTGTGCACATCAAAATACTGTAAGACGGGTGGACTTGTCAGATGTCCCTTGAGTGTGTCCACAGCAGCAGTATGTTGTTCAGTCCAATACCATTCTGCATCTTGACGAAGGAGCTGACGGAGGGGAGCTGTTATCTCACTGTAACAGTGTATGAATTTAGAAAGATAATTGGTCATGCCAAGAAACCTCTGCAAACCATGTTTGTCTTCTGGGGTAGGCATCTGGTGGATGGCTTTGGTTTTTTCTGGGTCAGGCTTGACACCTTTGTCTGTGAGAAGATGGCCTACATATGGCACCTCTGAGACCCTGAAACGACATTTTGTTGGATTCAGCTGCATATTTATGGCTCTGACACGGTCTAGCACACATTTAAGGCGTTTGTCGTGTTCCTCAACAGAAGAGCCCCAGATCAAGATGTCATCCACAATTATTTCACAAGGCTGCCCAGAGAAGAGCTGTTCCATACATCTCTGGAAGACTTCACTTCCAGTTGAAATCCCATATGGCATTCGTAGAAATTTGTACCTTCCGAACGGGGTCATAAAAGTTGTGAGTTTCGATGATTCCTCGTCCAGAGGGATCTGCCAGAATCCACATTTTGCATCCAGAATGCTGAAGACTTTTGCCTGTGGCATATCAGCGATCACTTGCTCGACAGTCTTTAATGGGTGATGAGGCCTAAGTAGAGCCTTATTAAGATGCACAGGGTCGATGCATATGCGTACCGTACCATCCTTTTTGACTGTAGCTGCCATGGCAGACACCCAAGGGGTAGCCTCCTCCACTGGTGAGATGATGGCCAGTTTGGTCATTCTTTTCAACTCTCGTAAGACTTTATCTTTCATAGCCAACGGGATCCTTCTGGGGGCACACACCGTAGGACACACTGATTCATCCAGGCGCATGTGATACATGACTGGAAGCTTACCAACATTGTCAGTACAAAACAGATCCCCATAATCACTGATCTGGGGTGCCTGCTGTTGTACAGCATGTACTTCAGGGCTGAGTTGTATGAGATTTAGCCTCATGCTGTCAGGTAAGCCTAACAAACTTTTAACATTTCTGTCCACTATGTGGAATAGCCGTTGTTCTCCTGACAGAACTAGGGTAAACAGTGCCCAGTGTCTGAATTGTTTGACCACCATAGGCTATCAGATTTACTCTGTTTGATCAATTTGGTCGTTGTGGTCGACGTGCTGCAGTGTGGATAGAGACATAACGTTGCATTTAGCTCCAGTGTCTATTTTCAGCTTGACCTGCTTGTTACTGGTTGTTGAGAGTGTGATGAATATTTCTCCTTTGTTTGCAAGCAGGTCCACACTTTCACAATGAAAATAATATTGGTGGACCTCACTTTCCACTTCATTCACTCTGTGTAGATTTTTTTCATTAGGTCCACTAGATGGCGTCATCCGTCCACCTGTATATTGAGGCTTAGATCTACAACATTTGGCAAAGTGATTCCACTTGTTGCATGAGTTGCAGCGTTTGTTAAAAGCAGGGCATTTGTTGCGCTCACCAGCGTCTTTTGTATTGCTGCACTGCAAACACTTCAGCCTCTCTTTTGAGCTCCTTAGTACCCCTTTCAGCACGCTCAAACAGCATACATGTTCTGATTGCTGATTCTAATGTCAAGTCTTTCTCCCTTAACAGCTGAGCACGTACTGCATCATTGTGAATGCCACAGACAATTCGGTCTCGTATTAGTTCATCAGTTAGCGAGCCAAAGTCACATCTTTTTGCCAGCAGTCTTAACGTAGCCACGTAGGATTGAATTCCTTCGTCAGGTTTTTGCACCGTGCTATTTAATGCGTGTCTATCCATTATCACGTTCCGTTCTGGCAAGCTTATCTCATAAAATTTTTTGATTAACACATCAGGATCCTCCTTGTCCTCATCTTCTTGAAAGTGAAATGACTCATATTTATCTAATGCATCCGAACCCGCTAAATTGAGAAGGGTGTAAGCTCGCACCTTCTTTGACTTGTTGGACAGTCCTGCTTTGCTGTACACGTCCCATTCTCTCTTGAATTTCAGCCAGTTGTTAGCAATATCATCGATTTGTTTTCAAAACACGCCAATCATTGGGTTCTAGCTGTCGTAGATTTTGAGCCAGATTCGTAAGCACGCAAAGTCCCACAAGTTCTGAGATCACCCATTTTGTAAATGTGCACTAAACAGAGGAGTCGTGTGATAACTTTGTATGAACTCCTTTTAATGTGTAACCACCACTGAATAAGAACCAACCTCTCCCTCTACTCATCTCTGCCCCCACATGTCCATCTCCAAACATACAGCTCCCATAAACACATGTATGTGGGACACACACACATGTTCTACACCCCCTTTCATACCCATAAATGGTGGTCTACTGAAAAGAATTTCGTATGGGCTCAGGTTTACCCTAGATCGTGTTCTCATTCTCACGTACATGAGAACTATCGGCAACGCCTTAACCCATGTGAGTCCTCACAGCATTTAGCCAATTTGTTCTTTATGGTCGCATTCTCTCTCTCGACTTGGGACATTTTTATACCTCTTGCCACATTATAAGTGTTACAGATGACACATCTTTCACAGAAATGTTTAGCAAATGTTGTAAACCCCTTCGTAAACCACAATTCTTTCATTTGTGCAATCATTCCCCCTTTCGATGCATGGTCCTTCCCATGCATTGACTTAGCATAATTAGGAAAGAAGTGTCGAGGTAAACAAGGCTTGCCATCACAGCTCATCCATACACCATCATTCATTTTACAGCCACAGTGTTTCCACTGGTCTTTTTCTGACCCTGAGGCAAAAGTCTGCATCCTCTGTAAAGAAGAACAAGTGTCAGGGTTATTTTCAGATAGCATAGTACACTCTGTTTCTCTTGTCTGCTCAACCGCTGCGGCCTTCGCAGCTGCGTCTGCTCTGGCGTTTCCTGTAGATACAAAATATTTGTTATTTGTGTGTGCTGCACATTTACAAATGGCTATCTTCTCTGGCAGCGAAATACCCTCCAGCAACGCTGCCACAAGAGGAGCATTCAATATTGGGTGCCCATCTGACTTTAAAAATGTTCTGTGTTTCCACAGTGCTCCAAAGTCATGTGTAACTCCAAATGAGTATTGCAAATCCGTCTAAATAGTGGCACATTTGTCTGTCATGAGTTTACACACCTCTGTTAGGGCCACAAGCTCCGCTGCTTGTGCTGAATAATTTGATGGCAATGAGCCAGAAGCCACAACTTGAAATTCAGTCGTTACAGCATAGCCAACTTTATGCAGGCCTGTTTGTGGATCTTTGAAAGCTGAGCCATCCACAAAGAGGACATTCTCACAGTTTTCAAGAGGTATGTCAGAAAGATCTGGGCGTGGCGTACACACCTGTTCAAGTGCGGTCAAGCAAAAATGGTGCTCCTCCCCATCCGCTTCCGTCGGAAGGAGAGTAGAAGCATTAAACGTCGTGCATAGTTTAACAGTAATATTCGGCATATCAAGCAAGATAGTGTGATATCGTAACCACTGAGCCGTTGATAAATGCGATGTTTTCTGTTCTTGCAAAATAATGGACACTGCGTGTGGCACCATCAATGTCAGGTCAGAGTAACCTACAAATTCTCTAGACGCCATTACGGCCTTTTCAGCAGATGCCACCGCCCTCAGAAAGTGTGGCAGGCCTGCTGCAACTGGATCTAGTTTGCTTGAAAAATGGGCCACAGGTCTCAATCTGTCTCCATGATGTTGCAATAACACAGAAGTCATAAATCCATTTTTCTCATCTACCATCTGAACAAAAGGCTTGGCTGGTACTGACAGGCCCAAAGTTGGCGCCAGAGACAGCTGAACTTTCATGTTCACAAATGCCTCTTCTGCCTCTTCTGTCCACTCAATTTTGTCACATGACTTCAACCCCTTCATTCAGAAAAATGGCTTTTCATATCCCTGCTATGCTGATGACATCAACTCAAAAGTTTTCATGCTTCTGAAGTTTTTATTCGCCATTCTGGCACAAATCTCTCATGGGGGCGGGGCTAGCAGCAGTGTGTTCTCATTGGCTACTGAGTTTTTGATGGGGGGGGGGGGGTGGGGGACAGTTCTGACCTGGAAGTGAAGGCGTCAGTGTTGCGCCTGTCTGTATGTGAGCTTCTGTTAGCGGTTCCCTATTTCATTTAAGTGATATAAAATTACATATATCTTAAAGAGCTTTTATTATTTTATCGGTATTTATCTGCTGCTACACTACATTGTTGAGATGATTTCTTAGGAATAGCACAGACAAATTATATCATCATCATCATTATCATCAATCATCGTCGTTACCAGGATACTTGCGTTAAGTTGTCTTGATTTAGCCCAATCATCACAGGACCTGGTTACGTGCATACAGTTACCGTCTTCAATTAGATCATATTTGCTTGGATTAGATCATATTTCCCCCAGTACATAGAGTAATGTACAGTACTAAATGTACTGTATCTGACAATGACCAAGGCCATTTTACAAAAGCGCTGTCAATCACTGCCTGATTCCCAGAGCGCTGTCAACTTTGTGTCCAGATTTGACTGTAATAATAATGCAAAAATGGTCAATTTATTTGTTTGAAATATTTTAATTTTGAAATGTGTTATGTGGGAGTTCAAATCAGTTTGTATTCTTAGTCTATAATACATCTCCTTTCTCAATTTCCAGGGAGTGGAGCAACTTTTCCATAAACAAAATTCTGATGCTGACCCAGAGTATGTAGTGGTAGTACCAGAGATCCATTGCCCCATCAGACAGAATCTATTTGTCAGCACACACTTTGAGGACTCGGTGATCTTGATCTTCACGACACCATGATGATACATCTGTGTAACACTTTATTTTAAGGTGTCTTTAATTATGCATAATTACATGCAAGTAACCCTAAACCAAACCCTAATCCTGTCACGGTTCATGGGTCCATACAGTCCTTTTGCGTCTTGTCATGTGTGTGGGTGTACGTCATTCATTAGTAGCGGCAACTGGTGCTCTATCAGAGTGCGCCAGCAGCAACTCATCAACGGTTCGTTAATTCATGTCCTGTCGTCTTGTCAGTCTCCTTGTGTCTAGTTGCGTCTAAGCCCGTTTTGGAGTTCTTCAGCTCTCGCCTTGGGTGTGTTCGCGCTGAGTGGCGATAGCTGCTCAGGAGGTGTCCTGATCTCGGCCGAGATACCAAGGGATTTTCATCCTGTTTCTGTCTGTTGTGGGTTCTAAATAAACCTTTATTGCACTCGCACTTGGATCTTGAGTTTCACTCCCCGTAACAAATCCTAACCCTAACCTTATAATAAGTACATGTAGTTAATTAATATTACCCAGTACTTAAATGCATAGTTACACTGTAAGAAGAACACCTTAAAATAAAGTGTAACCTAATATTAAATTTTTTAATTTCTTTGGAGCTCTAGATTAAAACAAAGTTCACAAGTGGTTGTACTTTAGTCCTTTTAGTCAATGCTGATCTTGCATTAGCATACCAACAGCATATGACTGTTAAGGGGATAGTTCACCCAAAAAAAAAAAGTTCTCTAATCTTTTACTCACCCTCATGCTGTCCGTGATTATCACTTTCTTTATACAGGTAAACAGGAATATTAGGATTTTTAGGAAAATAATCCATCTCTGTGAGTCCTGAAGATGCTTTAAAAACCACACATAGTGACCGTGACAGTAAAACATCTGGTCCCAGTGGTTGAATCAGTGTATTTTGAAGTGAAACAATATATAAGAAAAACACTAATAATTTAAACTGTTTTGACTATTAACAATTGCTTCCCATCAACTGTCATATGTGCATGGGTTACAATCCATTTGTGTTATGTGGATTCACAGAGATGGATTATTTTCTTAAAAATCTTTGTTTGTGTTTATGTGAAGAAAGAAGTCATACACATCTGGAATGTTATGAAGGTGAGTAAATGAGAGAATTTATTTTTTTTGGGGTGGAATATTCCTGTAAAGACTGGTATTGCACTCCATTACATAACATACTAATTCACTGTTTTGTAACTTATACTGTTACAGGAACTGTTCAAAGGATCATTGCAGTGTTTAAAACAAATATTAATTTTATATATGTTCTGTATAGTATGTACTTGTGCAGTTTGTATAGTAATGTATATTACGAGAATACTGTGCATTACATGTATACTGTGCAGTTAGTGTTTTGTGGATTCTGCTTTTTTCTGTCACAACATATAATTGCATCCAATATTTTCACTTTGATACTTGTGTATATGCTGTAGTGACAATAAATAATTTACATTTATTTAAACTAATTCATATTTTCAATTACATTCACTAAAACTGATTTATAAAATCACACTTGAAAGAGTTGATGATTGTTAAAAATGTATTTCCAATTTTAAATGTTAGATGATAATGTTAACTAAATAAAATAACTAAACAAAATGATCAGCATGATAAAACACAATTGGTAGCAAGAACATTCTTTTTGTGGAATGTGCAATGAAATGACCTTTGAGGTCTGTACCGTCTGACAAGCCACAATTGTAATTTTCATATTGTTTGAATTTTTCAGAATTAAGTGATCATTAATTGTAATGGTGTAAGTGTATATACTAAATGTTATGGCCAGGGTTGCCAACCTTGATTACCTGGTTGGAGTGAGACTTGCTTGACGTCTGAATATATCACACACATATGATACTAGTATTATCTTTAAAATGTAACAGCACAATCTAATTAGACCATACAATGCAAAAGAAACATCAGCAATAATCAAATATTCTACAAAAACATTGGATATTATACAATATTTTCAGTATTATATACATGACATCTAATTAAACCTCAATAGACCTTCATTTTCTCTCGCGCTTAAATACAGATAATACAGATTAAACTCAAGAACCAAACTCCTAACTTTGTATCACTAAATTGAAATAGGAAGCCGCTAACAGACGCTCACATCCACACAGGTGCAAAACTGACGCCTTCTCTTCCAGGTCAAGAAACTGTCAATCAAAAACTCAGTAGCCAATGAGAACACATCGCTGCTAGCCCTGCCCCCATGAGAGATTTGTGCCAGAATGGCGAACGAAAACTTCAGAAGCGTAAATAAAAACTCTGGAAGCGCATTTGTAAGTACAAATCAGCAAAAGAAAGAGGAGAAAACAGTTAGCAAAACATGCAGTGTATTAAAAGCGAAGTCAAATATTTTGCCTGCGATAGATTTTTTTTTTTCTGTTTCAAATAATTTTTTTTCAGTTTAAATTTATATTTTCATAAGTTTCTTGAAAAATTACATACATTTTTATTGGCACAAAAGTAATTCCATAAACCGTCCGCGGGAGCGCCAGCAAGGATTACCCGTGAAATCAGTAAACACTATATGAGATTAACTACAGAGCACATTGGAACTGTTCAAACAGTGGGACTTACTGCTGCATCTGAATCCTATTTCCTCACTGACCTTCACTACAATTTGTGACAAATATGTATAATATGCAATGTATTTTTTTATTATTTTGTATTATTATTAGTAGGACCTACTACTACTACTAAAAAATAATTCATTGCATATAATGCATATTTGTTATACTCTTTCAGGATCACATCACCAAAGCCTGTGTGTCTGTGCTTGCCTGTGCAAGTCTCTCACTATTAGCAGTATCTATTGCGTTAAAATCACCTTTTTTATTCATGCATTTATAACTGCTTATCAATGATTTATTATGCATTTGTAAATTAGTTATTAGTCATTTATGAACACCTTTATAAACCCTTTATGAAGGGAACCTTAATTTAAAGTGTTACATGTTTGACATTCATCTACTGCTGTGTGTGTGGACTGCATTCCATTTTTGCCCATCATCTTCAGTTGTTTCCTCTGTCTTGCCTGTTCTGCAGTGCCTTAATAACAGTTCCACCTACTTATTGAACTAGTTGTTATATTGAGTCGAGTAAAGTGAGTATTTTGCCAATGCACGTGTGGCACGAGTGCTTGTTGATTAATAAATGCAAAAGCCTCAGTCTGCTGACCCCCCCCCCCCGGCAATAAATTAATAAAGAGAGAGAGAGGGAGAATTTATATCTGCCTTGATGAACTTCCTAAAAAAAAGAGATGTTATACAACTAAGAATTTATATGAATCAGTTCTGACCTTCCTCCAGTGTTTGCTTATTACGGGTAATCTCATACAAGTTGCATTAGTTTCTTAACTAACAATAAACTTCTGTTAATAAATGTTGAAAGATGTGTGAAAGATGACATATAAAGCTATGGGATTTTGAACTTTGCTACTTTGCTACAAAATCATAAGGTAAGGAGACAACACTTTCTTTTTCTTTTTTCTTTTTAATCATTACTATGCATAGTACTATTCAAGTGAAAGTAAAGTACTAAAGAACTCACTGAATAAACGTGTTGCTAACAAATCACATCTCAGTTTGGAATTTCTAAATTCATTTTTAGATAGATTATGGATTGTCAAGACAAATTTACAGACTACAGTTGCCAAGGCGCAGAAAGGTAAAGTATACAATAATGCCTCAGATGTTTGGCTGTTTAATTGATTACTTGAAGTGTTTTATCACCATAATTTCCACCATAGCATGCTGTTAATCAATACTGTGGTGGTGACATTTTTTTTATTCTAAAAGTGACAGGTTTGTAAGTAAAACTGAATCAACTGTGCAAGTATCAAGTCTGTTCTTGTATTTTTTTTCTTCATCACAATGCTGGAGGTGTTCATATAAATACACATATACAATACAACTATACTAAATACTAAAATATTTACAACACAAATACTGACATTGCCTCATAATTAAGTATTCTAATTCAGATCATAACACTAACATGTTGGTATGTTTTCATCTTTGCAGTGAAAGATTTTGTATTGTTTTCTACCACTACAGAACACCAACAGTTGACCTAAATAATCTCTTCCTCTGTTTTTTTTCCTTCATCCCTCTCTCTTTCTTTTGACATTTTAAATATAAAGCTCATTTCCAGATTCACAAACTCATGGAGCAATCCACAATCACTTAATTGAGTCTGTTCAGCCTTTGATTGAGTTGATTGACTCTATGAGGTTGATCGGCATTTATAAGGATATAGATCTACCATCAATTGCAGTTGTGGGAGATCAGAGTTCTGGAAAGAGTTCTGTTTTGGAGGCACTTTCTGGAGTGGCTCTACCTCGAGGAAGTGGTACGATTTTGAAATTCCTTTTATTTCAGCACCTAGTGACTAAATTAGACTATACTGTATATACTCTTGCTCCACATTTTTATGTCATGCAAAAAAGTTGTGCCCCTCACCTCCATAATCAAATCATCTGGTGTTCACACTTAATAATGCTGAATAGTGAAAATAAAAATAATTTATATAATTTACACTTATTATTCATCAGACAATTTTCACCCAAAGTACTAAAAGTTAAACTTTTTTTTTCACTAGTCCTAATTTTTCGTTATTTCCTTTAACTGTAATGTTGGTTGAACAAGACGTATGTATATATTATATATATATATATATATATATATATATATATACAGTTGCATCTCAAGAAATTAGAATGTCGTGGAAAAGTTTCATTCAAAGTTTTATTTCAGTAATTCAACTCAAATTATGAAACTCATGTATTAAATAAATTCAATGCACACATCCTGAAGTTGTTTAAGTCTTTGGTTATTTTAATTGATGATTTTGGCTCACATTTAAGAAAAACCACCAATTCACTATCTCAACAAATTTAGAATATGGTGACATGCCAATCAGCTAATCAACTAAAAACACCTGCAAAGGTTTCCTGAGTTTTCAAAATGGTCTCTCAGTTTGGTTCTTTAGGCTACACAATCATGGGGAAGACTTCTGGTTTGACAGTTGTCCAGAAGACAATCATTGGCACCCTTCACAAGGATGGTAAGCCACAAACATTCATTGCCAAAGAAGCTTGCTGTTCACAGAGTGCTGTATCCAAGCATGTTAACATAAAGTTGAATGGAAGGAAAAGGTGTGGAAGAAAAAGTTGCACAACCAACTGAGAGAACCGCAGTTTTATGAGGATTGTCAAGCAAAATCGATTGAAGTATTTGAGTGAACTTCACAAGGAATGACTGAGGCTGGGGTCAAGGCATCAAAAAGCCACCACACACAGACGTGTCAAGAAATTTGGCTACAGTTGTCGTATTCCTCTTGTAAAGCCACTCCTGAACCACAGACAATGTCAGAGGCGTCTTACCTTGGCTAAGGAGAAAAACTGGACTGTTGCCCAGTGGTCCAAAGTCCTCTTTTTCAGATAAAAGTAAATTTTGTATTTCATTTGGAAATCAAGGCCCAGAGTCTGGAGGAAGGGTGGAGAAGCACATAGCCCAAATTGCTTGAAGTCCAGAGTTAAGTTTCCACAGAATGTGATGATTTGGGGTGAAATGTCATCTGCTGGTGTTGGTCCTTTGTGTTTTTTGAAAACCAAAGTCACAGCACCCGTTTACCAAGAAATTTTGGAAAACTTCATGCTTCCTTCTGCTGACCAGTTTTTGAAGATGCTGATTTCATTTTCCAGCTGGATTTGGCACCTGCCCACATTGCCAAAAGTACCTAAAGTTGGTTAAATGACCATGGTGTTTGGTGTGCTTGACTGGCCAGAAAACTCACCAGACCTGAACCCCATAGATAATCTATTGGGTATTGTCAAGAGGAAAGTGAGAAACAAGAGACCAAAAAATACAGATAACCTAAAGGCCACTGTCAAAGAAACCTGGGCATACCACCTCAGCAGTGCCACAAACAGATCACCTCCATGCCACGCCGAATTGATGCAGTAATTAAAGCAAAAGGAGCCCCAACCAAGCATTGAGTACATGTACAGTAAATTACATACTTTCCAAAAGGCCACAATCACTAAAAATGTTTTTTTAATAGTGGTTTATGAAGTATTCTAATTTGTTGCGATAGTGAATCGGTGGGTTTTTGTTAAATGTGAGTCAAAATCACCACAACTAAAAGAACCAAAGACTTAAACTACTTCCGTCTGTGTGCACAGAATTTATTTAATACACGAGTTTCACAAAAGTTGAATTACTGAAATAAATTAACTATTCCACGACATTCTAATTTATTGAGATGCCACCTGTATGTATATATATATCTAATATATATATATATTTATAATATACTAAACTATAAAAGTAACGGCAGCAATAATATTCAAGTAGTGTAATTTTGTCATCATTTACTCACCCTTGTGTTATGCCAAACCATTTTTTTTACACATAGCACACAAAATGAGGGTTAAAAAGGATAGTGATAGCAACTATCAAGCTTTGCAAAGCACTTTTTTTCACTGTAAATATTTATTAAATATTTACAAAAAATTTCCCCTCTGCTATTAAAATCTGCTGCATTAAGGACACATGCAAGAAACATCTATCCTTACCATATAAGGAGAAGAGGGGTGTCAGGGAGTCTCTGTCACCAGTCAACAGCTCTGGACTCCCCAGAATCCTCCCCGGCTCACACCTGTTCACAGTCACGATCACCACTCACACCAGATCACACTCGCCTGTATTCTGATCACCTGCACCTGCCGTCTCCAATAAAGCCACCTTCAAAAGCACGCTCCTTTCAGTCACTCACCGTCCGGTCTACCGTTCACCCTGGCAAACTATTCCAGACCCTTACCTGTTACTCACCTGGTGTTTGTACGTACCTCCAGCGTTCCAGCGATCCTGTCCCTCGTCGACCTCATTCATTCCCCGGACTCCTGCAAAGGATCAAACAAACCATTACCCAGAGCTAAGAACTATCATTATCATCTGACTTACCTGCCATATGTCTTCTTTCCCTGCTGTTGTCAATAAACTATCCTGTTTGCACTCTTACCTCATGTCTCTGCCTTGACCTGTGACAGAAGACTGGACCATCAACATGATTGCTGCTGAGGACCGGCTGTGGCATTTGCAGCAGGACGGTCGGAGGTTGGAACGATATGTAGAGGAATTCCTCGAGCTTGCCAACCAAGTGAGCTGGCATGACGCCGCTCTAGGTGCGTGTTTTCAGCTGGGGCTCGGCGACGAGACAATCTGCTGCAGTAACGTCCTTGGTGATGTTCCTTTTCCCCCTAATCGAGCTGATTAACTTCGTCATTTATTTAAATTGTTCTGACTTTGAAGTCGAAGAAATAAAAGATCACGTCCTACTTTCTCATTGTTCCAGCCCCCTCTGGAACACCCGTCTCCCCATCTCACCTTCCGCCCAGAAAACCCCCACATGCCGCGTCAACAGCACCGACTACCTTCTCAACCCACAAACCCCTGAGCAATCCACCTTTAATTTATATAGCGCTGTTACAACAATAAAGTTGTGTCACAGCAACGAACCGATAATTGGACAATAGGTCAATAATGCAATGACAATAGTAAACACTCATTTTTGAGTTAAAGACAGAGTTCATCATTGGATTCAGTGATGTCATCATCCAGCTCAGTTCTGTTTAAATAGTATCTTTGCAATAATTTGCATCATTTGAAAAAACCTTGGGAGAAACCAGGCTCTGTTTGGGGGGCCAGTTCTCCTCTGGCCAGAGACGAAACCAGCAGTTCAATTTCAGGGTGCAGCAAAGTCACATTTTGCAGAGGACTCATCTGGTTCCTGTGGTCTTGTCCCGGTGGTCGTCTGAGACAAGGTCTTTACAGGGGATCTGTATCTGGGGCTCATCTAGCTGTCCTGGTCTCCGCTGTCTTTCAGGGCTGTGGAGGTCCTTTCTAGGTGCTGATCCACCACCTGGTCTGAATACGTACTGGATCCGGGTGACTGCAGTGACCATCTGATCTGGATACAGACTGGATCTGGTGGCTACAGTGACCTCGGAATAAGAGAGAAATATTAGCGTAGATGCCATTCTTCTTACGATGTAGCCAGTACATCGGGTGTTATGAGAAGTGTGCCCGTTCCGGTTTACCTAATTCATGCAGCCTAAAAATCCTTTAACAGATTTGAATATTAGAAGCGTGTTAGTGTATTATGTGTAAGCCAGGTTAAAGAGATGGGTCTTTAATCTAGATTTAAACTGCAAGAGTGTGTCTGCCTCCCGAACAATGTTAGGTAGGTTATTCCAGAGTTTGGGCGCTAAATAGTCAAGTTTATTTGTACAGCGCTTTTCACCATACAAATCATTGCAAAGCAACTTTACAGCCAATTAAGTTTCTACAGTATTTAGTGGTGACTGTCAGTTAATGTACATGTGGTAGAAATGTACGGAAAAATCCATTTAAAACGTATTAAAACAGACGATGAACACTATTAACACCAATTATAATATGATGCAATCAAACTTATAGCAAAATTTGTTAGTTTTGTATGTTGTTTCAGGGTTGGCATCATCTGAGGGGTTGGCATCATCTCTTCTCAGGTGTTCTGGATCCAGACTGAAGCTTGTGTAAATCCTAGTTACCAAGGGATGTCAATCCCATGGCAAAAAAACAGAGAAACAAATAGAGACAAAATTAGCGTAGCTGCTATTCCAACCAAACAAAATTGATTTGCTTAACCCAAACTAAAGAATAATAATCTGCATTTGATCAGATATAACTGCAGTAAAAATTATGAGATGCATTATTTGAATGCTTGGCTAAAGAGATGTGTCTTTAATCTAGATAGAGAGAGTGTGTCTGAACCCCAAAAGTTTTCAGGAAGGCTATTCCAGAGTTTGGGTGTCAAATATGAAAAAGCTCTACCTCCTTAGTGGACTTTGCTATCCTAGGTTCTAACAAAAGTCTAGAGTTTTGCGACCTTAGGGAGCATGGTTTGTAGCGTGGTAGAAGTCTAGTTAGTTACGCAGGAGCTAACCCATTAAGGGTCTTATAGGTAAGTAATAATATTTTGTAATTGATATGGAACTTAATAGGTAGCCAGTGAAGAGACTGTAAAATTGGGTTAATATGATCATATTTTCTTGACCTGGTAAGGACTCTAGCCGCTGCATTTTGGACTACCTGTAGCTTGTTTATTGAAGATGCAGGACAACCACCTAGCAGTGCATTACAATAGTCCAGTCTAGAGGTCATGAATTCATGAACTAGCTTTTCTGCATCAGAAACAGGGATCATGTTTCGTAACTTGGCAATGTTTTCTAAGATGGAAGAATGCTGTTTTTGTAACATGGGAAAATATGATTTTCAAAAGACAAGTTGCTATCTGATATAACACCCAGATTTTTGACTGTAGAGGAAGTAACCGTACATCTGTCTAGTTGCAAATTGTAATCCACGAGATTCTGTGTACTGTCTTTTGGTCCAATAAGTAATATCTCTGTCTTATCCGAATTTAATAGGAGAAAATTATTGGTAATCCAATCTTTTACATTTTTAACACAATCTTTTATCTTAGATAATTTAGAAGTTTAATCTAGTCTTGAGATATGTAGTTGAGTATTATCAGCATAACAGTGGAAACTAATCTTGTATTTTCTAATAATATTACCAAGGGTTAACATGTATATTGAAAATAGCAGAGGACCTAGGACAGATCCTTGTGGCACTCCATATTTTACTGGTAATAATTGAGACGACTCCCCATTTCAATGAACAAGGTGGTAGCGATCGGACAGGTAGGATCTAAACCATCTTAAAGCCTGCCCTTGAATACCTGTTTAGTTTTGTAATCGATCTATGAGTATGTCATGATCTATTGTGTCGAATGCAGCACTAAGATCAAGTAAAACTAGCAATGAGATGCAGCCTTGGTCTGATGCAAGAAGCAAGTCATTTGTAATTTTTTCAAGTGCAGTTTCTGTGCTATGGTGGGCCTGAAACCTGACTGAAATTCTTCATAGAGACCATTTTTTTGCAGGAAGGAGCACAATAGAGCAGACACAACTTTTTCTAAATGTTTAGACATAAAAGGAAGATTTGAGAAGGGTCTGTAATTTGCCAGTTCACTAGAATCTAGTTGTGGTATCTTAATAAGAGGCTTCAGAACCCGCCAGCTTGAATGTTTTTGGACGTGACCTAAAGACATGACGAGTTAATAATATGAGAAGCGTTTCCTTCCTCACTCCTACAGGTTAACAACTCTTCATTAATTAGTGTGGTACAAGGATTAACAGGCATGTGTTGTTTTAGATTCAGTTTTTTTTGGTAGGATAGTTTTTTGCCTTCCTGTCCCCCCCCCAATAGCTGTAAAGCACTGCAGTTTATCTTTTGTTGTGATGAATGAAGCTGAAGTATTATACGTTGTAGAATCTATATTTGTTATTGTATTTCTGATGCTATTTATTTTTTCAGTGAAGAAATTCATAAAGTCATTGATATTAAACTGTGAGGGAATATTTAGATCGGGTGGCGTCTGGTTATTTGTTAATCTAGCCACTGTGCTAAATAAAAACCTTGGATTGTTTTGGTTATTTTCTATGAGTTTGTGGATATGCTCGGCCTTGGCAGCTTTTAGAGCCTGTCTATAGCTGGACATACTGTTTTTCCATGCAATTCTAAAAACTTCCCAGTTAGTTTTTCTCCATTTGCTCTCAAGACTACGAGTTTTTTTCTTGAAAGAATGGATATTACTGTTGTACCATGGCGCAGTATGTTTTCTCTAACCTTTTTCAATTTGATAGGGGCAAAAGCTTCTAATGTATTAGAGAAGATAGAGCCCATGTTGCTAGTTATTTCGTCTAATTCATGTGTACTTATTGGTACACAGAGCAGTTGAGATAAATCAGGCAGGTTATTTGTGAATCTGTCTTTGGTGGCTGGAACAATAGTTCTGCCCGGACAATAACGCGGAGCCATATAGTTAATATTAGTAATACACAGCATGCACGATACAAGGAAATGGTCGTTAACATCATCGCTTTGAGGTACGATATTTATATCAGTAAGATCAATTCCATGCGTTATAATTAAATCTAGCGTATGATTAAACGATGAGTGGGCCCGGTGACATTTTGCCAAAAGAGTTTATTAGGTCAGTAAACGCAAGTCCAAATGCATCATTTGTATTATCAACGTGAATGTTAAAATCTCTGACAATTAGCGCTTTATCAACAGTAACCAATAGGTCTGAGAGGAAATCTGCTAATTATTTTAGGAAATCTGTATACGGCCCTGGTGGTCTATACACAGTAGCCAGAGCAATAGATACGATATATTTCTTTTGCATATCTGACAGTGTAACATTAAGCATTAGTATTTTGAATGAGTTAAACATGTATCCTGTCTTTTGAGTAACATTGAGAATATTACTATATATTGTTGCAATACCGCCGCCACGGCCAGTCTGACGGGGTTCATGCTTATAACAGTAGCTTGGTGGCGTAGACTCATTTAGACCAATATAATAATCTGGTTTTAGCCAGGTTTCAGTCAAACAGAGTACATCAAAACTATTATCTGTGATCACTTCATTTAATTTGCAATAACTTCTTTGGGTGAGAGTGATCTAATGTTTAGGAGCCAAAACTTTAAAACATTTTTTTATTTATTTTACATTTTTCTGGTTTAAATCACGATCAGATTTTTTCTAGATCATGCATTAAATTTATATTTTGACCTCACTACGGAACCACCACAGTCCATGATACTTGGCAGCCCAAGTACTTCAATCATTTAAGCGGGTAGAACACAAGTCATCTGGGCAGTTATTTGAGATTTGACTTACTAGTCATATGGTGCGTTGCGTCCTGGAGATGTTGTCCGACATGTGTTCCGCTTCGACTCTGCTGGGGTGCAGGCCATCATCGCGAAAAAGCCTAGGACGCTCCCAGGAAATATTCCAATTATTAACAGAGCAGTTTCTGTTCTTTTCAATCACTAGGAAAAAAAAAAAGGCAATAAAAAAAGACACAACGACAATAACCTGTGCTTCCTTCCTAAGCAAAACGTGTCGACTGGCTCGCCACCTTCCTGTCTGTTCCCGTGTCTCATACGCGTCTGCAGGGCGATATGTCGGGCAGCATTCGTCATCGATCAGAGCTCCATGAAGTCCTGCTTCTTGCAGTAGTCTCCGTCTCGGCTGCAGCTGGTGTTCTTAACCCCCGCGTGAAGCACACCGCTCTTTGCTAGCCGTCGTCGCCCTTCGGTCGTGGGAATCTGTGAAGAAACATCGGGGGGGGGGGGGGAACACAAGCACCAGGAACAGTGAGTGTGCACTTTACCTTCATCTAACGTAGCACGGACGTGCCGGACGATGGAGTCTCCAATTATCACAGCGTTGTGTTCCGTCTCGCGGAGGGGTGCGAAGCGGTTCCGGGTGGAGATCTCTAAGACCGGAGGCGGCGGAGGGGGAGATGTCGTCGCCTGGGGCCTGGCTCGCGTCTTCCGTGGGGGTGCACCCAGGCCTGTGCAAGAACACACGGAGTAGAGGTGGTGGGAGAATCATCCGAAGCTTCACAATCGACCTCAGCCCAAAAAGGCCGGCTGCTTCCAAGACAAGATTGCAAGCCGCTCCGAAGTCAAGCCTGCCAGCTGCGGCTCTCTCCAGCCTGCCGGCCATTCCTGTGGCAAACCCGCCGGCCGCCCAATTCACCTCTAACCAAGAGAGGAGGATGAGGAGAAAGGGACTGTTCTCCGCCCTCATCCCAGCCCCAGAGCTCGCTCCAGTGTCGGCTCCAGCCCCAGAGCTCGCTCCAGTTTCGGCTCCAGCCACTGAGTTGGCTCCAGTGCCTGCTCCTCCAGAGCACCCTCCAGTGCCAGCTCCTCGAAACACTTATACACTTCCGCAAGTATAGCTGACGGAGGGCTCCAGTTCCTGAGTATAGCCCACGGAGGGCTCCTGTTCCCGAGTTTAGCCCAAGGAGGGCTCCAGATTCCCAGTTTAGCCCAGGGAGGGCTTCAGATCCCCAGTTAAGGCCAGTGAGGGCTCCTGATTCCCCGTTTAGCCCAGGGAGGGCTCCTGATTCCCAATTTAGCCCAGGAAGGGCTCTTGATCCCCAGTTAAGCCCAGGGAGGGCTCCAATCCCCGAGTTCAGCCCCGTATGTTTCCCCCAATTATTTTTTTTGGGGGGGGGTAGTAGGGCTCCGGTCGTAGAGGGTGGGGGCTGGGGCCGCGGCCTCAGAGGCAGAGCCGCCATGGCCTCCCAAATCTCCTGATCCACCTTGGCCTCCCGAGCTCCCTGCACCGCCATGGCCACCTGAGCTCCCTGATCCCCTGAGCTCCCTGTGTTCCAGTCCTGCACCAGCCTCCAGGGCACACACACCCCCTCCCTGGTGGAATTGTTACGGCGCGGGACGCGCCTTCTGGGAGGGGGAGGTAATGTCAGTGAGCCTCTGTCACCAGCTCTGGACTCCATACCCCAGAATCCTCCCCGGCTCACACCTGTTCACAGTAAAGCACGCTCCTTCCAGTCACTTGCCTTCCGTTCACACTGGCGAACTATTCCAGACGCTTACCTGTTACTCACCTGTTGTTTGTACTTACTTCCAGTGTCTCCAGCGATTCTGTCCCTCGTCGACCTCATTCATTGCCCGGACTCCTGCAAAGGATCAAACAAACCATTACCCAGAGCTAAGAACCCAAGAACTATCATTATCATCTGACTTACCTGCCATCTGTCTTCTTTCCCTGCTGTTGCCAATAAACTATCCTGTTTGCACTCTTACCTCGTGTCTCTGCCTTAAACTGTGACAAGGGGGAGGGTGGACATATTTCAAAGGTTCTTACAAACTTGTTGGGATGATCTGAAAACTAGGGACCCCCACACCTTGAGATACTTGAAGTTTATTGTTTGTGCTTTTATTGATTGATTAATTAATTAATTTTTTTTAAAGGCACCATTACTCGCTGTCCTCTTGAGTTGAAATTACGGAAGTTAAAAAATGGAAAATGGTCAGGGACCATTTCCTATAGTGGTCACAAAGAGCATTTTGATGACCCATTAAAGGTGGATAACCTTGTCAGAGAAGGTCAGTATGAACAGTAACCAGCATCAATGGTAATGATGTCCTGATTAATGTCATTTTAGAAAGATTATAACAGGGTATAAATGCTGCACATCTCTGTGTCCTGAGATGGATTTTCAGATTTACTTGTTTGAGTCTGCAAACCTATGAATGTGTATTCAACAGCTCAAAATAAGCTTGCTGGAAATGCAGTTGGAATCTCTGATGAACTCATCACTTTGGAAATTTTATCTCCTGATGTGTGTGATCTCACTCTGATCGATCTACCTGGTATATCTCGTGTACCAGTGCATGATCAACCTGAGGATATTGGAGATCAGGTGAACATATATGGTGTTTACACAAACTAAACAGCTCCTTGAAATCATGTAAATCTTGTGTGAACAGACCTTAAGTTGTAAACCTATTAAAAACATAAGTTTTGACACAATGCATTCAGATTCAAATAAGTGCATCTGATGAACACTTGTTTTTACAACTTTTTTTTTGTTTTATCAAAATGTAATACTTGCTTATTTTGGTTATTTGTCAACTATTCCATCCAGATCTCATGGTTCCAGATCTTGTTGACGTCTTGTTACATTTCTGATTTCAATTTCAGTGATTTGAGCAAAAATGTACAGAATTGTCCGAATTTGCCAAATCATAATGTGCATTTTTTTTTGTTTTATTATTATTTTTTTTATCAATATCCTATATTAGGACAGTTTAATGGGTCCTATGGTGGCTAAGACTCTAACCACTTTAAACAAGGGACATTTTATCTTTTAGGTCAAAAACTTGATACTAAGATATATTGCCAAAAGCGAAACCATCATTTTAGTTGTTGTGCCCTGCAATGTAAACATAACAACAACAGAAGCACTAAGAATGGCACATGATGTAGACCCCGAGGGATACAGAACTCTTGGTTTGCCAAGTTATTGCATTTCTATAATATTTTTCTTTAAAACATATTTCATGAATGTTACATACCTGTAAAATTATGATTCATGCTTATCCTAACCTTTATTTCTTTGTTGTTGAATACATGGGTTAGCAATTCTCACAAAGCCAGACCTTACTGACAGAGGAGCTGAGATTGATGTTTTAAACATTGTTCAGGGGAAAGTCATTCCTCTCAGTGAAGGGTTCTATTATTGTGAAATGTCGTGGTCAGAGTGACATCAATAACAAAATCCCTCTTTCTAAAGCCATGGAGATGGAAATGCAATTCTTTAGAAACAACAGTTATTTCAGGTAATTACTGCATATATATATATATATTTTAGGGCTGGAACGGTACACAGATGTCACGGTACTTACCTCGGTTCGGGGGTCATGGTTCGATACAACAGGAAAAAAAAAATCTACTATGCTCGGTTTCTTTTCATTTATTTTGAACAGACAGTAGTACAAATTTTAAAAAAATTCCAACTAGATGTGAAAATACTACATATTACTGTAACGGAGCCGACGAGACATGAGGATTTTTGACTTGTCAAAGTATATTTGACTTGATTCATGACGATCAACTGTGACTTGACTTGACTCATGAAGATCAGCTGTGACTTGACTTGACTCAGGAATGGAAGTTGTGACATGACGGGGCGCTGTTGTGTCCGCCATTTTGCGATCAGGCTCCGCTGTCGCCGCCATTTTGTGAGCTTACTCTGGTACAGCCGCCATTTCAGTCACAGACACTGAGTCGCGTTCTTCCTCCGCGACACCGACAGTAAACAAAGAGCCAACATTCAACAAAGCATAATCCATAAAATGAGCGAGTGAGGAACGTGGACCCTCGCATCTAAGCTTAGACCTAAGAGGTTGATTAATGCCATCACAAAAAACTCTATCAAAAGACAGTCCGGTAAATCTGAATAGTGCGCGATTGCTAAAAATTCTCTAATATAGTTCTCCAGTGATCGCGGGCCTTGTTTAAGGGCTAATAATATTCTTGCTGTGTCCATACCTGGCCAATGTCCACTTGAACAGCTGCTGGATCCTTGTGTGGCCGAGTATTCTGTAATGGAGCTGACAGTCTGTGTAGTGTGAGAGTCAATGTAATGGTAGAGTGATCTCTAGTGGCAATCGGAGGAAAGGCCACGGACGGATTGTGACAATTAAATTGTTATATATATTATAATATATCTATATATATATAAATCTGCAGGAATATATACAGTACAAGGAATACATTCTTGAAAAATATATTGCTTGACTTTACAGATAAACAATGGGATAAAACAGTGTGACACGTAACGTAGCCTATATACAGTATGCTCAGTTTCAGTTCATTTTTGTGACATGCTTAATTTGTTCACAGAAAGGAAACTCAAATGGCAGAAAGTGACATCCTTTGTTTTTTTTCTTTTATTTACAAAGCACAATGTTTTGTTCATGTGAGGGTACCAATATTAAACTACCTTTATACAGTGATGCAATGATTAATTAAGCGGTAAGGTTTTAAAGTTGATTCTGCTGTATAAGGACATAGTTTGAAGTAGTGATCGTGCCGGTTGTACCGACGAAAACATGCTACCTATCAGATTATTTGTATTTGTATTGTTTTAAGGGTAAGTTTAGATTAAGGGTATGTACTGACAGTAGGGGTAGGTATGGACATTAAAAAAGCCTCAAACCACATGAATAAAATACTGGTAGCACAATCTGATAGGTAGCATTTTTCACTATCGATTTGTGCTACCTATCTTTTTAACGGGAGGTAGCACAATCTGAGCGGATAGCACAAATCGTCAGAAACACCGGAGTGAAGCACCACACACACCCACACACACACAAAACATCAGTTCCAGTATTGCTAACTTGACAGCGCAGTTGGTAATTTATCAAAATAAAATACAGTTCTGTGTCACCGTTGAAATGTGACTGAAGTACAAAGCCTATAATTTACATAATAAATAATAGTTTAGCATTCAGATACGTTACTTCGCAAATATGGAAATATTATGGAATATTTGGATTTATGCCGAATGAGAGAGGTAGGATACACGAGCACAAAGCTCCATTTCGCAAACAGTTGAGTGCACAAGCCTTTAAAATATACTCCTTTGTCAGTCTGTGAGAGACACATTCAGAATCAGCACATGGTCACTGTCTAGTGGGCTTTGTTTTCAAGTGTGCAACTCATGGCATTCGTTGTTCTTCTGCTGCCGGTCAGTTATCAAACAGCGTTGCATTGCTGCGGGCGCCCCCTTCTGGATTGGGGGTGAATTGCCTGAATTCATTGTAAGGCCTCATGCACCGAACCGAGATAAAACAGTGTTGACGGTTCCGTACGATACATATATCGTTCCACCCCTAAATAGATCTATATATATAGGATATATATATATATATCTAATATATATATATATTATTTATTTATTCATTCAGCCTCCCCCTCCGATGTGGAAAAGAGCTATTCAATGCCTGGCAGACAACCTGACCAAAGAATTGGTTCATCATATCAAGGCAAGCACTAAATGATGACTGGGATTATGTAATGTGTAAACAATATATAATAAATGCTGCATTTAAACTTCATAAGAACATCTAAACGGTAATGATGTTCAGTAGGTAATAAGTGTTCCCTTTCGATACTACACTCGCACTGCGTCTTGCTACACGCATATGGGAAAAAGCCTTTTTTCACCTGAACTGAAGCCTATTTCATTCACACAGTGAAACTGCACGGCCATTGGATCGTGCAGTGTATAAAAAACGAACCAATGGCTCGGCAGCGGAGCTGCACCAGAAAAATATGGCAGGAAGCCCGCCGAAGCCCGCCAAAGCCCGCCAGAATGGGCTGAGTCATCTGGCTATATAAGTGGCCACTTTGCCATAGGACTCAGATTTCTTCTCCTTCAGCGAAGACAACGTTCTTCGCATCTCCGCTGACTGAAGAGCCTACGTGGAATGACTCTGCCCGGCTGATTCAGCACCTTTCGCCGCCTTCAGTGATGTGCAGCAGCAGTCTGGTTCCCCTGCCACCATCCGGCGAGATAATAAAGAGCAAATTTCTACGGCGTTGTTTCAAATGCCGTGCCGTACTGGTTGGTATGTGCAGGGCTCCCTTGCACGCCGATGACGGCCTCGTGAGTGCGTTTCCTGCTTTGGGAAATCTCACGCAGAATCCGCGCTCACCGAGACAAATTGCTCCCAATGTGAGAGCATGTGTCTCGCCACTCTGCGCTCGTGGATAGCATTCTTTGCTGAAAGCGACCCCGCCCCTCGCGCCCTCCCATTTTCTTCCTCCCAGAAACCTGTGAGGAAAAAACAGAGGGGCAGGGAGCTAAGGAGAGCGACAGACCTGGCTTTGCATGCAACAAAGACCACGGCTCAGGCTATTGGGCGCTCCATGGCCAGTCTGGTGGTGTTGGAGTGCCACCTATGGCTGACCCTGACCGAGATCAAGGACGCTGACAAGGTCCTGAGGGATTCACTGAGCACTTTACTGAAGCACAGAAGTCATCCCAAGCCATGCGACACTTCCTACCCAAGCGCTCCAGCCCCGGCGATCCGCTGTTATAGCGGGCAAAATAAAACACAAACAATTTAAAAGAGAGAGCAAATTTCCTCTTCCATTTCTTATGAGTACCGTGTCCCCTTGCAGTGACCAGGCAATCGAACCAATCCAACCCCTGTCCTCCCGGGCCGAGGCATGGCAAGCCATCCCCGGGGTATCAGAATGGGTTCTGGGGATAATAAAGCGAGGATATTTGCTCCAATTCGCTCTGAGACCCCCGCGCTTCAGCGGAGTGGTCCCGCTGAAGCGCACACATCCTGCGCGCCAAAGTGAGGAATTTGCTGGAAAAGGGAGCCATAGAAGTGGTTCCTCAGTTCTCACTGCCCAATCTATTTTTCCAAGGACAAGGATGTGTTGGCCCATGACTGGCCCAACCTCCTTCTCTACGCTTTTCCCCCGGTTGCCCTGATTCCACAGGTAATCAGGCCGATCAGGCAACAGAAACGCAAAGTGCTCCTGTTGGCCCTGCTCTGGAGAAACCATTTAGTCTCCCAGAGTGTGTATTGAACACCATATCTCAGGCTAGAGCTCCGACAACAAGATGCCAATACGCCCTAAATGGTCAGCGTTCTTTGCCTGGTGCTCAAACCGCGGCGAGGACCCACTCATTTGCGATATATCGGTAATACTGTCCTTCCTGCAGGAGCTGTTGGACAAGGGATGCTCCCCGTCCACGCTCAAGGTCTATGTGGCAGCAATAGCGGCTTCTCATGCCCCTATAACGGGTCAATCGGTCAGCAGGAACAACCTTGTTGTTCATTTTCTGAGGGGAGCCAGGATGCTAAATCCGCTCCGCCCTCTCACTGTCCCTGCGTGGGACCTGCCCACTGTCCTGAGGGCCCTCCCTTCGAGCCGCTGCAGTCTGTCAACCTTCGGTCCCTGTCATTTAAAACCGCTCTGCTGCTAGCGCTAACATCGGTCAAGCGAGTGGGGGACTTGCAGGCCCTTTCTATAAGCCCTAATTGCCTGGAGTTCGGGCCTGGCGACTCCAAGGTCGTCCTGAAACCAAGGCATTGCTATGTACCTAAGGTGGTCTCGACTCCATTCAGAGCACAGGTTATCAACCTCTCTGCACTTCCTCCCTCAGAGGAGGACCAGGAGTTGAATTTACTCTGCCCCGTTAGGGCTCTGAAGGTCTACATCGAGTGTTCCGCCCAGTTTAGGCAGTCGGAACAACTCTTTGTTTACTTCGGTGGCCGCGCTAAAGTACACCCTGTCACGAAGCAGAGACTTTCTAAGTGGATAATTGGAGCTATTTTGCTAGTCTACTCTTCCTTGGGCCTACAATGCCCCGTTGGAGTATGAGCCCACTCAACTAGAGGCATCGCCTCTTCATGGGCGTGGTCTAGCGGCGTGACCATTGCAGAAATTTGTGCGGCGGCCGGCTGGGCCTTGCCGTCTACTTTTGCTAGGTTCTATAAACCTGGATGTCCCTGCCTTGCAGGCAAGGGTTCTTTCTGCTTAACTGGCACGCAGTTCGCTCTGAGTGCAGTTTGGATGTAATATGCCCAGACCTATCAGAGAGCTTACTTGTGCGCTCTTGCTCCCCATGGGTGCAGAGGCTGCGCAAGTCTTCTGGAACGATCACTCGGCTGGGTGAGGCCTTCATGAGGCTTAGCCTGTTAAGCCTGGAGGAATTTATTGTTCTTGTTCTCTTGGGCCCTAAGGTGCTTAAGACAAGAATTATCAATTTCATTCCTCAGCCATTGCACGGCGTGCATTGCTACTGCTCCGAGAGTTAGAAAGAAGTACTGCGTTGCAGCTGTGCTATGTTGCTGCATGACTCAGTCGTCGCTTCAGTCGAAAGTAACCTGAATCCTATGGCGAAGCGGCCGCTTATATAGCCCGATGACTCCGCCCCCCCAAAAAAGTTTTTGTGTTTTTTTCGGCGGGCTTGGGGGCTCTACTGGGCCATAGGTTTGTGCAGCACCGCTGCCGAGCCATGGTTTCGGTTTAAAATACCTACTGCACTACCAATGGCTGTGCAGTTTCACTGCGTGATTGAAAAAGGCTTCAGTTCAGGAGAAAAAAGGAGCGTCTAGCAAATATGCAGTACTCGTTCCCGTATATCAGGGAACCGAGGTCGTTTGTATCCGAGATTGTTCACAGTTATTAGTTCATAAAGGTTAAATAATTTGTTAGTTTAATATAGTTAAACTACCAGTTAATATATCCAGTTATATTTTCTTATGAACACAGAAATCATTACCCTACTTGATTGAGCAGATACAGACTAAACTACTGTGGAAATGGAGCTTAAAAACTACGATCAGGGTCCACCTCTGGAAGAAGAGAAGATGGGACCTTTTCTCAGTGAGGTAATCACAATAAATCTTATCTATCCATATATGCTGATTCCATTCATAATTATGCCCCCCCCAATTAGTTCTCATAATAGATTAATACTGGAGTTCAGTGATCAAATAAATGAACTGAGTATAACAGGACATTCAAAAGACAAAACCCCCCCATTTTTTTTTTTTTTTTTCTTTTTTTTGACAGCCTTGTTTCCTTTTTACGGTGGTTTCCTGGGGGGAAAGTTTAAGAAATGGGACATGTACCTAAGAGGCACTGAAGTATCATGTAAGTCAAGATGTGTTAAAACCATTTGTGCCTTTTGAAGAACTGTACCAAGATCCCTAAACCTGACTTTCTCTTTGTGTTATTCCTAATGCAGTCACAGCGAAAGTATATACAATGATTGACAAGTACAATGAGATGCATCGGGGCAGAGAATTGCTAACGTTCAGTGACTTCTGTGAATTTGAAAGTGTCATCAAAGACCATGTGGCAGCCCTTCGAGATCCAGCTATAGCAACACTGAAGCATGTACGAGGTAAGTGTGTACTTTTCTTAATATACAGTATAGTCAGACAAATTTGGCAATATCTTTTTTTTCCGTGCACTTCAGAGTAACTCTTAAGCAGGTACAGCACACAAAAGTGACAATTAAAAATAAACAAACATCAAAATCATATCTGTAAAAGTTAAATTTTATCATCCTTGTTATATAAATGAAATTTAATTTTCAGAGATTGTTCAGAATGTGTTCAGAGACATATGTTATTCATCGTTTGACCGGTACCCTCCACTGAGATACACTGTCTCTGTAAGTACAACTGTATTATTATTATTATTCGTATTATTATTATTAGTTTTAGTATTGGTATTATTATTATCTTCAGAAAATAATTAATGACATTCATTCAAAACAAGAGGCCAAAGTGGAGAAAAGAATCAAGGAGTTTATTGATATGGAGCAACTGGTCTTCACTCAAGATAAGGTATTACAACAGAAACTCAATGCCTCTGATGTCCCTCAGAAGACTGGAATGGACTCTTGTCATGAGAACCTCTATGATGATGATGACACAATTTTAAATTCCAAAGGCTGTGCGTTGTTGGATACAAGATATCTTGTACCAGACAAACTAGTTCTCTATCATGAGGTGGGTTACTATGAAATGTATTTATTTATGGACAGTGACTGTAAACGCATAGTTATTTTAAATAATAGTTCATCCAAAATTAAAATTTGCTGTTAGGCCATCCAAGGTAGATTACTTTTTTTTTTCCTTCAGTGGAACAGTAAAGTAAATGTGTTTTGCTGATTTTGTGGTCTTGGGGGATTCATAACATGCAAGTCAGGGGCTACTGTCACTTGATAGTCAAAAAATTAATTAATACAAAAAGTTGCTAATTCGAGCATGCATTAACAGCACTTAAATGAAGGGCAAAATTAATGTTTTTATGATTTTTCATGGTTTATGTAAAAAAGACGAGTTGATAAACGCTAGTTTATTCACTTTATATATGTCAGGAAATATACACTGAACAGAGGTTAAATTGATCCAGATAAAGCTTTATTGGTACACAGGGTAGAACTGGGAGAGAACAGGTGAGTAGAATGATACAAATAGTACTTGGGTGACAGGGAGTGCTGGGTGGAGGAAGTGAGAGAGTCTGGCAGATCTATGACATTACCCCCCTCTCCATATTCTGCTCCAGCGGACCGAGGACCCAGTGGCCTACCACAGCCATGAGGAGCTGGATGATGTGAATGTTGTTGATGGAATTTCGTGAGAAGAGCAGGGTCTAAGATTTCATCTCGATGTACCCAGGATCTTACCTCTGGGCCGTAATCCTCCCAGTACCCCAGATATTCCAGTTGGCCACCATGGTGTTGGTAATCCATGGTCTTCTTGACTGTGTAGATGGGGTCACTGATGATCTGAGGTATGGGGAGGCTCATCAATTGGGCCAGGCTCTGTGGAGGGAACAGACACAGGTGGATAGTGAGGTTTTAACAGGGAGACGTGGAATAGAGCCCTGCACGGGCCTCGAATTTAGGCCCTAGCCCGGCACGTGTCCGACAGCTTATCAGAACTACCAGCCCGAGCCCGTCTTTTTTCCCCCTTATCCCAAAACAGCTTATATTACTGTTTCAGCTATAAAAATAGTTGAGTTTTGTATGTAATGGCAAAGCGATTATATTTCGTTTAGTTTTTTTTTATGAAGTTCATTTAGATAAATGATTGGAGCATTTTTTGTTTGTTAAATATAAGTTTTTGTTTTTTAAAGTAGGCCTAACGACCAAGCGGCAGACAGTGAGTTGAGGATTATGTTTGATCAATTTAGCCTTCTCAAACCAACATGACTTGCCTAAAATAAAATCTAGATATAATAAAACGCTCAAGCATATAACAATGTTTAAACGTTAAACCTGCGTTATAATAAATGTGCGCTATATCCAAGTTTGTGCAGAGAGTGGAAGCTAAAGCAGGACATGGAGGCACCAGCGTAATCACTTGCATTTTTTTCCCCACCCCCCCCCCCCCCCCCGTGTGAAACAACTTAAAATAGATAGCATTTGCATTTTGCTCCATAAAGGTATGGAGCTAATATATCATCGACCTGAAAGGTCTACTGTATTTGTGTGCATCACAAATCAGAAAATGTTGTTGTGCTTTTATAAAATGACGACAACAAACATGATGCGCTTTCTGGCCGTCTCTGATTGACCAGGAGCGATCAAAAAATGAACTGAAACTCAGCGAATACATGCCTCACAGACATGATAAATATATCTATAGAAAGGATTTATAATAAAATCAATAAAATATCACAAAAAAAAAATCAAAAACTTTTTCATTATAATCATAAACCGTAAAGATGCACTTCTCTCTAAAGGCCTGAGGAGATGGCGAGTCAGGATCGACAACTTCATCCAACTCAGAAAACACTAGTTTATTAGTAAATAAATAAAATATCTCCTTACTATTTCCCCCTGACACATTCATGGTAATTACTTTTGCTGGGGCTTTGTGGCAAGCTTTAGCCTATTGCATGCATTTGAACGCAGAACTGTTCATCTGCGCTGACGGCACGCATGCTGCCGTGGGACACTAAACAGAGCCGCTCTTGAAAGTCGCGGCAGCATGGTCTCGTGTTGTTTCACTAGCATGCCAAATCTTTTTATCACAATAATTGATGGATGTCTAAAATATAAAAATGAGGAGAAGCCTAAAGCAGGCCAGAGGCCCGGCCCACATCTGAACTATGACGTGAAAATTGGCTCAAAGCCCGGCCCAAGGAGCGTAAAAAAGTCGGGGCCCATCGGGCCCGGGCTGAAATGCAGGGCTCTAACATGGAATACTGGGTGAATTCTGTACTGTGAGGGGAGCTTGAGTTCATACTTGATGGGTTTAACCTGTCTTATGACCAGGAGTGGACCGATGTATTTTGAACTTAGTTTACGGCAGGGCAGGGCAGGGCAGGTGCAGACGGCTGTCCTTCATGGATAGCCACACGAGTTGTTCAGGTTGGTATGCTGAAGCGTTCCTTCTCCAAATTTCTGCAAAGATCTTTTGTGTGTGCACTGCCCGCTGAAAATGGTGATGAGCCTTGTTCCACACCCTCTCGCTCTCCCAGAACCAGTGGTTGATGGATGGTACCTCTGAGGGTTCCCCTGGCCAGGGTAATAATGGCAGTTGAAAGCCGAGTGTGCACTGGAACGGGGTGAGACCCGTTGATGGTAGTCAAAGAGAATTTTGGGCATACTCAGCCCAGGCGAGATATTGTTTCCAGGAGTCCTGGTGGCTGTGGCAGAAGGTCCTATGAAAGCGGCTGATCTCCTTCACCTTCCTTTCCGTCTGCCCATTGGATTGTGGATGGTACCTGGATGTCAGGCTAACAGTCACACCAATGAGTGAGAATAAAGCTTTCCTGTAAACTGTGGACCATGGTCAGAAACGAAGTCCTCGGGATTTCCAAAATTGTGAAATACCTGGTTAAACAGGGCTTTGACAGTCTCCATGGCTGTGGAGAGTCCTTTCAGTGGAATCAGTTTGCATGCTTTGGAGAATCTGTCAACGATAACCAGGATGCAGGTATTTCCGTTAGAAGCAGGCAAATCAGTGATAAAATCCACCCCTAGGTGTGACCATGGGCATCCAGGGATGGGCAGAGGAAGAACTTTACCAGATGCTAGATGGCGTAGAACATTGGAGATCGCACACAGTTCTGGGAAGGTATGATCTGGAGGGCACACCAGGAGCAGGTTCACTGTTGGAGGCTTCAGAGATTTGCTCATCAATAATCTACTGGATGGGGTTGACAAAAAGAGTGGAAGTAAGCACTGGTTCAGGGTCACCATTGATTTCAGGGGGACGTGAAATCGAGATAATGCATCAGATCAGGTGTTTCTGGAGCCTGGTTGATAGGAGATGCTGAACAGGGAACAGGTAAAGAAAACAGCCCATCTGGCTTGTGTGGGGTTTAATCTCATTGCTTCTCTTAAATACTGTAGATTTTTATGATCAGTGAGAAAGGGTACAACGAGAGGGTATCGAACTCCCAATATCCATTGCCTCCACACTTCTATGGCGAGAAAGTGGATGGCACTCTGATGAAAGCTGCATTTCTCAGCCTTGAGGAACAGGTTTTAATCACAGAGCCTCTGGAGGACCTCCGAAACATGCTGGTGATGTTCGGCCAGGCTCCAGGAATAGATAAGGATGTCATCTATGTACACAATCACGAATCGGTTCAGGAAGTCCCGGAGCACCTCATTCATTAAGTCCTTGAATACGGAGGGGGCGTTGATCAGGCCATATGGCATAACGAGGTACTCATAGTGCCCAGATGGTGTAATGAAGGTGGTCTTCCACTCCTCCCCCTCACGTATCCGGATGAGGTTGTAGGCACTTCAGAGGTCCAACTTGGTGAAGATGGGGGCTCCACGAAATTGCTCCAAAGCAGCTATTATTAGGGGAAGTGGGTAATGGTACTTAATGGTTATTTTGTTGAGTGCCTGATAGTCAATGCAAGGCTGCAAGCCTCCGTCCTTTTTAGCTACGAAGAAGAAACTGGAAGCAGCAGGAGAAGTGGAGGGACAAATGCAGCCTTGCTTCAGAGCCTCTTCTACGTACTCCTCCATGGCCTTCTGTTCGGATATGGATAGTGGATAGATATGTCCACGAGATACTGTCAATGGCACAGTCCCATGGTCGGTGGGGTGGTAACCTGGAGGCTCATTTCAGGCAAAAGACATCTGCACATGGGGCATAACAGGCAGGGATATCCATGGATTGCTTATCCACCGGGATTTAAGTGGAGGTAATATTCACAGCAATAGTCGATGGTTGCTTGGATAGTGTTTGTGGAAGTTGAAGGAAACAGGTAGGGAAGCAGGTGGAGCCCCATCACAGAACATCTCCTGTGGTCCAGGATAATTTAGGTTGATGTTTAAGTAAGTAAATTGTATTTATATAGCACAAACATAGCAAAGCTATTCAAAGTGCTGAACAAAGTACGGGAAGTTAAATAAAGACAGAGTAAAACCAACAAAACAGGCAATAAAACAAACATAGAGTTAATTTAAAACACTAAGGATTAGAGTTAAGTTTGATTTGAAAATAGTAATAGAAGGTGTAAGGTGGATGTCCAGAGGCAACTGGTTCCACAGATGGGGAGCGGCAACATCTCTCTTAGTTTTTAAACAGGAACAAGGAACAGATAAAAGAGCCTTGTCAGAAGATCTTAAAAGTATGGTAGACGACAGCGGAGTAAGAAAATCTTTCAGATAGGACGGAGCTCAATCATGAAAAGCTTTAAAAAAGGAACAACAAGATTTTAAACAATTCTAAAATGGACAGGAAGCCAATGAAGCTAAGCTAAAATTAGGGTGACATGGTCATATTTCTTTGCCCTGGTCAACAGCCTTTCAGCTGCATTTTGTACCATCTGGAGGCACGTAAGCGATGACAGAGGAAGACCCAAATACAATGAATTACAATAATCTAATTGTGAGGTAATAAAAGCATGAGTAACCTTCTCCAAGTCTTGAAAAGACAAAAATGGTTTAATTTAGTAAATAATTCACAATGAATACAAACTGTTCTTAACAATATAATTGTTTGGTTTGGATAAGCATAATTCTAAGTCAAGAATGACTCCAAGTTTTCTAACCTGGGAGGAAATTGAGGGGGTATGATTGCCCAGCTCCTTAGTGAGACCACTCCTCAATTTTGGGGGACCAAAAACAATTATTTTTGATTTGTCCTCATTAAGTTGCAGAAAGTTATTTGATAACCATTTCTAAATATCCCAGATACATTAAAACAATGGTCGAATAGAATCAGCAGCTTTCAACAGCAGGTACAGCTGTGTATCGTCAGCATAAAAATGAAATGAAACATTGTGCTTCCAAATTATATCCCACAGTGGATGCATATTTAAGTTAAAAAGAAGCGGGCCCATAATAGAGCCTTGAGGTACTCCACTAATAATAGAAGCAGAAGATGAAGAGAACTTACCTAACTCTACAGAAAAAGACCCGTCTTTAAGATATGAGCTGAACCATTGTAAGGCAATACCACTGATACTGATAAAATGCTCTAAACAAAACCACACTGTATTTTGGTTTGCCTACAAAACCACCACTGGCTCTGCATCCATTTACCTAAATTCATTACTTCAGAGTTATGTGCCCTCTTGAAGCTTGCGTTCTGAAAGTGAACGACGCATTATTGGCCATCTCAAAGAGGCACAAAATCACTTTCACCGGACCTTTTACATTAATGTGTTCCTGGTGCGAATGACCTGCCGAACTCAGTCCGAGCAGCTGAGTCCTTAGCCATCTTCAAGAAACGACTGTTCCATCTTTATTTGAGCCTCTAACTCTAGCACTTTCTATTCTATTTTATTATACTTTATTTATCTTCTTTTTTTTATCAAAAAACCACAGCTTAAAAAAATTTACTATTCTCTACTTGTTTTTTCTTTGTGTGTGTGTGTGTATACGGTGTTTATAATATATAAATATTTATATATATAATAGGTATATAATATATATATATATATATATAATATTATATATATATATATACAGTATATACCTTGCTACGTGTACTGTGTTAGGCTAACCGAAACTTGTCATTTGCACTTATATATTGTTGCTCTTTTGTTAGTTTTGACTGCTTTCATTGTCCTCATTTGTAAGTCGCTTTGGATAAAAGTGTCTGCTAAATGACTAAATGTAAATGTAAACACCAAATAAGAACATTATGATCTACAGTATCAAAGACTGCTGTAAGATCAAGTAACATCAATACAGCATTTTTACCGGCATCAACTGCAAACAAAATGTCACTGAACACTTTTAGCAAGGCAGACTCAGTGCTATCATAAGCAGTGAAGCAAAAATATTCTTATTCTTAAGTAAAGGCTGAACAACCTCATGCTTAAAACAGTTTGGGACCACCCCAGTGTCCAAAGATGAATTAATAAACACTAGAAAACACTGGGGCAAATTACAAAAAAAAGCTGCTTTTATAATCTCTGAGGGAACATCATCTAGTGAGGTGCTAGTTGTCTTCATCTTGTTAAGCAGATCACAGAGTTCCATTAAAGAGACATGTTGAAAGTGATGAAAGAAAAACGGACTAGCCAGCTAATTTAAAGAGAGATCTGAGAGCTGTGAAGTGAAAGATGAACGAAAGGCTTTCACTTTATCAGCAAAAAAATGTAAAAAAAGTTCAGCCAAAGGTTCACCATGAAGTTGGCAACACGGATTGATTACTGAATTTATCATGGAGAATAAAATGTGTGTAGCAATTAAATCAGAACAAAAATATTTTGATCTAACTTACTTTGCAACATTCTGAAAACTTAACCAGACTCTCTGAAAGGACACAGTTAAACGACCATGCTTTCATCTCCTCTCCGCTTAATGACTGGCCTGTCTGAGAGAGCGAGCATTATCATCCAACCAGTAACAATTTTTTCGCTTAGGTTGTTTCATCTTAAAAGGTCCAATTGAATCTAAATTAAATCGTCATGCCCAAAGGAAGACTCTGTAGCGTTCAAGATAGAACAAGTGTTTCTTGATTCATACAGTATGTTGAGTAAAACCAAATGAATCCAAGACATTACAAAACTCAGCAACCAAGGGATGTCCTGAGCAAACATGCATTAAGATCACCCAGTAATAACATAGTCATACAACAGAACAATAGATGTTAAAAATGCAGAAAATGACTTAAAATGATTGTCCAAGTTAGGTGGCCTATAGATGAGAGCACAGAGCAGCACAGAAGAGGCAGACTGTAATGCCACACACTGTCTGTATTTTAAGTGACTGTTTAAAAACCATAGCAACCCCACCGCTCCTACCAGCAGACCAAGGGTACTAATAAAACAACAGTTTGATGGACAAAGTTCTTCGAAAACTGCCAACTCACTAGCACCGGCCCAGGTCTCCATCAAAAATAAAATATCATAATCGCGTCTGGTAAAAAAGTAATTTAAGATAAAAGTGTTGTTGCACATGGACCTAAATTAACTAGGGCCATGGTCTTGAGGTGCACAGTTAATCCGTAACAAATTAAATCACTGGGTAAAAAAAGTAGTTTGTTTTGGTAATCTTAAATTAAAATCTGAAAATTTGCTTCTACTCTGGAATGGCATTCCTCCTTTGATGACATCAGTTTGACCGCTTGGACAGAACATCCTTAAAGAATCAGACTTCCCCATTTGCCTGAGGCTATGGATTACAGCTAATAATTTTATAAATAATGTTAAGTTCCTTGCACACACTGATTTTTTCACTTGGTGTTTGTATATATATATATATATATAAATAGATATATATATATATATATATATGACTCAGAGTGCCTGCCTAGGCCCACTGCTAGGGGAATAGGAGAAGTGATTCAGTAACTAACAATTTCAAATTGAGTCTGTATGTGCAAACAAACCATACATGCAAGTGCATTGGCACTAGAGGTTCACTAGAAAGATCACTAGAGGGCAAACAACCCCAAAAGGCAGATTAAATATATTTTCATATCTTTTAAGTGAATGCTATAGTTATTCATGTCATGTCTCTTTATAGATCATCTATTAACGGCTCACAGACTATGCCCCCATGCTAATAATCCTCTTCATGCTGAAGGATGCAGCTAAGATATTACAGCATCAAATGCTAGAAATAAGGAATGGAGCAGATGTGGCCAAACTGCTAAAAGAAGACTCAGAGCAAGGGTGAAGGAGAGCTGATCTAAAGCAGCGTCTGGAGCGCCTCATACAAGCTCAAGGACTGATAAGTAAAAGACTCTGAGACTGAGACATCTCTAATAAACATCAGGGATGTGAATAAATTTAGCATCAGGGGCCGGGCCCTCTTGTTTTTATCTTGTTCCAGTAATTCTATCTGTTAAATCAGTAGCAAACAATTTAAGATGTTTCAAATCATCCTTAGAGTTACTGAAATTGTACAGTATACTGCAATGTAGAATAAAGTCATCACATTGCATTTACACTCAAACCAAGTCTTAATAAAATCCAAAATTACTGTAATATCTATCCAATATTTTATAAATTAAGTAAATTCTTGTAGAATGAAGAACGAAGGTGTCTCTACTCTCTAGACACATCCTAAAATGTTTTAAAATAAGAAAATGTCAAAAAGCAACAACATAGTCAAATACATCCATGTTCAGTAAAGTAAATAGCGGGTTGACAAAAAAAATACTTTCAGTGTGAATGGCTTATTGACATGACTTATTGACAATTTTATCAGTTACCTCTCGTTAAGTAGCCTTTTATTTCAGGTGTTGTAAGTGAATATACACTTAATCCACTAATGTTTTTTGTTGTTGTTGTTTGTATGTCGATACTGTGTTTTACTGAAACAGCTTCAGATGTTTCAGTGTGAAGTCAGTTCAAACAATTGTGAATCAATTCAGAATCAATTTAGCTAATGTAATGTATTGTTAAAAAAAAAGAATCAACTCAAAGGTGGGGGAATGTCAGTAATCAGGACTACACAAACTATGTCTTGTTTTGATCTTTTGATTTATAATTTTGCCATTATTATGTAAGAGAACATTAGGTTTTATGTCATATGATATATGTAAACATGTGACTGATATTGTCAGAGTGTGGGTGGTAATAACTGTAATATTGCCCCTGTGTATTTTTGACTCAAATTATTTAGCAGTCAATAAATTTAATAATTTTGCCTATTCTCTTAAGTATTCTTTGTCTCCTGAAGTTTACAGGTTACAGGATGCTGAATTGGAGTAACAGAAGGAGGAATTTGCTCAATTGTTATCTTATTGAGAAAACATCTACTGGTACAGCCTAAAACTTACTGCTTGGGCAAAACAATAGTGAATGTCCGGTGCACAAAAAAGTGATTTGCAAAGCGTATACATTGGGTTTATGTTGAGTTTAATCACAGTACAGATGCATAATAGGTTAACAGGGAACAGAAATAGGGAAAAGGGGAATCACCAAAAGGGTGAGAGAAATTGAGACAAATTCTGCTGTAATATCACACAAGTGATAGAAATGTCCTCTAAAGTGTTTCTACAATAAATATTCTCTGGTTAAAAATAAAAAAATACTTTTTTGGCTTAATATAATTGTAAGGACCACCCACTGACCCAACGAAGAAATTCCATGATGTGGGTGAAGGAATAATGGGCCTCATTTATCAATCTAACATAGAAACGAGCGCAGATCTGTGCGCACAAATCAATTTACGACAGAGTTCACGTGTGATTCATGAAACATTCTTATGCCGCCAATCTCATCGTACGAATGATCGCACGTTGATAAATGTGGCGGCAGAAAACAACTGTCATTTGAATATCACGCCCCTAAAAACACCCTGGTTTCGAAGCCTCGCCCCTAGAGTTTACACCACGGAGAAACAAAACCCGGCCAAAAAGAGGAAGTAATCTCGTGAAAGAGAAATTGATCTTACTTCAAAAACACCCGTTAACCCTGTAATTGCAAACAATTATGTACATTGTAGCGTCTGGACCACTCAAACACACAATATATATTTTGTTAGCTAGATTTAACAAATACTCTGTAACACCCCAGGAAGCTGAACAGGCCCCTGGTTCCATAGAAATGCTGACACCCGATACATTTACGATCTCCTGGAATTTAGGTGAAGAAAATCGCTTCCTTGCCCATAAGGAAAATCCACAAGGGAAGGACTTTTCTTTGCTAATTAATTAATAGGAAAACCTTTCTTTGAATGAACACACATGATCCTTCAGGTCATTGGGTATATTATTGTCATCGTGTATTGTGTCTTTGAAATTGTATACTGTTATGCAGGTTTATAATCGAAACACACTCCTGTCATCCTTTCACTATAAGTAAATCTACCATGTCTAGTATCTATGAATTCGCTTTTTTTATGATCGAAACAAGCGTGTATATTATTTATTGGTACATAGGCAATATATATTAAGGTCCTGAGAACTTTTAGTAATTTCGATTCAAGTCCATTTTGCAAATTACCATGCTTAGAGACAAAGTCGTAAAACCCTCCAGCAATTGCCACCTCCCACTCGGAATTTCCATCTTTCTCATTGGACAAGCCCATCTTGAAAGGCGGGGATCTTCTCCGACCTTAAAGGCCCGGCTCCAAGGACCCTCCCAGTCGGTGGTTTGTTTTAATTATGAGAGGTGGTGAGAAAAACGCTCCCAGAACATCATAAGCTCGTGCCAGGCTTTGGCCTTGACTTTTCCATTCACCAAAGATTCTTTGACTCAAACTGGTTCTTTTCATCAATTAATTTCAGCAAGATCTTGGGCCTTACGATTGCATCAGGAATCTCTTTCAGACAGACGAGACGTGCAAGTATTCAAACTTATTCTTATTAATTGATACATTAAGTATCAGTTACACCTTTTTACAAAGGTGTGTTTGAACTAAGAATCTGACGTATCCCTCAGGTGTAGATCTGCTGAATATGCAAATGGTTCCATAAATTTCATTCCTTATGTCTCTTTTCTGTACTGATTAACGTGTACCCTTTTCCTATACCAACTGTATGTGTGTGGGTGTGTGTGTGTGTGTGTATGTGTATGTTAGAACAGTTTAAGTGTTTATGTAGTATGTTAAACTAGTTTAAGTGTTTATGTAGGTAGTTGTCTTAGTTTAAGTGTTTATGTAGTTAATAAAACCTTACTTTTATCACACTTGACGTGGTTTATTGTTTGCTTATAACTGGAGTCACTAATCACGCAGATTTATGTCTACAAGCTTTGTAGAATTGTCCAGTAAGAAAGTTATTTCCCTTGTTTTCATTATGCGTACAAAGGTCCAGCCGTCTCAAAACTGATTTTGGACATCAGCTCTGTCTAATTTAATCTGCTGTGAGATTTCAATGAAGTAGGTAAATTTACTGACATAAAAGGACTTGTTACCTTATTTAGTCTAGTAACTGATACTTTACAGGTTCTCAAGACTCGCTCTGTCAGTTTTTAGTCGAACGAAAGCTCATCTGCTATGATGAGGTCCTTAGAGACTCACAAGACGACCAGATGTTTCCAAGATGCAGCCAAAGTCATTTTTAAATATGAAAAATCATATTTCACATTCAACGACTCTTCCAAGATAGTTACATGGTGTAGCTTTAAAAAGTTATATTGGGTATCCCATTATCTTTGACTTTTTCCAGAGTGTGGTTTGAATGCATCTCTGACTGAATTTGTCTCTGTCTTTTAACCAGAATCAACAGAAGATTCTCTGGATAAAAAGAAATGGGAAGAAACTTTACTTCAGGTCTGTAGTAATTTGTATGAATTAATAATGGCTGTTGAAAAGAGAGGCTTGTGTTATTAAAAATGGGGAAATTAGGAAATCTATAGGAATAAATCATATCTATATCTAGAAGAATATGTGAAAGTTAAGCATTGACCAGTTGCAAACGTCCTAATGGCCGAAGTTAATGGTGTTTAATCAGACATTGCTTTCTGATTGTGATCAAGCTCCTGTCTAAAACTCTGGCAGCCATTGATGACAGCCAGTGGACTGGTCAGCTTGCAGTAGAAGCCACACGATACCTTCCTACCTACAACAACGCTCTGGAGGAGAAGGTCAGTTTGGAAATCCATCTGTGCCTTTTCATATTATAAACCAGGTTTATTATTTCAAAAAAGGAACTTTCTAAGTCCGATAGATTTTTTGGTTCTGCTTTTTAGAAGTCTCGTTATTTTACATTTTTGTGCTAATTACTAATTATTATATTTGTATCTAATTATTATAAAACTCTCAGCTTATTTAAATTTATTGCCTACATAATAAATCTCCCATGCAGTTTGCCCAAACAAAATAAGTATTTGAATGTAAATTTTACTTCATTTCCTGGGTTCTTGTGATAAACTCTTCTTTCTTTCTTTCTTTCTCTCAGTTTTTTGGTATAGGGTGTATCGGTGTGATTCTCCAATCACGTAGCCTATAATAGCTGGTCAGGAAACAGCTGCAGGAGATCTTGATCGGCACTCGTCACAATGATGCAATCGAAAGAACGGTATGCCACTGAGCACTTATTAGTTCACTTCTAACTTCTGAAATAAGAGGCATAACTTCGTAGAGAGTTTACTGTGTTGACAGTCAAACAGCTTGCTCAAGCAGCGCATGCTGACAGCACACTAAAACCTTCTCTAGGGAATTATGTCTCTTAATTCATCACTTTAACCACACTGCCACAAAAAATGTGAAAAAAAATCAAATATTAGAAAACAATTTATATCTAGTTGCAAATTGACTGCAGTATTTTTACGGAAAATAATACGTTTTATTTACTTTATATAAGTAAATAGCAGCATGTTTCAGGTGATAAAAACATGACTTCTGGATAATATGGTAGTCCATTGTTGGATGACCAATTGGCCATTCTTATCCATTCCTGTCCCCAAATTTAGGTCATTATTCTACTGCTTAGTGTTACAAGAGAACACATATCACATAATTTCTAATCATAGATTGGCACAAAATTGGATTCAAATGTTCCACAGTTTGGATATCTGAGGTTTTGCAGTTATTTAAAAGCCGCTAATTAAGAATAATGAAAGTAACAGGCAGTAATTGGTATGCAGGGTGTTGCCATGGGAATCGGGCTGTGTGCCAGCAGTCATCTCGATGGCACTCTGGAAAAACTGGAGGAGTTTGGGAAGTCTGACGCCTTCAGGAAAGCCTCAGGGATATTTGGTCTTCTGAAAGTAGGCCGAGCTTCATTGTACTTCTCACGTGATGCAAATTAAAACATCTTTTTATTGCCCAAATTAGATTGTTAAAAACTGTAACATTTAAATTGGGTTTGAAATGATTGTTTTACCATGTTATGTGTTTTTAATAATAGTAATTGTAAAATGTAACAGTGCACAGTGTTTCATTGAGCAAAGGTTAAATTGTAAGTGCTTCAGAGACTATATTTTACACATTTATCTTGTTGTGTCACTTTTTTTTTTTGTCATTCAGGATAAAAACGATGTTGATGTGGAGAAAATGAAGAGCACTCTCATTTTGTGTTATGGCTATGTTGCGTTGCATGCTCCAGAAGAGAAGCTCCTCACTCGCATCGATAGTGACATTCTCCACAACATCTCCAAGAACTTCAACACCAAGGTAAAACAAAGTGGTATTCTAAATTGGTATTTCTAAATTCTAATTCTTATTTATTCCTCTGAAGTTTAAATTGATAGTTTTGTGGCTTTTAGTCTTTTTAGTCAGTTACCACATTAGTGTACTCATAAAAGTTGACAAAAATAACTTTTAGCAGATTTACACTTTTAAAATGTACAGTCTCTTTTCTGAGAAAAATGGACCAAAAATATTGATGACTAGACTTGCAGTTGCATTAGATGTTTGGTGGAGGTTTTTGGAAAAATGTCATGCCTCTGTAGACATTCTATTATGTTAGATGAACAGCTCATTTATTTGATCAGAATTAATACATTAATCATTTCCCATTGTTTGTTACAGCAGTGAGGCACAAAAAAGAAAAATGTGTTGCTGCTGTGAGGTTTTTTGCTAAACAAGTCCTTTGAATGTCCTAGTATATTGTTGACAGGATTCAGTTGGTTGCTTTTGAGGCTGCGGTTATGACAGTTTGATCTAAATGATTTTTAACGACAAGGATCATTAATTCTCTTTGAGTGCTGAATCATACCTCATCAATATTCATAATGCAATTGTGCGATTTAAAATAATTTCACTGTTAGGGAACCATGTAACTCATTTTGTTTTAACATTGTGCACTCCAATTTGAATATCAAAGTTGAGTTCGTCTTGGTCTTTGTTGGGATTTTAGGAGAATTTTGTTAAACTGAGATGTTATATATTTACAAACAGTATCTGAAGGTTCACTTAATTCATCATTCTTATAGTCCATTCTGCTGTTAAATAAAAAGGATTATCTTTAATGTTTGTGAATTACATTGCATCATTACTTTTATTGTTGCACAGGTTCTGGGAATTAAAGTAGAGACCAAGGTACCGTGAAAGGAAGCGATCACAAGGACCTCCTCTGACCTTTGAACTTTAACTCACTTTCTCTTCAGTCTTGATGCTGCAATCAAAATCTTTACAGTATAACCTTTTGAGCTTCTCAGAAAAGTTCATAAACCTCTCAGCTATCTCTTTATGACCCTGAGATGGATTTTAAAAAGCATTTATAAGCTCTTCCTATTTAGTTTGGATCTTTTTAAAAGGTCTGCTGTTATATTAGATTTTAAAATAAAGATGACATTTTAAAACGGGCTTTACACTAGTAAGTAAAAGTGTTTTTTGAGAAGGTCAAAAAGTGCTCACTAACCTGATAACCTTTGTCTTACTAAAGCGTCACAGTGTCTTGATTGTCTGGCTTTTGTGGATTTTAGGTGGCTTGATTCATCAATTCAACTCTTTTTTTTTTTTTTTCTATTGAATCACTATTATATTGTCAAAGATTGTGATTTTCATCTCTTATAGCACTGTTTAGAGTACAAGTAAGTGAAGTCAAACATGTCAATTACTTTATAATGAGCATGATGAGTGCAGCTGTGACCAGGAAATGCTTTCCTAATTCCAGGTCTTGATTTGCCTCTGCTGTTTGATTGACATTTGCACTGTTTCATTACGCATAGCTTGAGTGTGTGTTTGCATCTCTTTATATGATAGGACCTGACTATGAAGCTCAGTCTCATTCATAGTGTCGGACTCATTGCCAAGGCCATCAGCAAAAGTGTTCGTAAACAGGGCTACCTGTTCTCCCGCAAACAAGAGTTGATGGGCGTTATGATGGTGAGAGGTTTGATATGAAGATCATTCAGTTTTTACCTATAGCTGTATGTATGTGTTCACGTAAGAAACTTGTTGTTTGTTTGTTTGTTTTTTTACACTCGATCAGTTTCGATAATGATTGCAGATTTATTTGGCATTTATGGTGTTCCCCCCCCCCACCCCCCTTCTATTTAACTGCAGGATTTCATAAAATCTGAACCAACAGATGTCATGCGGACCCCTGTTCGCTATCTTGTATTGACCACATGTGCCAACCTCATGTATCCTACCATTTTAAATCTTTCTTGTGTTCGTCTTGACTACTGTGTTCATTCATTTTTAAAAGATTTGTAAACATATGCTAAACTGGCATCTTTGTCCATTGCAATACAGTGTTACTCTGTTAAGAACTTGACTCAAGTCTTCAGAAACTTAGATCCTCCTTTAACAGAAAATGAAAACTTTGACTTGTTAAAAACATGTTTGAATGGAGTTTATGGGCTTCCTACTGTGGACACTCCAGACAAGGCTAAAGATGAAGAAGCCCTGGATCCACAGCAAAGAGAGGTCAGAATAAAATATGCATGTATCTACACATGTATGCTTTAAAACATGTATGCTCCTGTATGCTTTAAAAATAAAGTATGTTTTTCACTGCAATGCGTTTTCCCTCAGGTCTTATATTCAGATACTTTTACTGCTCTTGATGAATTGCTGAGGAATGTGCTAGCCAGAGACTTGAGTCCTGATGGTCTGCAGTCTATGTTCAAGGTAAAGAAGAAACTATTAACATTACTTGCCATTTTGCAGTCCTTTTGTCTGAGCCCTATTTAATGAGTGCTTTTGCACTTTCCAGCATATAGAAAGCTGGCTGAGCTCAGGACAAGACCATGAGCGGGAGAGGGCAGTAAAGACCACAGCAGAGTTACTGCAGTTCTACTTGGACAATCTCAGGGTGAAGGTAAGGAGCATCATTGACACATATGTGTTTGTATATTACATTCACATCTATAGCATCCATAATGCAGTAACTAGTGATATTCTTTGGATTTCGAATGTTGGGAAAGGATTCTTTTGGGGTTATGTGTTACTGTGTTGTTACTCATATTATTTTAAAATTTTAAGCATCTCTAAAATCCCCAAAATGCTCAAACAGCTAGTTTTACAGTACTTGTGGACCACATGGGAGAGGAAAGGGTTTTGTTTGTCGAGAAGTAATTTGAATATACTATAATTAAAAGATATAGATTACAGATATTTAGTTATTTTAAGTAATTATTTAAAGTAATGTAGAATTTAAATGTAGCAATTAAAGTGTTACTTTCTTGGTTTAAAAAGTCTTCTGTTTATTTGTAGATTGTTACCACAAAACACTGTGAATCAGCCTAGACAAATTTCTTACATCCTTTAGATACAAAGCATTCACTTTCAACACCTATTATTTTATTCTGTCCAAGCTGAAATGTTAAGTAGGATAATTTATTTTGCTCTTCCTAAAAGACGTTTTGGTTTCCTCAAGGCACTGATTAATTAAATATGTGCTTTGGGAAACAAATGTAGTTAAAATTTTATTAGATCTCAACCTCTGTGCTAATGAATCTTTCTCTTTCATTCTTTCTCTCTGTCTAGAATCTAGTG
>JADLZN010005109.1:0-319828 GCA_018155175.1 Sinocyclocheilus anophthalmus
TTTTTTTTTAGACTTTTTTTTTTTTTTTTTAAAGAAATAAATGCCTACTTGTGTCAGCAAAACGACACACAAAATTTATCAAAAGTGACCGGTGTCAGACTCTGTTCCATGTTTTGTGTGTGTCTTGCTCCCCTTGTGCCTTCCTATGCCCTTATTTGGTTAGTTTCCTGTTCCTGTCCTGATTAAGTTCATTTGTCCCAGGTGTTTCCCTTGATGTTTCATTGCTCCCAGGCGTGTCTCGTCATCCCCTCCTCCTGTGTGTATTTAAAGTTCCCAGTCCCTAGTTCTCTGTCCGCTGTTAAACGTCTTCCTGAGTTCGTCTCCCTTGGTTCTTGAAATTAAAGTCTTGTTAAAGTATTCTCCAGCATCTCCTCGTTCCTCCATAGTGTATTGTGACAGAACAGCGGACCTAAAAAGTAAGCGGCACCCCCTCTCCCAGTTTGATTTCCGTTTTTTGAAAGTTGTTTTGTTTTTTCCCGTGCGTTCCTCCACGTCCCCAAATGGAGGAACGATTAATGTTCATCACGTTGGCTCAGGCGAGCCCAGACCCCATCGTCTTTGCAAGGGCGTTCGTGCCGCTCGCCCTCACCAGCTCCCTCGAGGGGGAGATCCTCGCAACACGCTGTTTTTATCCCGGATCGGGATAACCTACCATCATCCCGCGGAGCTCCCAGACACCACCAACCTCGACTGGAAGGAGACAGTCATCCGATCGGAGAGTCTCCGATCCCGATCCGGAACCCCTCAGCCGGCAGTTCCCGAGTCAAGTCAGCCGGCAGATAATATGGCAAGCCTCCAAGGATGTTTAGTGTCCAGCCCCGAGCTCGCTCCAGTGTCTGCTCCAGCCCCAGAGCTCGCTCCGGTGTCGGCTCCAGCCCCAGGGCTCGCTTCAGTGTCGGCTCCAGCCCCAGAGCTCGCTCCAGTGTCGGCTCCAGTCCCAGAGCTCGCTCCAGCGTTGGCTCCAGCCCCAAACTTCACTCCAGTCCCCGCTCCTCGAAGGCGCTTTGCTGTGCCTGCTCCTCCAGAGCACCCTCCAGTGCCAGCACCACGGAAGCGCTACCCTGTTCCCCAGTATAGCCCAGGGAGGGCTCCTGATTCCCAGTTTTGCCCAGGACGGGCTCCTGATTCCCAGTTTATCCCAGGAAGGGCTCCTGATCCCCAGTTCAGCCCAGGAAGGACTCCTGATCCCCAGTTAAGTCCAGGGAGGGCTCCTGATCCCGAGTTCAGCCCAGGGAGGGATCCTGTTCCCGAGTATAGCCCAGTGAGGGCTCCTGTTTCCCTTTTAAGCCCAGGGAGGGCTCCTGTTTCCCGGTTCAGCCCAGGGAGGGCTCCTGTTCCCCAGTCAAGCCCAGGAAGGGCTCCTGTCCCCGAGTGTAGCCCAGGAAGGGCTCCTGTCCCCGAGTGTAGCCCAGGAAGGGCTCCTGATCCCCAGTTCAGCCCAGGAAGGTCTCCTGTTCCCGAGTATAGCCCACAGAGGGCTCCTGTTCCCCGGTTCAGCCCAGGGAGGGCTCCTGTTCCCGAGTCCAGCCCAGTGAGGGCTCCTGTTCCCAAGATTAGCCCATGGAGGCCTCCTGTTCCCGAGTTTAGCCCATGGAAGGCTCCTGTTCCCGAGTACAAACCCTCCTTTCTCCAATTATTTTTTTTGGGGGTCCTAAAATTGCTCCAACCGTAGATGCCGAGGCGGGGGATGGGCCCCGCGGCCTTGGAGGCTGCTCACTCCACCATGGCCTCCCAAGTCCCTTCTGCCCGTGGCCGTATACCGAGGCTTCCGGATCTGCCGTGGCCTCCTAAACTACCTGCTCCGCCGTGGCCTACCGAGTCCCCTGCTCCGCCATGGCACCCGGAACGGGTACCGCTCTGGAAGCCCACTGTCCCGTGTCTGTCCTGAGGGACCTCCAGAGTGCCCACCCCCCCTCCCCATTGGATGTTATATGGCGTGAGGACACGCCTTCCGGAGGGGGGCGTGATGTCAGACTCTGTTCCATGTTTTGTGTCTTGCTCCCCATGTGCCTTCCTATTTCCTTATTTGGTTAGTTTCCTGTTCCTGTCCTGATTACGTTCATTTGTCCCAGGTGTTTCCATTGATGTTTCATTGCTCCCAGGTGTGTCTCATCATCCCCTCCTCCTGTGTGTATTTAAAGTTCTCTGGCCGCTGTTAAACGTCTTCCTGAGTTCGTCTCCCTTGGTTCAAGGAAATAAAGTCTTGTTAAGGTATTCTCCAGCGTCTCCTCGTTCCTCCATAGTGTATTGTGACAACAGGAAAGACATTTATAAAAGTTTTATATTCCAAATAAATGGTGTTCTTTTGAATTTTCTATTCACCAAAGAATGTTTCCACAAAGATTAAGCATCACAACCATTTTTAACATTTATAACAATAAAAAAATGTTTGAGCAAATCAGCATATTAGAACGATTCTGATAGTGATCGTGTGACACTGAAGACTGGAGTATGATGCTGAAAATTCAGCTTTTTTCCATCACAGGAATAAATTACACTAAAATATAAAATAAAACATTATAATAACATTAATCAATACTGCTGTTTTACTGTATTTTTTTTGCAAATAAATGCAGCCTTGGTGAGCACAAGAATCTTATTTTATAAAAACCTTAACAAATCCAACAGACTCCAACGTTTGAACGTATTGTCATATATCAATATTTTAAAGTGCAAAATAACACCTTGGGTCTCCTACATGCAAAATCAAAAAATATAACAACCATTTACAGCTCTTAATTACACAAATCATTTTCTTTCCTTTGGTCACGTCTTATCTCGCTTAGTGAACAAAATGAGGTAAAACTGACAACCCTGTACGTAACCTTTTAATACAGACAGAACATGTAACCAGTGCCAAGTCGACTTTTAAAATTCATTAAAACCATGGGATTAGATCTCCTGTCTTTTTCTACTTTCATTAGATGCAGGGAGCTAGAACCTTGAGTTAAACAAATCAATAAGCACTCTATAAAGTTTCTCCCTAGACAGACTGACAAACCTCAGTAGAGAATCATTCATAACAGCTTTAAAATTCTCAAACACAAACCATGATTTGACACATATGCTTCATTAGCCGAGAAAGCGATTTATTACACCAAGAGTCTTACAATGCACAGAGTTATGCCTGATATGAAACATATCCCTATAAAGCCAGTTGCGCGATCGGTCACTGCACCCTCGCGTGCAAGCCTGTGTGTGGGCTAAAACGTAAGCGTGTCTGTGTATTCGGCCGCGCCTCATTCACTCTGCAGCCGAGTCCTGCCGTGTAATTGGAAAGCACCCATCTCTACACAGCCTGGCGCTCTGCCCACGGCCCATATAAGTGAAGTGTCTTGTGCGGGAGATAAAGTAGATGACAAAGCTAAAACTCATCCACTTCTGAAACCGTACAAAGCACTGAGTGAAAAGGTACACATAAAACCAAATCACATTCCTCTGTATTGATTTTTTGTCTCTAACACAAATGGAAGTTTCAAAGGATGAATTTTAATCTCTTTAAATTCGTTGCTTTGCATAGGAAAGGGAGACTTACCGTTATCCTGTGAAAGAGACTCTGAAGAGCATGTTGGCAATGGGATGGAACATTGAGAGGGCCAAAGAAGGAGAGGCCATGTCCCAGCAAAGGGAATCAGAAAAACAGCGCAAGATATCAGAGTCCTCTCAGGTAATGTTAGACAGCAGGAAGGTGTTTATTTCTTTGTAGTGTCTGTCAACAAATCGAAGCATTTAGCACATTGTGTTGCCTCTTCTCCACTTTACAGGGTGAGTTTATTCCAGCCCCACAAGATTTGGAAAATGTTATTCTATCAAGAGAACTACAGGCAAGTGTGAATTGAATTGCACATTTCGGTTACACTTTATTTTAAGGTGTCCTTGTTACAGTGTAATTCTATACATTTAAGTATAGAGTGATATTAATTAACTACATGTACTTACTATACTGTTAGGGTTAGGATTAGGGTTTGGCTTAGGGTTATTTGCATGTAATTATGCATCATTTATTGTTATTATAATAGTAAGTTCACGTAACTTCTAACAAGGACACCTTAAAATAAAGTCTAACCCAAATTACATTAGATTTTTATTAATCTGTATTTTCATTAAATCATTTCAACAGGCATGGTTGAAACAGTTGCAGAAAATTACCACAACATTTGGGCAAAGAAGAAGAAAAAGGAACTTGACAGTAAAGGTGATGCTTTTCTCCTGGAAAAAGTCTGTTTGGCTCAATCCTGTCTAAGCTGTCCCAGATGCATTGATTCACTGTGTGTTGTCATCGAAAGGAGGAGGAAGTCATCCATTGTTGGTACCGTACGACACACTGACGGCAAAGGAGAAGTACAGAGATCGAGAGAAGGCCCAAGAACTCTTTAAATTCCTGCAGGTCAATGGATATGCCATCAGCAGGTCAGTGTTCTCTCAAAACTATTCTAAATGATCAGAAAAAAAGATTCCATTCAGATGCTCAGGGTCTGTAATATTTAAAAGACACTAATACTTTTATTCAGCAAGGATGGATGTTTTTATTTATGATGTTAGAAAAGATTCTATTCTTTTCTGTTCATCAAAAAAAGTTTTTCACATAAATATTAAGCAGCACAACCATTTTCAACACTGATAATAATAATAAATAAGCATATTAGAATGATTTCTGAAGGATCATGTGACACTTAAGACTGGAGTAATAGCTGCTGAAAAATCAGCTTTGTTTTCACTGGAATAAATTACATTTTAAAAAATATATTAGAACAGAAAACAATTATTTTGAAATTGTAATAATAATAATAGTGCTTCAATGTTTGTACCTTGTGTAATATTTTATGTTTGATTTTCAGGAAATTATTGCTACTTTTGTATTACAAACAATTATTATACTGTGTTGATTTCCAGTCTGGGTCTTGAAACAAAGCCAGAACCACTATACTACAGGATGTTTGCAACAGTTTGTGATCTCTTTATTAATTTTTTTCCCTGTGCATACGCAGAGGTCTGAAGGACATGGAGCAGGATTCCTCTTCTATGGAAAAGAGGATTGCCTATAAGTTCCTCAAGAGGCTTTTGAATTATGTCGATTCTGCACAGGAGTTTATCGCCCATCTTGGTGAGAAAAAATGATGAATATAACAGATTGATGGACTGATAGAAAATGTGATATTTTAAGATAACATATCAAGCTGATCAGTTGTTTTCTCTGCCTAACTATTTCAGAGGCTTTGGCTACCAGTGGGAAGACAGAAAAATCTCCCCATGATCAAGAGATCAAGTTCTTTGCTAAGGTAGTGTTCAGTTTTCAAGCAAACACACTCTTACGCAGAACTGTCTTGAATTTTAATATTCCATGGAAGTTAAAGGCCAAGTTTTTTTTTCTTGATTGCTTACAACATAGGTTCTGCTGCCCCTCATAGACCAGTACTTCAAAAACCACTGCTTGTACTTCCTCAATATTTTTTTGTTTGTTTTTTTAAGTATGGTCCCTTTAAATATTATATGCCACAATTTATTGGTTCAAAATGGGATACATTATATAAATGTGAAACAATGAATTCATTAAATAAATAAACATCAGCTGTAATTTTACTCATATGCTTATTAAAAAAACAAAATCTTGAAAATAACTGAATCAGACATTGGATATTGCAAAGCTGATGCTGTGAAAGACAAAGTACAAATTTAAAAAGTGAAATAAAGCATATTATTTATGTAGTTATTTGTTTATTTGACAGGGACAACAACACGGTTACATGGAATTTAATTTAAAAGTGTCCTTTGCACATAGGCTTCTAGCAGATAGCTAATTTACTCTGGTTATGATTTAGGAAATAATAATAATTGCATCCTCAAAACTAAATAAACTTAATTGTGAAGTAAAAGTACTGTATGTAAGACTTTTGCTTCAGAGGAATACTTTAAAAAATGCTTGTAATTTTTACAGAAAATGAAAAAATGCAGCAGTAAAATCCGTTAATTGATTAACTGTAACTTAATATGTTGGCAAACTGTAAATGGTTTGATATGGCATCATATATATATAATTATAATGTAATTGTAATGTAAAATACTGTAAAATGTGGCGTTTTTGCCACTAAAATGATAATATAGTGGTAGAACACTGTAACTGTCATTCCCAGAAGTCCCATTTCATCCACATATGATTTTTTATTTGAATTTAATAAATTTTTCAAAATTATACTGGTTTCACGGTACGTGACGGTATTTTTTTTTTCACGCATGATCGGGTGTTAACCATATCTTCTACTGATTGAGAGGAAATACTGCAGTATATTGACTTAGAATGCCCTATTTTACTGTCATGATGAGTGAATATTGTCAAAAAATACCACACTAAATAGTGACTAAACACGACCCCTTTTAATACATGTTACCCAGGAGTCACTCTCATTTATAATCACGTCATCGTCTGATAAAATCAACATGCATCTCCACTAAAGAGCGGCTATGCGGTTGTTATGGCTATATTACTTTTTTGTCTCATGAAGCACACTGCCTGCGTCAGCGTAACAAACTAAAAAACACAACAAACAAAAAAGTGCATGTGATATTAACAGACGAACTACTCTCATATTTTTAATTCCAAACAATCAGTAAATGACAGGTGCTAGAAAACGCTGTTTTGTACTCATTTATTGAGGAGTCGGCTGCGGTGCTTCTCTGCCGCTCGCTGCACAGAACAGACGCCGAGAGAGGCGACACTTCTCCGGGAAAGTCAGACCTCGCGCTCGCGGGACAGCACTGGAGAAATCCTCCAACTGAACCATAGCTAAGGTTTATCCAAAAAAAAAAGTCACTAGGTTTGTCAGTATGAATATTCTATGGAAAAAAGCCGCTAAAAGGGTCTGAAAGTTGCTCAATCTAGTGCTAAAGTCGCGCTGGTTGTGTGTGTGTGTGTGTGTGAGCGAGTGTGTGTTTGCGAAACTTTGGAGCTGATGGCAGTGGGCGCTGGATATTTGTGGAGGTCAGTGTGGATATTGTGGATGAGTTCTTCTGTCATATCACGTTCTATTAGTTCTACAGCTTCAGTTTCTGAACTTTCACGCTTAGTAACACATACAGCTGTTCCCTCACCACAGTGCAGCAGTGAAAAGAGACCCCTTTCAAACAGTGTCGCGTTCTGAACGTTGTTTAAGCGACATACACCGGTATTGCGGTATTTAAAAAATTCATATCATAACAAAAAGAAACACCAGTATTCCGCCCAGCATTAATTTCAGTCTTTCTACTTCAAAATTTAATGTTGAATTCAATAGGTTACTTGTCAATTAATTGGTCATTATTGTGAACTTTACTAGCAATTTCTGAGTGAAAACTCCGAAAACATGGGTTGGCATGATTAATTTACATTCATATTAATGAATAAAGGCCACTTAATAGTACACTTTTGAAAAGTTCACTTTGTAATATTGTCAAATTAAAAGTTTTACTTTAAAGTACATTTTTAAATCATTATGTTTTAATAATTTTTTGTTGTGTTTTAAAGAAGTACACTTATTTTGATGTGTTGAATATCATACTAAAGCACATGTAAAGCACTTGATTATAATTTTAACTTTAGTGTGTTATTTGATATTACATTTAATGTGAATATATTTAAAATTGTAACTTCACTATTTCAAAAAATGTTTAATTACCAAGTTTCAGTAGAAATACCATTAAAGTGTACTTTAGTTTATCATAAATTCTCGTCAGTACATTCAACAGTACTTTAAAACCCATTTCTGTCATGACAACTCGTGGAGGGATTGGCATGGTAATGTACAGGACAATATTAATATATTTGGTCTTGGCGGAATATATCTGCTACACTGCTGCAGCAGAGCAAGTACAGAGTTTTGCTACTGCTAATACATCCACAGACATGCTGCTGCGAGCATGTAAGAAATACTGCTGCTGCAAATATAACCCACTAAATAACCCCCCACCAAGTCGGAGACAAGACGGACAAAACACACCCCCCACAACGAAAGTATTGCTGCTGCTCCCCCGTGCCGAAAGCCATGTGACTGCATGGTATTACTATGACTATGTGAGCTTGGCTACCACGCCGACCGGCTTAACAATAGTGGCCTATGACTATTGTGCCTTGGCTACCACATTAACGCTTAACATAGTGGGCTCTGACTATGGTGAGCCTTGCTACCACGCCGACCGCGTAACAATATGGCCTATGACTATTTTTCTTCCTGGGCTAACCAGGCCGACGCTTTAAACAATAGCCTTGACTATTTCTGCTGGGCTACCCCACGCCGACCGTCTTAACACTAGTGTCCTATGACTATGTCTGTCCTTCGGGCTACCATGCCGACTTTAACAATAGTGGGCTATGACTATGTGATCCTTGGCTACCACGCCGACTGGCTTATCAATAGTGGCCTATGACTATGTGAGCTTGGCTACCACGCCGACCGTCTTAACAATAGTGGCCTATGACTATGTGAGCATTGGCTACCACGCTGACCGGCTTAACAATAGTGGCCTATGGTTATGTGAGCCTTGGCTACCACGCTGACTGGCTTAACAATAGTGGCCTATGACTATGTGAGCCTGGGCTACCACGCCGACCGGCTTAACACTAGTGGCCTATGACTATGTGAGCCTGGGCTACCACGCCTTGACTGGCTTAACCTAGTGGCCTATGACCTATACTACATGTGTGCCGGCTACCATCCTGACCGGCTTAACACTACTGGCCTATGACTATGTGAGCCTTGGCTACTACGCCGACCGGTTTAACAATAGTGGCCTAGGACTATGTGTGCCTTGGCTACCACGCTGACCGGCTTAACAATAGTGGCCTATGGTTATGTGAGCCTTGGCTACCACGCTGACTGGCTTAACAATAGTGGTCTATGACTATGTGAGCCTTGGCTACCCCGCCGACCGGCTTAACAATAGTGGCCTATGACTATGTGTGCCTGGGCTACCACGCCGACTGGCTTAACAATAGTGGCCTATGACTACATGTGCCGGGGCTACCACGCTGACCGGCTTAACACTAGTGACCTATGACTATGTGAGCCTGGGCTACCAAGCCAACTGGCTTAACAATAATGGGCTATGACTATGTGAGCCTTGGCTACCAAGCCGACCGGCTTAACAATAGTGGCCTAAGACTATGTGAGCCTTGGCTACCACGCAGACCGGCTTAACACTAGTGGCCTATGACTATGTTAGCCTTGGCTACCACGTCGACCGGCTTAACAATAATGGGCTATGACTATGTGAGCCTTGGCTACCACGCCGACCGGCTTAACACTAGTGGCCTATGACCAAATCTGACCTCAGAAGACTTCAGTGGGTAGTCCGGACTGCTGAGCGAATCTTTGGTACAACCCTCCCTTCTCTCCAAGAACGGTACTCATCCAGAGTGAGCAAAAGGGATAGCAAAATCACTCTGGACCCCTCACAACCAGCACACTCCCTCTTTGAACTGTTGCCATCTGGTCGATTCTACAGAGCTCTGAGCACCAGAACCGCTAGGCACAGGAACAGTTTCTTCCCTCAGCCATCCATCTCATGAACACTTGACAATAACTGTGGAACACACACACTTCATACACTTATTTATCTAACATACATACTCAGTCTACATTTAAATTTGCACATAATATACCTGTATAACTGTCTATTGTTATATACCTGTACTTACAATTGTCGATTTGTATATTTTTATTCTTTATTTACTTGTTCTATTTTTCTATTTTTATTATCTGTGTTTTGTTCTGTCACTGTCATTCTGTTACACTGGAAGCTTCTGTCACGAAAACAAATTCCTCGTATGTGTAAACATACCTGGCAATAAAAACTCATTCTAATTCTGATTCTGATTCTGATGACAATGTGAGCCTTGGCTACCATGCCGACCGGCTTAACACTAGTGGCCTATGACTATGTGAGCCTGGGCTACCACGCCGACTGGCTTAACCCTAATTAGACGCGCCCTATGTGTGATGTTTAATTAACAAAATGGATATACATTGCAATCCAATAGATAAGACCCCAGCACCCACCTGAGCAAATATAATAATTTAGTAATTTGATAACTGCTGTTACTTTCTCCACTTCATCAGTCGCAGCGGCAGCATAACAGCTTGTTAATTCATGTTCGTGCAATGATGAGACGAACAAAGTTAGCCCCCCCGATTTTGGAAAAAAAAAAAAAAGCCCCATTTTTTTTACTCTCGTGTAGATAAAAGTGTCAAAGTTACAGTGCACAAAAACCCCTGGGTGGACTGACCTGAACTGAAATAAAAGCAGAATATAAATGTCCTTTCTCCATTTTCTGAATTACACAACACACGATAGCACAAATCACACAAGCAAATTTCTCCAAACTACACTACCCATAATGCATTTCACTCTATTACAGCCATGGATAGTGATTTTCAGCATTTCCCGCAACACTTTCATTGATATGACTGCGATAAGTGCGTGCTTCTGATGCTGCATGCAGCTGAAATCAACCACACACTCATCACGATGAAAACATTAACCTTAGAATAACGAACATGAACCCTGGGATAATCGCCGATGTATGTGGTGAACCCCCGTTGAAATGCATACACAAAAATGCTTATTTAATTTAACCTGTTTCGTGTCCGTTACTATCGGCGTGTCCTCAGAGCGATTACATATGCTCTAAACTGCGTTTTGCTCCAGCTGTATAAACACAGATGCTTAATGCTGCTGCTAATATGCTTACTATTCGCTCCTGCATACAATGCAAACTGCTAACATGACACTTAGTTAAACTTGATTATGGTTTCTCATTTTTTTATTCAATTAGGTAGACCACGCAATACACACAGCGATATGGATTAGAATAGCATTAACTTATCTTGGATGTTGATTTAGCTGTTTCTGAAGCAAGCTCCACTGCTACGGCAAACACTAGTCATATATTTGAATGTTGAGCAGCGAGCTCATTGGCTACCGATACAGGAGAGAACCAATCAGCTGAGCCATGTGATAATGATGTCATTAGGTCAGATTGAGTTAGACCTATCGGACTGTACCATCTAGAGTTTAATGCCAGAACTTGTGTCTTTCAAAGAAATAGATTATGAAATTACTAATACAGATGTACTTAAGTCCTTCTTAAGTGAGTCAAAAACACTTTAATTGCATTTAAAATAAATGTAAATTATAAATGGTCATGCAATTGTAACATTACTTTTGGTTCACTCTTGAGTATATTCTTAGAAAGTATATTAGTTTTTAAAAGCATGCTGAAGCATACTTATTTTTCAAAAGGACCATTAACATTATTTTTTCATTATTTTTCATTGAATTTCCAGCGAAAAGTTTTGTATTGTGATATATACAGTCCTTGTGAAAAATTCTCCTTGTGAAAAAATTAATTCACACTGTTTTTGTGTGTGTGTGTGTGGTGGTGTGAGCGGTTTTGGCAGAGTCACTCACTGTGCACCCATCAGCACTCTCAGCCTAATGAAGTCTTAAAATCACAGAAGAGCAGGAGAGCAGGAAGAAATGTGACAGAGACTGACCATGAGTGACGGCAGATGGAGGAGAGGAATCGCATTCAAATGAACACACACTGCCCTTCGGTTCTGCCGACGCGACGCTTTCTAGTGTCCAGAAATCCAGGCGAGGATCACAGAAGAGGCGTTTGGGGCTCATCTCTCTCGTGAGGAAGGGCAGCAGATCAATCATTTCCCATTTGATTGACAGCACTCAATAAACGCAGCAGACATCAGCACCACTGGTCTAAGTCTAAGCAACAGTGAAACATCCTTTTGCTTTAAAAAAGTCCTTTCTCTGTCGATTTGTTTGATAATTTTTACTTACAATGACTTTGATGACAGTGTTGAATGCAGGTTAATTACTTGCTATCCCACCATGATGTTGAAATCATGTTATGCTAGGATTATAGTTAACTATTTCTCATATGTGAGCCTGGAGCACAGAAGCAGTGTTGAGTCGCTGGGGTATATTTGTAGCAATAGCCAACAATACATTGTATGGGTCACAATTATACATTTCTCTTTTATGCTAAAAATCATTAGGATATTAGTAAAGATCATGTTCCATGAAGATATTGTAAATTTCTTACTGTAAATATATCAAAACTTATTTTTTGATTAGTAATGTGCATTGCTATGGACTTCATTTGGACAACTTTAAAAGAGATTTTCTCAATATTTAGATTTTCTTTGCACCCTCAGATTCCAGATATTCAAAAAAGTTGTATCTCGAACAAATATTGTCCTATCCTAACAAAACCTACATCAATGGAAAACTTATTTATTCAACTTTCAGATGATGAATAAATCTCAATTTCAAAAAATTAACCCTTATGACTGGTTTTGTGCTCCAGGGTCACAATACACTATAAGGTTCAAAAATTTGAAGTATGAGTTTTGAAAGAATTAAACATTTATTTCTGGAATGACACATTACATTGTTGAGCAGAAGAGACTTCTTTCGAAAACAAACATAAAAAAATCTGGTAAGAGTTCCTGCAAAATAACAACAGAAACATTGGGATTTGTGTCTAAAAGACAAATTAATTTGACAGCCAAATGTGCTATATTTATGCAAAGTGCCATGATCAAACATTTTGTTGTCATTTTCTTAAAGACAGAAGCAAGTTGCTGACTTTTGACCCCTTGTAAGGACACAGTTGCCGGGTTTCCCATCAGGACACACAGGTATTAATGCAACACCAGCACTAATCCACTGGATTCTGAACACATTTCACATAAATAATCCTTGCTTCACAAATCCTCCTCGTAAAACATCTTACAATCAAGCACAGGTGGCCTGAACTGAACCGCCAGGACAATCTCACAGCATTCCTTATGTTAAGCTGATATTCCCTAGACTTCATCCATGATTATACAACAACATGAACATGTGTGACGCTTAAATGGGATTTTTGTGTAAAACCCCTTCAATAAAACCATCGTTCAATAAGAATAAACATGAGAGAGACAAGACACAATAACGGACAGACAACTGAGATTAACGACAACACATCTCAGAAAAACCGAAAACGTTCCTGTTTATTCAGAGAGAAGAGATGAAAATGCATTTGAAAAATGATAACTGAGATGTTTGGGTGCGGTTTACTTTGATGTGACATTTGAACCAAACCCCTTGTGAAACAGAAGACACTCACATAGTAAAGCGACCCATTCTCAGATTAATGTCAGATAGTTGTAGCTCATTGACATAGACAAGGGAAAGCCTTTCTTTTTTTAAAATTCACATTAACATGCAGTAAATAATTGGTGTGCACTTTACTCCCGTATGCACGTCGTTCATTCAGTCTCCAGGTTTCTGCACAGATAAAGCTGCTGTACAGGGTTTAGAAACGTTTCCTTTAAAAGTAATCTATTACAATATTGCGTCACTCCATAAAAACGTAACGTATTGTGTTACTTTTTATGGAAAATGCATTATGTTACTTTGCTTCATTACTTTTTTCATGGGCTGGGCTTGCTTATTTGTTTTGAAATAGTGTTACTCATGTTACTTGTAATGCATTACCCGTAACGCTGCTGCTGTAAGGAACGTGGTGTCTGATTGCTACTTCACTGTTTTTGTTCCTTGTCATTTTTCTTTATCTGATGCTGGATTCATCGCAGGTTTGCTCTTATGTTATACTCCGGGGTTCCCTCATGCATTTCTGCAGACGCACACTCTTCAAAAATGGTGAAATTGTTGATACACTAAAATATATATATATATATATTGAAATGTATTCAAACATATGAAATATATAAAATGTACAGCATGTTAGCTTGCTTTTGTGCCCAAGTCTACAAATCAAGAGCTATAGTTGTTCATCGGAACTATGATTTGAGGAAACGTTGAATCATTGAACTGTGCTGGTAATGACAGAACTTTCCACCATAGTTGGCTAAACATGCTCTTACTAACGGAGCCCTATGCTGTTGCTAGTGTGTTTCGCGTGGCTGCGATGGTGTTCTGATCTTTCTATATGGAATATATACAGTAGATCTATAACTTAATGCAAGGGGATTTTTCCCCCTGTTGTAAGCAAAAACTCACTTAATTTTGATAGTTTTTCTCCCTCCAGAAAACAAGACGTATGTCTAAATAAGTAATTAGGTTTATCACGAATTTGACAGTGGTAAAACACTAGGTAGATGAGAGAGTAATGGTAATATCAAACACATCTCATAATAATTGGAACATCTCATCTGATCCACACGGGTGCTCCAGAGTGAAGAAGAACCCTCTACTGAGATGTGAGATGATGGAAAGAGGCCGTCTGATCCTCGACTCACAGTGAGTTCTTCAGAGGTCAGAGTGGATGTCCCACATTAACTCCAGCCCAGCGAAGATCTGTGCTCTCAAATCACATCCCATTACAGGCCTGCCAGATCTCAGCGAGGCCCAAGCCATCATCACACCTTCAGAGAGAGAGAGAGACAGAGAGGGGGGTTTTAATAACTTACTGCATGATATGATCTGAAGAGGGCTGTTTTCCATCTCCTGTATGAAAATAGTTTCTACTTTAGCCGCTCTTCATTTCCTGGAGAGATGCTTGATGTCAGCCGCTCAGCATTCTGCCCTCGTCGACCGAGACCGTGCAGAAGATGAAGAGGGGGCGGGGCTTTCTCCTCAATAACCCGCTGTAATTGGACACAGCTGCAGGTCAAAGCTCTGTGATTGGATAATAAGACCTCTGGATAATAACAGACTCCTGATATAAACATTAGGGAGCCAGATAAAGAAGCGAGGGTTGATCCTGTGCTTACAGGCCACAGACGTTCAGAATAGTGAAGCGAATTCTCTTGGTTTCGGTGTTATCAACAAACAGGACATGTGCCTGTCCTTATTATCATCAATAACATACAGCACATTTCCCTGTGGACGTACACCTGATAGATGGCCTGATTGTGCGGCATGTTAGAAAACTAATTCAGCCCAACATCTGGCAGTCATTAACCTGGATGCAGTTTGTAATGATGGAATCTGACCTCTGGTTTTTTTTTACCGCTTGGGAGAGACGGTTCTCCCCGCTCTGTCCTTCATGAGCGGCAGAGTGATTACATTCAGTTCACACTAAAGTGTGCTAAAGTGTACTTCCTTTTCAAAATTTTTCTCTTTGGAGAGATTGGGTATTTACTTCTGAATATTGAATAATGACAGATAAAGTTTTCCCAGAATCCCTAAAACCAAACCAGCACCTCTTCCTCTGGAGCTCTGAGAGAATTCATCTGAGACCGTCTGTCATAAAGGGCAGCTTCTTCCTACAGCAGGATCAACGAGCATCAGAGGACAGACGCCGATGATTCATCCTTCACCGGAGACTCGCGGCGCTTTCCTGCAGAAAGGTTCATAAAGAGACTCTGAAAGCTCTGGGGAAGAAGTCTGGGACAAACACCTCTGACCAAACACAGTCCTGGAGGGTGGCAGAGAGACCTCATCCAGGATTAAGGCTGTTTTCCAGGTGTTTCCTGACACCTGCCTCTCAAAGCCGGGATCAGGTCTGGATTAAAGTATCTCAGAACAATTGCTCCTCTGCATCTCTAGGACTGAAGGCTTTTAAGAGAACAGCATTGCATGGTTTGGCTGGTAGGAAAGCTGTTCTCCAGTCTCTGCAAGAGAGCGGTGGTCTGAAGTACAAATCTTGGGGGATCTCCATAAAGCAGTTTGGCACACATTTGTGAAACTGAGCTGATTGATTTGACTTTCTTTGCTCTAACTTCACTTGTTAGACTTTGGAAGTAGTGTTTCCCAACCATAAAGTATATTATGCCATATACTCAGTTTACGGATAAGTAAATAGATAACCTTAACCTTTGGTTCCTTTGGTTAAACTTTCTGGGTAAGTAGCCACCGCAACTACTAATACATAACACTAAGATAAAACACTATTCTAATCATATAAATACAAAAGATGCATTTTTATAAATGTTTAGTTATTTGTTTTAGGTTATCAAATGTAGATCTTTTATAGATTTTATAAATATTTTATTGTTGTATTTTTTAATAGTATTATAAAATGTTTATAAAAATAAATACTTGTTCTATATATATTCATATATAATTTCCAATATCTAGATGGGGTTTTTTTGTTTTTTATTTTAGTATTTATTTGAGTATTTTAGTACATCAAAATAAATGAACAGAAAGGATGTTTTCCCTTTGGTGAAAAAAACAAAAAAAAAAAAAAACAAAAAAAGCGTATTTCCGATAATGTATAATAATTGTATATGTATGGGTATATATATATGTATTTCAAACTATAACTATCCTAATCTGTATGTGTATATATATAATAGTAAGAATACATGTGACATCTCACCTTACATCAAATGTGGAAGCATAATGAATGAATGAATGAATGAAAATCTGCTTTAAAGGGCAGGTCATATGGTATTTTAAAACGGTCCTAATATTGTGTTGGAGTCCTCTACAACAGGTTTAAATGCATTTAAGGTCAGAAAACATTGTAATTTTATCAGAATATACATTCAATATTAGAATAATTTTTCAGTGATTTCGAAACGATTCGTTCGAAGCAAGTTCGGAGCAAACCCCTCCCATCCATAAGCCTACTCTGCTCTGATTGATCAGCTGGCCAAGCCTGTTGTGATTGGCACAGAGAGGAGTACTTGAGCAAGTTAGCGAGCACTACCATTGACAAAGCACCTTTACATAGAACAGCGAATAAGATATAGTCTCAAAAATAGTCTTATAGAGATAATGGACAAAAATACACAAAAAAACACTTATGCAAGCGAATCGTTCCCACAGGCAGCTAAAGTTTAGCTGCTAAACTGTTTAAACACTTAAAACAATAATGGTGGATATGTTAGCTGAGTGCTAACGTGACTAATTGATGAAAAAATACAGTTTGTAAACCAAAATATGTCTAACGTTACTGTAATGTTTGAAGAACGACAGACCAAAAAAGCGCTTAGCTTTAAAACTTTTAATCAGAAAACACGCTTATCCACAAGCGCAGCCTTCTCTCCAGACATTAAAACCATAGAAAATGCGCGTGAAGCAGCAAAACTAGAGCTCAAACGCTGCCAGTTTCACACAAAGTATAAAGTCTGTGCGCTACACTACATTCTTTGTTATTAAACGAAGTAATTATTAGAACAACGTTAGTCTACATTAATCGACACATTCTTATGAAATAGTGGGTTCACAGCGAATTATCAAACTACTTGAGTAAGACAGTAATATTGTGCTTTACCTTGAAACCTAAAGCTGCACTAGGTGTACGTCACATATTAGCACAAAAACTAGATATTTTGAGCACTCAATTGAAAATGTAAACATAACGTATCAATCGTACTTACAGGTTGTGCTTCGGAGAGCTTGTTAGCCCAAATTAAGAAGATTAGAAACCAGCGAAGATAAAAGATTAGAGAAGCAGTCCTTGGTAAAATGACAAGCATGCAACAAAAGGTTGGAATTGTATTTCTGTGGTATCATTGAACACAGCATCTTCTCAACATGATGTAAACACACTAACTAGCGGAAGTGTTTGTGGGCACGTCAGACTTTGTTCATATTTCGCGGGCAGGCGAGGATTATGCAAATGTGTTACCCAGTGACGTATACCGGTAACAGGCAAAAGATTCTTCTTTGAGAAACAATATATTTTGTTATCATGCACTTTTCTGATTAAAAACTTTGCAGATTGTTTCATTAAGGATAGCAGTTACAAAATGCAACAGAGATATTTTCAAAAACCCATATGACCTGCTCTTAAAACAAAAAAGAGAGAGAAATGGCAAACCCTTACCATCTCAGCAATAATGTTCAGTATGAATTTCTTTGTTCAGACAGCAGTGTTTATCTTGGGACATTTGGGGGATTCTTTTGGTCTTACATGTTTTTTTTTATATTTGTGACTCAACAGATTTTGTAAACAGGAAAATATGTACATCGTCTGGAAAGACGCTTTCATTAAGGTCCTGACTGGTTTAGGATCCATTGATAACCTGCTGCCGTCGCCGCACAGAGATGAATGAGACTGAGGCAGTGCACTGTGACCTGCTGCAAAAGTACTGACAGATTTAGATCTCAGCCAGACCGCCTTGTTCCTTAAATCCTCATAATCTGCACAGGGGCATCATTGCTCATGTAAAAGAATAAACGCAGATTGTTAGTAAAGCTTCAGTACGCGCTGTTCGCAAGGCTATGGACACTGAACTGTTTATTAGTTGTGCTTAATAAGGAATGCATAGGTCACTCATACACACTTTTATCTGATACAACTTAAGTAGCGTGTAGCTAAGTATGGTGTCTGTATTTAACCCACCCAAGTGCACACACACACACACACGTGCAGTAGTGAACACATAGGTGATTTATTTATTGAATCAGGACGCCACTGTTCTGCTCTCTCCCTCTCTCTCTCTAATCTGTCATTAGTGTATGTATGTAAATCTCTGTAGTGTTGTCTGTCAGTCTGTACTCTCTCTGTCTCTCTCTGACTCTCTCTCTGAGATCTTGTCTGTCTGTCTGTCTACTGATGTAAGTCTGGTGATGGGCGTCTGTCTGTCTCTCATCTTGTCTCATCTAGTCTATCGTCTCGTGCTCACGGAGCTGTCTATCTGATTGTCGGTCTGTAGTGATACTCTCGTATTCTGTCTGTCTGTCTGTATGTCTGTTTGTCTCTTTGTCTGTCTGTCTGTCTGTCTCTCTCTCTCTCTGTCTGTCTGTTTGTATGTCTGTCTGTCTGTCTGTCTGTCTCTATGTCTGTATGTTGTCTGTATGTCTGTCTGTCTGTCTGTCTGGTCTGTCTTCTGTCTCTCTTCTCGCTCTCTCTTCTCTTTCTGTCTGTCTGTTTGTCTGTCTGTCTCTCTCTCTCTATCTGTCTGTCTGTCTATCATCTATATGTCTGTCTGTCTGTTGGTCTGTTTGTCTGTTTGTCTGTCTGTCTGTCTGTCGTCTCTCTGTCTGTCTGTCTGTCTGTCTCTCTCTCTCTCTCTCTCTATATCTATCTCTCTCTCTCTCTGTATGTCTCTCTGGTGTGTGTGTCTGGTCTGTCTCGTCTTTCTCTGTGCTGTTGTCTGTTGTTCTTGTCTGTTGGTCTGTATGTCTGTCTCTCTCTCTCTACGCTAGGTCTGTTTGTCTGTCGTCTGTCTGTATGTATGTTTGTCTGTCTGTCTGTATGTCTGTCTGTATGTCTCTCTCTCTCTCCCCCCGGCGACCAACACCGCCTATCCCTTCACCTCCTCCCACCCCCTTCCCCCCTCCCCCAATCCTCCCCTACCCCACAACCAATCCCTCTCTCGCTCGCTCCTGTCTGTCTCTCTGTTGTCTGTCTGTCTGTCTTCTCTCTCTCGTCTGTATGTCGGTCTGTCTGTCTGTTGGTCTCTTTGTCTGCTGTCTGTCTGTCTCTCTCTCTCTTGTCTGTGGTATGGCTGTCCGTCTGTCTCTTGTCTGTCTGTCTGTCTGTCTTGTCTAGTGATCAGACGCACATTCTTTAAAGACAATAAGATTTGTCCTACAGAGTTTCTCTTCTGTGACTCAGTCGCTCATGGCAGAGTTGAGGTGACAGATGTGTTGAAAGATGTTTTATTATTTCTTCTTCAAACTACCATTTTCACCTGGATGTCTTTCTGTAGAGTCTCATGGGGTGGAGGAGCTTTCTGTGTGAGCGAGAAATCACCGAAGGCCAAATAAAATGAAGTCATAAATCTGATGAAAGTCCTTTGATAGCTGAGATGTGTGTGTTTGGGACAGTATGCTACATGAACAGCTCTGTTTTATGTCTTCTCGATGGTCAAGACGTGGTGAAAAACTTCCATTAGACTCTTCCCTGAGGGACGGACTGCTGTCCTGAGATGATCGACTGTGGCTGTGAATGAAACTTCTGATAAATAATACAGCTTTATCAATCATTAACTTGGACAAGCAGTGTAGGATGATATTCACAGGACGAGTCTTGCACCAGCCTGCTTTTATCACAAAAGTGCATTTGTACAGTTTTGGGTTAGTCATGAGTTGTTTTTATTATTTTTTTTAATCCATTTGGACCTTTAGTAGAAAGTCAAAAAAAATTCTCAAAGTTGTAACTTTGGCAGTTCTTACTTCATCATATTTTATTTTACGAAGGCAAGACACCACGGGTGAATGCAATCAAATATTAAACTAACCGATATCACCATATTTTCCAGTTTGCATGGTTTACATTTTCTAAAATGTTGTCCAAATGTGACATTATCTAATGAAATAGACACTAATTTCCACACATTTCCAGGAAATAAATCTGAACATTGGATAAAGTCAGGTTCAAAATGATTGTTTGATTTAGTTGACATATTAGAGATAAAGGTTTTTACAGAGGGGATTTTAGATTTCTCTATGTAATAAATCATAAAATACTGTCAACAGACAGAAAAATATACATTTTTGCCATGTTTTAAGGAATAAAATGTTGTATAAATCAGTGTAAATCATATATGAACAAACCCTCAGAAAAATCCTTCAGAATATAGAGAGGAATAAAACCCTAAGTTTAGGTGTATGTAAGTGCTGCTGAAGTGGAGAAACAAACAAAAAGATATGAAACAAACAACAACAACAAAATATGGATTTGAATCGAAATCTACAGACACAAATAAAGTGCAATGAAAGAAACACAAAAGTGTATTTGTATATTTTCCTTCCACTTATTTGAAACAACACATAGCCCAAAATCTCAAAATTGACCACTGTGTAAAAACACAATGGTTACGCCTGTGGTTGTGCCTTCCCTTAATCGATTTATTTATTTATTCATTCCTCAGCTCTGACCTAAATATTCCCACACTTGTGCTCTGTGGACCCTGCTGTACATTCAGTGCGAGACCATTTAAAAGCAGAAGTGTGTTTTCTAGGACGGGCCTCATTAATATTAATATTGCACAGACTGTTCTTTGTTACTGCAGAAAGTTCTAGAAATAAACCTGCAATGAAAAACAAAGAGCAGATGAGTCATTCTGGCCTGAGAAAGACTGTCAGCTCTGATTCTTTCTGTCCGGCTGAGCGTGAGTGCTTAAGTCGAACCGGCTCTCAGTACTGTAGATACAGTCATATGTCAGTGACCTGGAAGTTAGTCGAGATAAGTCGAGAGAGAGAGTCTTGAATACTTAAATACAACTACTTATGTATTTCTGGCTGGTTCGACTCTCCCATTGTCATCATGTTATCTTATCATTCATTATGTTCAGGAATTCACATGATTAGGATAAACTTTCCTATGTAAGTTAGCTAAATTAATTAGATATCACATAATACACATTGCCTGGCCAAAAAGATGGATCACCTTTTAGGTTTGATTATACATTCTTCACAACATTACTTTGACAACTTTATGCACCATCACAACATTTATTTCCATCATGACTTGCATTAAGGTTTGGCTGAGATCTTGTATTGACAATGGGAGAGTCGAACCAGCCATAAATATTTCCTAACGGCCAAGAAAGTGTTTTTTGCATCTGCAATCAGTTACAGTCATATATCCCAAATGTGTTGCAGCATGAATTCAGGAGAAAAATAAAACTACAAGCATCATTCTGTAGATGAGTTTGTGTTGGAAAATATGCCACAGAGTTAAAAGCTGTGCCAAAGAAGCAGCATTTTTGGTGTGAAGAACGTTTTAATAATATAAAGAACCAAAGAAGAACTTTGATTTTGTTTAAGAATGTAGAGCACATGGATGCTATTGATTTGATTCGCTCATGTAATTTATTTCAGACAGAGACAGTAAGGGTCCATCTATACATTGCTGTTGTATTTTAAACATGTTGCAGTTCTTACTAAATTTAACAGCCAAATGGCTGGTTATTTTTTTTTTTTTTTTTCAGAGAAATAAACTTGACATGGGTAAGGATTTAACGCAGCTTTAATAATAAATGCGGAAGAAGGAGATGCATGAAAGTAATAGAACCAAATACAAGAACCAATGGTGCATTCAAGTCCTCCTGGGAACATCATATTTCTGAGCAAAAAAGTAGGAATTATGACATCAGGTGCATTCAGGACACGTTGGTCACTTTTTTTTTTTTGCTGCAGAAGTGAAGTTTAAAGCTGCAAGTGAGCATTGTGGTAGCATCCTAAACAAACCTTGTTGCAAATCACAGAAAAGCAAATCCAACAGATTGTTTGCATTGAAAATACTGACCCGTCATGTTTTCAGTGTGTTTTATCATTCTGATATCTGTGTGCTCTCATAAAATCTGGTGAAATCCTGCAGGCGTTTGAGCGCAGAGGCTCTGCGGTGTGATGACGACAGTAAGTCAGACGAGACAGACGTTTATCTGGAGCGAGAGCGAGGCTGTGAGCTGCTGCCTCAGGCCTGAATCTGATTGGCTTGTCCTCATTTGCATGATTCTCATGTCTGCTTGCTCTCAGAGTTAAACATGGGAACGACACGCCTGTCTCTCAGCAACCAGACCGCTTAAACCATGAGTGACTGAGATGAGTTTATGTCAGTTATGTCAATGTGCGTTTATGGAGGACGTGGTGAATATGTGAATCAAACCTAGTGAACTCCTACATAGACAGAAATGCTGTGCGCCATTTAAATATCACTCTTCATTTGTAAAAATGCAATAGTGTATGGTGTTAGCATGTTACTAATGGTGCAATACTCTAATAAACAAACAAATACATATCAGACACTAATACTGGGCAAAACAGACCATTTTAAATTGGACTTACATTTATTATAGCTTTCGGTATTGAATGCAGTGATGCATTCAAGTGTTCTTGGAAAGTTCACATTTACGAGTTGGGAAGTCATAATTATGATGCAAGGTGCTTTCAAATCACTTTAGTTGGAGTAAAATGACAATGTACCACATACAATTCAAGAAGATTTTTTTAAAGCTACTTCTACAAAAAAATGAATAAAGAATTCACAAATGTATTCAATTTATGAGGATGTAATTGTTATATATTAGGGATGTAACGGTATGAAAACTTCTTATCACGATTACAGTGACCAAAATTATCACGGTTATCAATATTACCCGGTTTTGTGCAAATTAGATGGAAAACGTTCAAAAAAACTGATACCACACACATTACTGAAGCCCGAATAATATAATAATAATCATAATAATAATATAAATCACTTGAAGATCATGTGATATTCGGTTAGGAGATCTTGTGATGCTTTTAAAAGCAAAGTTGGGGTTGATTTCGAGTTCACATACAAACATAAATAGAACAGGCTAATTACATTTGTCTATTTTAATTTAAGACAACATATTTTTCGTCAGTGATAGAAATATGATTTAAGACGGTAGTGTAAGCAAGTTTAGTTTCAAAACGTTTAATAGTAAATAAGACACTATTAGACAATATTTGAATAAAATAATAATAATAATAATAAATATTTACTTGCAACAAATGATGGAGTACTGAATGCTGCACGCACGAGCAGCGTTGTCAAGGTAACATTTGGTCAGACATTCCCTTCGTCGAGGAAGTTCCAAACGCTTATACGAGACAGTAATGCCCTGCACCCTTCAGAGAACACACTTCAAGGGCTCTGCCCTTCGTAGGGCACAGGGATGCTCACTTCTGTTCGCCGCATGTCTCTTGCATCACCGCAGAGGCACAGAGGCGCTCTCTCATTTCATTCAAATGCAGCTTGCGTCTCAGTTTTTGATTGTATTGAAAATGAAATCAGAGGAATTTAGTATTAATACTACTACAATGTTGCTGTAGTGATCATATTGTCCTGACGATTGTTTTTGTACACTGTTCATAATGGATTTATAAACAGGTAAGATTTCAAAACATTAATCTCAATTCAATATTTCATATCCCCGTATTTATATATTTTAGGTAAACAAAAAAAAAATTAATGTAATAAGTTAACTATGAATATACAATACATTATCCCTTAAATGTCAACCTGATAGTTTGAACGTTCGTTCGTCTAGGCTCAAAGCCACTTGCTGAGAACTTTTCTTCGCTGAAGCTTTGCATTAAACAAGTGAGATAACGAAATATTTAATCTCTAATCAATGTTTTGTCCAATTATCTGCACAGTTAGTTTTGGTATTGAGGTAAAAAAGTTACCTTGCATTCGCTATATAACAGTGGGTGGTGGTCACGAAGATGATGGAGCAAATTTGATGCATTTCCCGCTTTTGCAGCGACTTGCTTCTTGCAAGATCAGCAGACAGGGTGACCGTCCTCGACTATTGCCTTCAGGACTCTTGTAAAAGCCAAAATATGACCAGACCACCGATTTGGTCCTCTTAGATGGCTGAAAAATCTCCCGAGCGCTGTCACTGCCTTCCCCCATTTCGTCTTGTGCAACAAAACAACAACAACAACACTGCATGCTGCTTCTGCGTCACACTGATGCTGGCTGGACAGGATTTACCACAAGTTTTCAAAATCGCGATTATCAAACACGGTTTTTGATGATAATTAAATTTTAAATGGTAATACTAAGCGTCAGTGCTTTTTATCGTGATTTATCGTGAAACCGGTAACCGTTCCATCCCTATTATATATTATATCATAATTGTATAAACAATTAAATACAATATAATGAACATTCAATATAATGAAACATAGAATACAATGGTATTTTGTACATGCTACTTAGTTTTATTATAAATGAAAAAAAAAAAAAATTTAACAAATGTATTATTAACACACCCATTTCATCCATTATGCCTGACATGTTTTCTCACTGACACGCTGCAGAAGCAGTTTCCTATTCATAGTTACATCTTTGTGGTGACGTTCATGTGCAAGGCTGAGAGACAGACAGACAGAGAGAGAACACATGGACAAGAGAAAGATGGAGGCAGACAGACAGGACAGACAGGAGGAGGATGACGAGAGAGAAGACGAGACAGACAGAGAGACAGACAAGACAGACAGAGGAGGAGGACAGACAGAGAGACAGACAGACAGGTCTGTGTGAAAAATGACTGTGTTCTGCTCTGAGGGTCAGTCGGGCAGCTGGTACTCCATTTCCATCATCAGCTCTGGCAGCCAAACGCCTGGCACCATTTCCAGCACAACCGTCCATCTGTGCACAGCTGGCACAGGCCTGACCAATCACACGGCCACTTTGGGATCTGGATGCCTCCGGCGCTGCAACTGCCAGAACCGTTAGTAGAGAGACAGACAGACAGCTGAACGTTTACGCAAATGTGCAACCCGACATACCGCACAACATGGGTCATTGTCTTCTGTAATGAGGATTCAGTGACGTTGGGATCCATGTGCAGCTTTATTAACAATAGACAGGCAGAGTTCAGTCGACAGCATACAGGGGTAAAGTAGGCAAGGCAGAATCGTAACCAGAGTCCATGCAAAGGGGTCGAGGCTGGCGGCAGACAGAGGAGAGAGTAATTCCAAACACAGGGCAAGATCAGAGAGGCGGGCAGCGAACAATCAGACAGGTCTAAACAATCCAGGTACGCAACAGGTAATCAAACAAGGTATTAACACTCAGAAATGTCAGCAGTAGCAAAAAAAAAAAAAAACAACACTTCGCAACGAGGGTATGGTAGGCACTGATTAAATAGTCATGATAATGATAAGCACCTGTGCAGATAATCAGTCTCAGGCATGGGGTGATGGGAAATTAAGTCCTAAGGAACAGTTAGTACTCCGGTGACGGTTCCCTCTGGTGGGGATCGGAGGGAGCCACGGAGGCTTGATTTGTGACAAGAGCCCCCCCCCTGCGGAGCGGATCTGATGCGAGGAGGAAAACGACGAGGGGTCGTCACGGGTCTTGGGGTGGGTTTATCCGGGTGTTAAATGAGAAATGTAAATGTAAAACGTTGTATCATACTAATAACAATCAGTGTCAATAATAACAACAAAAACAACAGGGTTCAATCGTACACAATCTAGCCTACATCTGCACAAAATACTTAATTTCTTCTAAACACAGTGGGAAAAGGTCCCCAAATATCAAAGTCCTCATCTTACATCGGTATTGATATATTTTACGTCTGCAGAAAATGAATGTGTTTAATGTATGTACCCTATCCCACTCATTCTACTAAATTAGCCTGTAACTCAAGTAATATGTTATATACATTTTTTATTTTTCATTTAAAATTTTATGTATATATACGTGTGTATATATACGCGTGTGTGTGTATAACATATTAGAAAATATTTTATATTAATAATTTAAGTTGTGGGATACCGCGAGCACACACACACACACACACACACACAACCACACACACACACACACACACAAACACACACAATATCTATATATATATATACACACACACACACACACCACACACACACACAGATAGTATAGTAATAAACACAACATACGTATATTAGTCTTAAAGAGTTGTAGTTGCATATTATTGTACTAAATATTACTAAAGTATATTATTAAAATATATTAATATAAAAACATATAAAACATTAAATTTAAACTACATCTACCATGGTTCAATGCTGCTTCAGTGGCAGAAAAAAAAGTAAATTTCTTCAGGCTCCGCCCACTTTCCGCGCCTGCGCACTGTGGACTCCATGGCGTATTTAAGCGCGAGCAGCAGCGATGAGTGAGCTTCCTGTCAAACCCAGACGTGACAGATCAACTGAAGGCTCTCTGGCGCGTCTTAGGGATCTATTCTACATCCATACAACGGGATATTACAGTAATAAGGAGGATAAGGTGCCGTTTTGATCGTGTTTTTAATGAGCTGTGAATCGAAGTGGAGTTAAATTGTCGTCTTGGCTAACTGGCTAATGCTAGCGAGCTGGCTGTCAGTGGAAAAAAAATTGAAAGCGGAAGTGACGTGCTGGATTACGAAAGCGGAAGTGCTAGAGCGCAGATTGTCGATCTGAAAGGTGGGTGGGGATCGTTCTATTTTACTGTCTGGTTTGTTTTTTTCTTAATATGATTTTTATAATTAAATATACATTTATAACAATGAACAATAATAATAGACGTTATTGTAATTTATCACTGCTGTTATAAATGTACATTTACAATAATAGTAATTTATAATAATAATATTTCACAAGACAATTATCATTATTATTATTATTATTATATATATTACATTAGTTATAATTGTACATTAATAGATTGTTGTTACTATTTTATTAATATGCATTGATGATGATAATAGCAATAATAACAATGTTATTGTAATTTATTATTGTTATTTCATTGTTATAAATGTAAATTTGTGAATATTACATTTAGCTAGTTTGGCAAATAATCAGTACATTTACAAGCAAGTATCTTTTTTTTTTGCTAAGCTGTTTATTTAGCACATAAGACTCGTTAAACCTTTACTTTGTANAGACCGACCATCCTCTGCTTCATCTGTCAATCTGCAGAATTTGTGAAAACCAGAATTAGGCCACCAACTGAGATTAATATGATAATGAATATGCTAAAACGTTATGTTTTTGAGATAACTAACACTTCTGCTTCTTCACTTCCCACGGAAGATGGTGTGCCTTCCCTATCTGAGTTTAGCAGGTCTCCTGTTGAGCTTTTAGAGGTTACTCTATCCAGCTGCAAAACAACCATCTGATTCAGGTTGTCTGGATTACAGAGGCATGTCACGAGCACATCAAGAGCTAGCGATGGAAACGAGTATATATATATTATATATATATATATTATATATATAATATAGATATGTTATATATATATATATATAACAAAGAATCAGTAAATTAGTAGGAAAAATACACAATACAATTAGTACAGCACAAAAAAAAAACACCCTACTATTTAAAATTTTGGGGGGGTCAAACTTTGGGGATCAAAACATAAGCAGCACAACTGTTTTCATCATTATTAATAATAAGAAATGTTTCTTGATCAATAAATCAGCATATTAGAATGATTTCGGAAGAATCATGTGACACTGAAGACTGAAGTAATGATGCTGAAAATCAGCTGGCATCTTGGAATAAACTGATTTTACGTTGTAAATGTAATAATATTTCACATTATTTTTTACTGCATTTTTGATCAGATAAGTGCAGCCTTGAAGGGAATATGTTAAGGAAGACAATAAAGGTTTAGTAAAGCACCAACAATTATGATTTGGTATACAAAATTAATCCTATAAAACAAATTTATATTAAATATGACGTTGGAGGCAGTTAGAGAAAGAATTCACTCTGTCGCCATAACCAATGTGAACAAAGTAATGATTCGTTGTTTTGATATCCATGAGTATTGAGGCACACAAAAATAAAGACAAACTAGTTTGTAAAAGCAGTGAAAGCATGTTGAGACAATCTTTGAAGCATTGAGTGACAAAGTAATGTTTGTTTCAGAGAAACTGTCCTAAACATAACAATGAATGCTACAAATGTTGATGCCAGACAGCTGATGAATGTTCTGATCATTAGAAAGATCATTAGAAATGATTTAGCACAAAGCTCAGTAGGACTAACCTTTTGTAGCAACAATCTCAATTAGGACACACCGGTAGAGTTTTGCTTCCCAAAGGTACTCAGGAAAAAGGGTTTCGCAATAGAGCTTCAGAAACGATACTGAGTCTACATGCAAACTCATTGGAGATGCGTATGTCCTTATATCTCATTTGCTCTTTTTGTGCAAGTGTATGCAAGTTAGAAATTATGCAACTATGTGAGTGTTGACATGAGTGTATTAATGTTGGTTTCAGATGTCAAGAAATGTTTCAATTAATGACTCTAAAAGGCATGGTGTACACAGTAGTAAAAAGTATTACATATACCTTCAATATACTGTATGTGGGCTCATACATCATCATTATTTTCAAAAATGTTTCTAATTACATTTTTCAAACTAAAAGTATTTTTTACAAATATCAGGATTAATTATTATTTCATATCATGTTTTTGGGAAAGAAAGAAAGAAAGAAAAAGAAAAAAAAAAAAAAAAATAAAGAAAGAAAGAAAGAAAGAGAAAGTAAGAAAGAAAGAAAGAAAGAAAGCATATCATCAGTTTAAATCTATTAATGGGAAAAGGAAACACAATACCATGTTCCATCATTATTCATTCAAGATTATTAATAATTATCACTATAAAAAGTGCAGTAGACATGTCTGCTTCATAAAACTAAAAAGCAAGCAGATTTTTCTTGTATTTTTCTCTTGACTTCTTGTTCGCTCTCTTTCTTATTCACCAATTTAAATGAACTGAACCCTAAATAAGGTTACTCCTTCCTGGCTTGTTAAGAGGGCAACGCAGTGCTTCATTACCATCCTCTTATCCATATTTATATGGATGCACACTGCATGCACATGATTTCTAAGAACTATAATTTAACTCTAAATGTAACATTCCCATGTCTGAAGCAAACATGACAATAGGAGTTGAGTCACTTTTATATAAAGCACACATACAGTTGTAATGGCAGAAGCCATAGCCATTCTGAGTAAACTGGTTCCCCCTTCTCAATCTTTTAAAACCGCCCAGCTTTCTGCCATGTTTCGACACAAAACGACACTCACGCTTGACCGTCAAATCGGTAATCGTTCCATCCCTGTTCCAAATTCACTAACATTATGACGAGGTTAAGAACAAATTCATGTGTGTATGCACGTGTTGTGAATTAGGCGGAAAGTTTTCGTGAGAAGTTAGAAATGTGCATATAAATACGAATAATCTACGCAATTATTAGTGAATGAGACCCCTTGTGTTAACAGCTTGGTGCTACTAATCTTAGCGTCCTCTCAGCTTTGACGACAAACATCCTGTTATTTTCTTAACTATTAAGCGGACATTCTAGTTAAGATTATTACTTTATCATGCTATGAAAACTGTATATACACCGTTTCGTTGTCTGTTTTAAATCCGCATCTGAAGTGTCCCGCTCTGTGCAGCATTCAGTGTCACGTGTCAAAACAAACAGCACGCAGTGTCAGTGATTTGCCTCTAGAGGCCGCTCGTGTACTGTATAATGACAGCGGAGTTTATCAGCCGCTCAAGCAACGTACACAACATGGAAAAACTATTGGTATGGATATTTGCCGATAGCTACCTATGTATAGAAACCAATCAATTGCGAAATATAAGGTTGCAAATCTAGAAAAGGCAGAATACAAGATTGGACACTAGGGTTGAACGATTTTGGAAAATAATCAAATTGCAAATTTTTTTTTTTTTACCAATATTGCGATTTAATATGCAATTATTTTTTTAAAGCTCTTTATGTTCTGTATTATTCAACAAAGACGAGCTATAAATCATTGTATAGTATGAACAACACAATATTAGATAGATATTGAAGAACATAAATGTTCTTTTCTGTAGGCCAGGCCTACTGTATATGTTACAATGAAATTAGGTGATTGCAGGAATTGATATGAATGACATTTTTATTTAACAACTACAATCACTGTAGTATATTGACTGATTTGTTGAACTTTCAACCTAGCATGTAATAATTATGTTTAAATAGCATGGTGTAAACATTAATATGAAAGTCAATAACAAATCACACAAACTAAAGTAGATTGCAGAAATATAAAAACAAATCTGTTGCTTTATCACACTACTTTAGGTAATTCAAAGTCACTGTAATAAACATATGTAAACATGTGGACTGCACTAAACACTGCTATGTTAACTTTAGATTAGTGGTTCTCAAACTTTTGTGGTCGCACCCCCCTTTAAACCTATAAAAAAAATCTGCACCCCCCCTTTCCCAAATCCCCATTCCACCTCAGACTACCAAATAATTTCATTAAACATTATGAAAAATTAATGCCTTTTTAATAAAAAAAAAACCTACAGGGAAAAAAAAAAAAAACACCTGCATCACTTGAAACATTGAAAAATAGCATAGAGAGAATAACTTCTTATTCTCTCTCTGTTATTTATTTATTTTTTGTGGGTTTCTTGCTGTCCGCTAAGGCATAGGACACACAGGCTTTCCTCCTCACCAACGACATTAAACACCATGTCTACACCGGACACGAGCAGAAAAATACAGTAGAACCATTATAATCAATGACGCTGTGTACACTGGATGCGGCGCAACACGACAAAACCCGACATTAAACTGATGCCTTGTTCTATTTATGACGTACTGACACAAAGTTAAAATGATTTGCAACGATCGCTTTGTCGCGTACAGTGTAGAGCTGTTGCGGCGCGACGCGACAACTGTAGCGTCCGGTATAGACACGGTGAGTGAAGCCGAGAGCAAGATATGCCTCATCATATTTTCTGCATTTAGCTTTTAAACGACCAGCACCTGCCTGAGTCTGTGCGACTTCATCTATGGCTTTTCTCTTCCCTTTCACAAACTGATCCATCTCCCATACGTCTTTTGGCTGTTTGCTGTTATATTTCTTTTCTTTTTCTGCTGATGGCCCGCGCTCGACTTGAAGCAGCGCTGCTTAGACCGATGGGTGTGTCATCAAAGTACTGCGAGAGCTATAAGAGAGCAGGACGTCTCCTTATGCTTTCTCTCGCTGTACTTTGATGTCAAAGGCTACACCAATCGATCTTCAAGTCGAACACACCTCTTTACTCTCGCGTGTCACGTGACCGTGTAATCGCAGCCTCTGCGATTGAAAAATCGCGTTTTCTCATATCGCGATATTATCGCAAATGCAATTAATCGTTCAGCCCTAATATAAACACACAATTCTGACTTTTTTTGATAAAAAATTTTTTGTACCCCGTAGCGGAAACAAGCTTCCATAGAAAACCCCCGTCATGGTTGTTGTTTCCTGTTTGGATCGGTTTCAGCGCTTAACAGGCCCAGAAGAGACAAGCGTGTCTGTTTGAGTGATGGGATGCGACTGCAGAATCATGTCGCTGTTGTGTCCATGAGATTGTTTATGAGTCGAGTGCTGTGCTTCCATGACAGCGACATGCTATAATAAATTGTTCCTATTGATGCTTAAGCACTCGTCTATTGTTTTGTGTCACTCCAGCTGCTGAGATATATCTCACTGAAAGAAATGACCCAGTTACATTTACTCTGAAATTAAGAATTGCATTACAGGAGCTGATGTTTGGCGAGTTTGTAAATATTGATCAGAATGATTTACAGATAATCCAACTAATGCAAGTGTTCATTTTGGTTGTCCTTTGATCATACAGTGATTAAATAGGCACGACAATTAAACAGCTGATGGTTTAAATAGCAACAGTTTATCTGGTCACCATGTAGGATTATTCATTCAAAACAAAAAAAGAGTCATTAATAAAGCAATAAGCCACTTGATATATTAGTGATTTTTAACCATGGCTATTGCTTTTATACAATGGAATATAGAACATACCAGTATTCAAATAATAGTTATATTTTAGTCAATCAGAATAAACAAATAATTTCAAGCATTTGAGCTTTAATTCCTTAGGTCAAAATATTCAACTCTTGTGAATCTATATGTAAATATTCTACTACTTAAAAGTTTTAAATTTTTTTAAAAAATTTTTATTGAGCAAGATATGTCATTAAATTAAAGACATTTGTAATGTTACAAAATATTCTATATTCAAATGAACACTGTTGTTTTGAACTCTCTATTCATCAGAAAATCCTGAAAAAAAAATCATCAAATCACGTTCCCAAACATATTGGGCCGCAACAACTGTTTTCAACATTGATAATAATCAAAATGTTTCTTGAGCCGCAAATCAGCATATTAAAATGATTTCATGAGGATCATGTGACACTGAAAACTGCAGTAATGATACTGAAAATACAGCTGCACATCACAGAAATAAATTACATTTTCCACTATTTCCCATAAAACACAGCTATGGTTAAAATTTACTATTCTTAATCAAATAAATGCAGCCTTGGTGAGCCAGAGGACATAGAAAATCTACTGACCCCAGTAGTGTAGATTAATTACATTTCTTTCAAAAGTAAATTACATTGCTGTCCACTAAAAAGGTTCCACTTGGTTCTGGAAAACACAGGAGTCCTTCTTACTGTTGGAAACCCCAAAGTTCCCGAACCGCATGCGTAATGTTCGCATTTACCAGAAGTAAAGGCACATCAAATAATGCGTCGAGCGTTTATAACACAGGAATCCTGAAGCTGTTCACCTTCTGTGGAGGCTGTGGGTTTTACTTCGCTCTCACTCTTCGGTTTCTCTCCTCTCTCAGCAGTTTTCTGTATGTAGAAACTAGGAGGGAGGATGGAGACAAAAGAGACCGTCTGCAAGGATTCTCTGGAACCCGGACAAGTATTGTTCCAACTGCCAGTGTGCGGCCTCTGAGGGCATTACGCATTTATTTTGGCTGCAGGTACAGTACATGGGGCTGAAGAATAGAGTCCACACAAATCCAATTCATTTACCTCACCCTTTCATCAGAGAACTTCTAGGTTACTTGTGTAACCCTCTTTCCCTGAAGGAAGGAACAGAGACTTACGTCAGTGAACGGACATTGGATCTCGCCCGAGAGCCCAGATCACCTTCGAGTGTTAACTAAACAAGCCAATGTCAGTTGGCGTGCGTGTTTCGCCACGCTCACCCCGCCCCGCAGCGCGGGTATAAATGGAGAGCGTGTGCAAACGCACATCAGTTTTTTGCTGATGAGCCGAGACTACGTGCCCCGGCCGTCCAGCGGTGGTACAGCAACTGTGGCAACGAAACGTAACGTCTCCGTTCCCTCCTTCAAAGACGAGGGTTACACAAGTAACCTAGACGTTCCCATCCAGTCAGTCACGTTCAACGTTACGTCAGTGCTGACAATTGGGATCGTATGAAACCGCCCTATTTGCTGAACCCCCTCCGTGCCCCTGCGGAAGCGCAATCCCCCCACACTGGGGATGAAGATACGACAGCGGCTAGGCAAGGTGTCCGGCCACTGCTGTTCCTACAGTGTGCATTGGATAACACTGGAAGCGACCCAGTGGGACGCTAACAAGAGCCACATCCCGCACATAGGAGTATCATGTGGATTACACATGGGACATGGCCCAGGCCAATTACTACATATGGAAGTTCTACTGCCGGTAGACGCAACCCACCGGTTTTGAGTCACTATCCTGCAGAGAATGGCAGTGAAACTACTGCCATGTAAAGACACCGCTGGCTCACCGAAGGGAGCCGTACCTGGAAGATACACATTTGGGATCACCCGAAGTGTGAATCCTACCACTGGCACCTACCCAGCACAAGGGCTTACCTTGGGCATGCACACGAGTGCTGAGCCTGGCGTCTGGCGCTCCTCCACGCCTGACTGCCGAGGGTGCGGGAGGAACTCCACCAAGGTTTGCCAAGGGGAACTGATTGAGGAGCACAAAGCGCACGTATCCAGTCCGGTGAGGGGAATGGCGCAGCAAGCGTGATTGACACAGAGCAGGTCCTGTTTTACTGCCTACCTGAGGCGAGTACACTAGAGGACACGGGCTCTACACGGAGATATAGAATCTCGCAAACGTGTTAGGCATAGCCCAGCCGGTAGCTCTACAGATGTCTGCTATCGAGGATCCCCGCGCCAATGCCCAAGAAGATGCAACTCCTCTCGTAGAGTGAGCTCTCACCCCGAGGGGGCATGGTAAACGTTGGGCCTGGTAAGCCAAGACTATAGCCTCCACTAACCAGTGGGCCATCCTTTGCTTTGAGATGGCATTCCCCTTCTGCCGGCCTCTGTAGCAGACAAAGAGCTGGTCTGAGGTCATGAAGCTCCGCGTATGGTCCACGTAAATGCGTAGAGCGCGAACGGGACAGAGCAGAGCAATGTCTGGGTCTGCCTCCTCCCTGGGCAGCGCTTGCAAGTTCACCACCTGATCCCTGAAAGGCGTTGTGGGAACTTTGGGCACATATCCAAGCCAGGGTCTCAGGACAACATGAGAGTTACCCTTTCCGAATTCTAGGCACGAATCATCGACAGAGAATGCCTGCAGGTCCCCCCTAACCACCCGTCTTGACCGCGCAAATCGTGGGACGCTGTCTTTAATGACACAACCTTAGCTCTACTGCCTGCAGGAGGCTCGAGGGCTCCTTCCTCCTCAGGGCCTAGGACCGGGGGAGATCCCAAGAGGGTAACCAGGTGAGGCGGAGGATGTCACCTCCTATCCTTTCCCCTCATTAGAACCTGATGAGCAGGTCCGTGCTTTCCCTAGAGACTTAACCGTCTATGCATCGGATGTGCGCAATGGCGTCAACATACACTTTCAGTGTGAGTAAGACAGCCTTCGCTCCAAGCCAATCCTGCAGGAAATAACACGACTGCGCTCGGAGCATCTACGGGGTCTTCCAGGCGTGAAACCACCAACCGACTAACAATTCCACTTCATCAGCCTTTAAGCGTGTCACCCCCCCCCTGGTAGATGGGGCTCTAGCTGAAGTGATGGTGTTTTACTACCGCTGGAGGTAGCCCACCTCCGCGTCCCGTCCAGGGACCATAAGTGGAGATTCCACAATCTGGACGCGGGTGCCAGAGGGTGCCCCCTCTCTGAGAAAGGAGATCCCTCCTCAGAGGAATTCGCCAAGGAGGGGCTGTCGCGAGGAGCATCAGTTCGGGGAACCAGGTCCGAGTAGGCCAATAGGGTGCCACCAGCAGGACCTGTTCCTCGTCCTCCATGACCTTGCACAGTGTCTGTGTGAGAAAGCTCACTGGGGGAAACGCATATTTGCGTAGGCCCCGATGCCAGCTGCACGCCAGTGCGTCCGTGCCGAGGGGACCCTCGGCCAGGGAGTAAAGCAACTGGCAATGGGACGTGTCCGGGGTGGCAAACAGGTCTACCTGAGCGTCCCTAAAGTGTCTCCAAATCAGCTGGACTGTCTCGTGGTGGAGTCTCCATTCTCCCGGAAGGGCGGGCTGACGTGAGAGCTCGTCGGCTGCACGATTGAGCCCGCCTGGGATGTGAACGGCGCGAAGCGTCCTCAGATGCTTCTGACTCCAGAGGAGGAGATGGTGGGTGAGTTGCGACATGCGACGGGAGCGTATACCGCCCTGGTGGTTGATGTACGCAAAAGTCGCAGTGCTGTCCGTACGGACCAGACGTGCTTGTCGTGTAGCAGCGATTTAAAGCGGCGCAGAGCCAGCCATACTGCGTTGCAAACTCGAGGCAGTTGATATGCCACTGCAGTCGGGGCCCCGGCCGGAGCCTCGCAGTTGCATTCCCATTGCACATGGCCCCCCAGCCCCTGTTAGAGGCATCTGTTGACACAACAACATTCCTGGATACTTGCCCAAGGGACACCCATGTCCGAAGAAAGGCAAGATCTGCCCACGTGCTGAAGGTCTGACGGCAGAACGGGGTAACAGAAACCCGGTAATCCGTGGCGCCATGCCCATCTCGGGACTCGGGAGTGTAGCTAGTGCTGAAGTGGTCTCATATGAAGCAACCCGAGCGTCGTGACAGCGGCTGCGGATGCCATATTCCCCAGGAGCCTCTGAAAATGTCTCAGTGGAACAGCCGTCTTGCACTGGAAGGACCCCAGACAGTTCAGCATCGACTGTGCACGCTCTACTGAGAGACGTGCCGAGAGGTTTACCGAGTCCAGCTCCATGCCGAGAAAAGAGATTCTCTGCACCGGGGAGAGTTTGGTTTTTTCCCAGTTGACCCGAAGCCCCAACCGGCTGAGGTGACTGAGCACCGTGTCCCTGTGTTCGCACAACTGCGCTCGGGACTGGGCCAGTATGAGCCAGTCGTCGAGGTAGTTGAGAATGCGAATGCCCGCTTCCCTCAATGGAAGGAGGGCTGCCTCTATGACCTTGGTGAAGACACAAGGCGACAAGGATAGCCTGAATGGGAGGACCTTGTACTGATATGCTCGACCTTCGAACGCAAAGCGGAGAAACGGTCTGTGTCGAGTGAGAATCGAGACATGAAAGTACGCGTCCTTTAGGTCGACCGCTGCAAACCAATCGAATGGACGGACGCATTGAAAGATGCGTTTCTGTGTCAACATCCTGAATGGGAGCTTGTGAGGGGCCCGGTTCAGTGCGCGCAGGTCCAGGATTGGTCGTAACGCACCGCCTTTTTTGGGTACGATGAAGTAGGGGCTGTAAAACCCATGCCTCATCTCGGCTGGAGGGACCGGCTGTATCGCGTCCTTCGCTAACAGGAACGCGATCTCCGCACGCAAGACAGGAGCATCCCTGTCCAACACAGAGGAGAACCGAATGCCCCTGAACTTGGGAGTGCGCCGGGCGAACTGAATCGCATAGCCGAGTCTGATGGTTCTCGTGAGCCAGCGAGACGGCCTGGGGAGCGTTAACCAGGCCCCCAGCGACCGAACTAGCTGGACTAGGGAGACCACCGACGTACCCGCAGTGGGGCAGCGAAGTGGAGCACAGGGACCCGACCCGGGAGGCCGCTCGTCCCAGGGTGGGGTCTGAGTGCGCCGCGCGCGACTTACCTGGCTCCACTGCCGGGCAGGGGGCTCGTGAGGAGGCATAACGTCCTTGAACCGAACCCTGCTGCCCATTAGCAAAGGGAGAGGAGGCCGGCTGTGTGGAGACTGGGTCTCACGCACTGCCATCCTCACCCTCTTGGAACCAGGAGAAAAAGGAACCCGCTCTTCTGTTAAGGTTTTGGGCACCACTGGCTCGAACCAAAAAACAAAGGGAACATAAATTCTCCCCCACCCGGCCCTCTCACGGAAGGAGGGGGCGGTCACCATCTCTGAAGAGCAGTACCAAGGTCTCCGGTCGCCCTCTCAGGGACGGAGCGCCTGCTTTGGGCCTTTTCACGTGCTTGTGCAGGCGGTAGGCGGGCGCTGCCGGTTTTCCTTCGCCGGCTCCACTCCACGCTGCCGCCGTTGTGAAGTCTGCGTGTGTGGCTGCGCACGAGCGGAGTTGAGTCCGCAGGATGGCTCCTCCATGCTACGAGCAGACAGAGGGGCTGCAGCCGACGGTGGGGTGGAGACAGCAGCAGACCGCCAGGGCAGAATGTGTCGAACCGTGCGGATGGAGAACGTTTGTGGCAAAGCCCTCCACCGCTTCGCCGAATAGACCGGCCTGGGATATCGGGGAGTCCAGGAAGCGATGCTTTTCGGTCTCCCTCATATCCGCCAAGGTCTGCCATAGGTGGCGCTCCTGGACCACCACTGTGGACATCGTCTGACCCAGGGCCTGCGCCGTGACTTTCGTCGCCCTAAGGGCGAGGTCCGTCGCTGTGCGCAGTTCCTGCAGCACACCTGAATCAGCACCACCCTCGTGCAACTGCTTCAACGCCTTGGCCTGGGGGACTTGCAGGAGGGCCATGGCGTGCAAGGCGGAAGCGGCCTGTCCAGCAGCACCGTAAGCCTTAGCCGTCAGAGCGGACGAAAACTTACAGGCCCTGGACGGAAGGCGTGGACTACCTCTCCAGGCGGCGGCGCTTTGAGGGCAGAGCTGCATGGCAATAGCGCGCTCAACTGGAGGGATGTCCACATACCTTTGGGCCGCCCCCCGTCGAGGGTGGTGTGGACGGAGGAGGCACCAAGTCTGTTTTCTGGCAGAAAAAGGTGCCTTCCACGACCTAGTCACCTCCTCATGCACTTCCGGAAAGAATGGAACCAGAGGGGGCTGCCGACGTCCGGCCTGCGCCCCCAGGAACCAATCATCCAACCTCGAGCGTTTGGGAGCGGTCAGCGCCCGGGAAAGCATAGTGGTCAGCTCTGGATCTGACTCGGGCAGTGACACTCTTCCTGACGGTGGCAGCGCAGCCGAATCTTCATCTCCAGAGCCTAGCTCGCCCTCCGATGCGGCGATCGACATCCTGTCCTCTGCCTGTTCCCCGCACAAGATGCTGGACCCCGCCCAGTCCGAGGACCCAGCACACTCGTCCGAAAGCACCAGGTGGTGAGACATGCTTGAGGAATGAGAGGCCCGCAGAGACATACTCGACGGGGAAGCTCTCACCGTACCCCTCAGGTCTCCCTGACCGTGAACCGCAGTAGCCCTCCGAGAACCGGAGGAGCTAGAACGGGGGATGGCAAGGGGGATACCCCTCCGTTTAATGAGGAGGTATCTAGACCCAAACTTCGCGATGGTCATGTTCCCGCACTGAGTACATGACTCATCCATGAGCGCTGCTTCAGCGTGCTGAAAGCCCAAGCACGAGATACAGCGATCATGACCGTCAGATGAAGCCAAGAAGCGACCACATCCAGAAACGCACGAGCGGGAATCCATCTTTAAAAAGACGCCCGTCGCTCGTGTAGCTCTTTTAGAATTTGCTCTTTTAGAAGGAAACACACCTCTTTAGTGATAGCGCTGAAGCGCCAGGGGATGTCGCGGCGAGACCGCAGAATGGAAGCTGCAGCCCGCCGAGGTTTCAGCAGCCTGGATGGCAACCCCGCTGATACGCCGTCACACCAACGCCAGCTGTTTCTCGAACACTCGCGGAGATTCGTCCTGTAGAATGCTCGGCTCCGAAGCGAAAAGCTTATGTGCGTTTGCACGCGCTCTCCTTTTATACCCGCGCTGCGGGGCGGGGTGCGCGTGGCGAAACACGCACGCCAACTGTCATTGGCTTGTTTAGTTAACACTCGAAGGTGATTGGGCTCTCGGGCGAGATCCCAATTCGTCAGTCACTGACGTAACGTTGAACGTGACTGACTGAATGGGAACTGAGACTTTCTTCTGTGGAGCATGAACCGTTCTTTGGAACAGAAACGGACTGCATTTTTAGGTTGTTATTTGATAGTTTGACACAAAATGTAGGCTATTTTGAATATGTGAAATGAATAAGTTATTATCAGTGAGTAAAGACCTACATTTCATGGGACTTCAACGAATTGTATATATGCATGAAACATTTTTTTTACAGTTTATTCACATGTATATATAAATATAGCCGTGGTCACCATGAACTGTCATTGTATGAAAAAAAAAATGTTTTCATTTTTTTATGTCTAAAGAAGAAAGTCAGTCATATGGGTTTGGAACAACAGTTTTCATTTTTGAGTGTATTTTTGCTTTAATGTTGCTGAATGTCTTGGATATTAATAGCTTGGCTTGGTCTTGTCTGAAATGTAGGTTAAATTATATTTTAAGAATGGCTTCGCTGGAGGAGAAGTGCTTTATGGAGATGAAGTGGGATTTTATAATGAAATGAAATGAGTTCACTGTACTACGGTAAGTTATTACAGAATTATGCAGCAGTCCTAAATGACGTTTGCTGAAAAAATGAAATGCTTCCACATTTTGCATGACTTTATTTTGACCTGCTCTAAGCTGGATTAATTTAATTATTATTGATTACTCTTTTAAATTGAATGGAACTTTTTATGCAAAGTGTTTCTGTCCACAATTTCGGCAAGAGTCAACACTAACAGCTGAAAAAACCTGCTTTCATTTGAAGTAGCAAAGTGAAAATACAGCCTATAGGATTCTCCGATTCGGGTTATATGGGATTTGGTTTGTCATTAAAGAGATTTATCATTCTGTCATTATTTACTTGCCCTCAAAAGCTGTTGGACTTGTTTTGAATGTTGAGAAATAAAAAGCATTAATGCCCATTGACTTTCATCGTATGCAAAAAACACATGACATTCTTCCAAATTTCATCTTTTTTCATTCCACAGAAGAAAAATAATTAAGTAGGGCGAAAAAATGATGAACATTTTTCATTTTTGGATGAAACTTTACCTGTTTTGCTTGATGTATATTATTGTCCCCCATATAAACTTTCCTACGATGAGACTTAAAAGATGAAAAATGATTAATAATTGTGTTGTTGACAACATGAACCGTTTTTCCAAACATCAAGATTTTATTTGAATAAAAGGTAAAAATAAAATTTTATTTGGTAAAAGTATAAATAATTTATGTAGTCTTTGAGTTTATTATGAGGTTGTAAACCTGTTTTAATATACAAGCATTAGAGAATGTTTTTAAAATCGTAGAGGTGTAACGATACACATGTCAATGATTCGTTTTTTTTACACGATACGGTACGGTAATCACAATACTTTAAACAGCCAAAGTAGTTCAAATGGTTTTGTTCATTAACAAGAACCTAAATATTCATGATTCTGCTTAAATAAAAATGCAGAATTATATTACAAACGTATACTTTGACTCTGCATTTAAAAAGCATAAATATTGTATTTCATAAATATTTGTTAATTATAATTTTCTTACCATGTTTATTTGTAATTTACAAATGTATATATGATTAAATAATGCATTTTATTTGTCATTTATTAATAATAATTAACATGAAAGCTCAAATGTGTGATCTGGGTTTACCATAACATCATGATCCAATATAGTATTTTATAAACATAAATAATTTTAGAAATTTGTAAATTATAAACACATTTTTATTAAATAATGCATTTAATTTTTTAAATGATGAAAATGAAAGCTCAAATGTGTCACCTTCTGGGTTTAACATATTTGGTATCATATTGTATTTTCGAAATATTAGTAAAGATAAATATTATTATAATCTTATAAATTTGTAAATTTATAAAAGTTGATTTGATCAAATAATGCATTTAATTTTTCGTTGTTAAATAATAACCAACAGGAAAGCTCAAATGTGTGACCTTCTTGGTTCGCCACGTTTTATGCGCGATTACCAAATACGATGCTAAGTTAAATCTGTTTAAACTTTCATTCTGAATAAACTATCCACGATGCATATTGTTGCAGTTTTGTATTATGACAGGATATATTGTTACAGCCCTATAAAACAGTGATTTACGGAGCATTTATGGACATCAGTGACATTTGATGTCAGCTAGCCGTTGTGTGGCAGAAGCATCATCCTCCTATAAGTCACAGGAAGTCTGCATTTAGCACAATGCACAATAAATGACAATATCATGTGTTTATTATTAGCTGCTCCTGCTGTCGCTTCATGAAGCATCTTGCAAGCTGACAGGAATTAGTGAAAGGACACATATTAGATTCTGTAAAAGTCACATGCTGTTAAGGACTATTTGCAATGGGTTGATTTGTTCCTCATGGCTTTTGTGTCCTTTTAGACACTGGAGTAGCTTGTAGCGTTAGTAGTAACCCACTGTCTACTCTGTATTAGAGATCCAGTATTTTCTTGGCCGATTCCGATTTCTCGTTAGTGTGATCTGCCGATACCGATTTTTGCCGATACCGATTTTCTTTCTAAGAACTATAATTGACAGCATATACAAACAAAAATCTACTTTTCTTCAACGCAAAGTTTTATTTTCATAAAAAAATATAAAAACAAATAAAAAAAAATTGGCACAAATAAATGGAATAGAATAAAGAGAGCTATGAAACTAAGTTTTTCAGGTTAAGTAAGTTTTTATTCAGGTAAGAAATACTACAGAAATTAAAGTAATCAAATGTAAAATAACACATCCAGTGTTATTTTACATTTGATTACTTAAATTTCTGTAGTCTTCATTGTAAAAATTAAATAAAGATTAATACAGATTTATGTTTACCATTAAAGTTATAAAACGTATTCAGTCGAGAGCAGAAAGTGGTTTTCTTTGTCTTTTGCTCTTTGATTAACATGACAGACAGCAGCAGGTATATTGGACTGCGGTCCCTTTAAGAGTTTATCCACGGACCCAATATACTGTTACACAACATGCGTTCTCTTTCTCAACTATTTAATGTTCCAAAACTGACTGCGTTTAACTGTATACTCGCCAAGACGGGCATTCCGACATCATTTTGTATGTATTTGAACGTTTTAGAGCAGTTAGCCACTCATTTTGGTATTTAAAAGCTGTTTGAGACAGAACATGGATTGTGCTCTCCACTAATATAGATCAGTGGTGGTGCACGCGCGTTTGGTATAAGCGCGAAACCTGCAGGAATGACTAAAATAATGCGCAATACAAACACCATCTAACCGGAGCGAATGAGACGTGTGTGTGTGAGAGAGAGAAGGGGTCGTCGGAGAGAAGAGAGTGAGAATGCGTGGCTGATGTTATTGCCTGTGCCACTGGTAACAAAACTGATCAGCTCGGAATCGAAAAGAAGTGAGACTGATCGGCCGATCACCGATCCGGGCCGATCATGAGGATGCTTCTCTACTCGGTATGATACGTTAATATAGGTAGGGCTATATTGTTCCAGTCGTTTTTGTGCGATTGTTACCATGTAATTTTTCTGTAAAATATAGTCGTGTTTTACTCTCCAGTGTTATTTTAGTATCATTGATATACTATTGTAGTTTTGTTAACATTTTGAGTTAGATTGAACTTTTATATTTTCTGTTTTAACTTTAATTTATGCATTGTTATATTTTTATTGTTATTATTTTTTTTAAATAAAAAAAGTATAGCTTTTTTTCATTTTCACGTTGAACGTTGATTTCAAGTAAAAAAACTTTATGGTTATTAACTTAAATGTTTTACTGAAAGGATCCTTAGATAAGCTATGCAGGTTTTATTTTTATATTTCTTTCGTTTTTTTGTTTATGTAATTTTAGTCATTGTTAGTAAGTGTATTATTTTTTTTAAATAAAAAAATATAGCTTTTTTTTCATTTTCAGTTAACGTTTATTTCAAGTAAAAAAAACTTTATGGTTTTATATTTAAACTATAAATGCTTTAAGAAGACTATAAAACAAAACCTGGCAGTAGCTAATCCATTTTCATTTTAATTTTAGTTCAAGTAGTGTTTTGGTGTTTGTATTTTTATATTTCATTTTTTAAATTACTAAACCTATATAAATGTATTTTGTGGCAGTGTAGCTCTATTTTTAGTTGAAATTTTGTAATTTAGAATTATTCGTTTATTAGTTTTAGTTATTTGTACTTGAATAACTGAAAAACGTATACTTTGAAAATGTATTTCATATTTATTGCGGTTATTTTATTTCAGTTAACTTTTTTTTATGGTTTTAGATTTAGTTTTATTTAACTATAATAGCTCTGTCTGAATGTTGTAATGAAAACTGCATGAAAACTTTGAATTATGCATAAATGTTATATATATATAATTACCAGTAACATAATTTGGTTGCCACTGCTTAAATTTCCTACCGTCTTGCAGAATTAAATCTTCCCCTTTCCATCTCTACACTCTTAAAAATAAAGGTGCTTCAAAGGTTCTTCACAGCGATGCCATAGAAGAACCCTTTTAGGTTCCACAAAGAAGCATTCAGTCAAAGGTTCTTTAAAGAAGCATCTCTTTCTTACCTTTTTATAATCTGAAGAACCTTCTTTCGCAAAGCAAAGAACCTTTTGTGAAACAGAAAGGTTCTTCAGATGTTAAAGGTTCTTTATGGAACCATTTAGACAAAAAAAAAGGTTCTTCTACGGCATCGTGAAGCAGCTTTATTTTTAAGAGTGCATGCTGCTCTTTAAGCGAGAGCGTTTTAATTGTATCGACAGTAAAACCCTGCTGAGTCTAAAGGAGTTTTTCCTCCTCTTCAGTCTGAGAGGGCGAGGAGAAATACTTCTGCTGCATGTTTTCCCGTCGTCCTCTTGCAATTTTAATGATGTCTTTTGTGACCGTATGCGCAAACCCAGAGACGCTCCTCTCGGCTAGTTTATGCAGAGGTCAGGGAAGAAATCACTGAGGAACTGAAACTCAACAGCGCTGGTGAAGGGCAAAGCAAGGGAAGAGATTGAGAAAGACTGCCAGGAGGTCATTTACTCCCATTTAAAGGAGGAATCTCATTAAAACTGGTCCAGGTCGTATTTCACCCCAGAATCACAAGAATTCTGATTTCTCGTTAATGCAGTGAATCCTGATGTTTTACTCTTGGTATTTGTTTCTTACTTTATAGTGATTCCCATTACTGTAAAGAAATGGTTATAAATTATAAAAAGTTTTTTTCCATTTGAATAATAATTAAAAAACATTTGTAAATGATATTATTTTAAATTAATTCATTTTATGTTTAATAATTTATGAAATTTCTAAAAGGAAAAATTACAAGCAGAATTAATAAATAAAATAATGCAAATGTAATTTTTATAACCAAAGTACGTAATGTAACTGAAATGGTTACTATATTGTAGTAAAAAGTCAAATTTAATAATAATTTTAAAAACAGGGTTTTTGCAGGATTTTTAAGCTCAGATTTAAGACTTAAGACTTGCACAAATAAAATTAATACCATATGAGCGGGGTAGGGCAAGTACCATATTAAACTGTAAAAAGTTTAATTTACAGTTCAGATACAAGTTTTCACAAAAAACAAAACATTTTATAAAATGATCAACTTTATATTTCAGCCTTTAAACCATTTTTAAGAAAATGGATGAGTCAAAAGTATTAATTATTATATGAATTTAAACAATTATCAATAAATTATTATATCAATTAAATGACATAAATAAGTGGTGTGCGATATTGACAAAAAAGAATATCTCAATATTTTCTGGGATTTTATCGATAACTATAATTAGACGATATTTTGCTGAGTGTGTTATTGTGCTGATATCTTAAGGATACCGTGGACAGCTGACTCCTAAAGTGTTTCATATTCTGTGTGGTCAGTTCACAGCAGTGATCGAAATTAATCTTTTTCAATAAGTTTTATGGGCAGTTTTACCTTTTAAGCCATTTTTCTAAAAATGTGCACCATCTTTTGAGTCAAACTCTTGCATTTGGGCTGTTACAAAGCAAATTAAATCAGTATCAACAAAATTGATCTTTGCAATGCAGAGGAAACACAGAAGCTGCATCTGAAGTGGCATTTAGATGTATTTACACACAGTTTAATGCAGCTCTGAGGGACATTAAATACTTTAACCTGCAATTACAGATGCATAAATAATGTTTTGATATTTTAAACAAAACATTCAAAACAACAAAAAAAAATTAAAGATACTGTAAATGTGAAATTAAAACCGCCAGTAGGTGGCAGTAAGTCACTGTTAATAAGTGAGTCGTTGCGATTGAACCGAATCATTTAAACGTTTGATTCATTCAGGAATGAAACACTGTCATGTTACTCAGAGACGCAAAACAGCGCTGTGGCTGTGTTTGGAATTATTTCTGTTGGCAAAATAAACAAAAAACAGCCAATATAGTGTCTAAAACGTAAGTCTCTTGATATTAACTTGTTTATTGAACTGTTGTAAAAAAATATTTGGAATCGTGCTGATTTTTGGAACAAAAAAACGGAACTCTTCATTGATTTAATGCAAATAATAGATATATAAAATTTTTGCCCCATCGCTAGAATTAGTGATAATTCTAAGTGAATTTTAATCAGACTCTGTTCAGCAGTTGAAAGAACGCACTCTAAATGCGCTTCACGTAATGTATGCATGCACTCTGTAGGTGTGTTTTGTTTGTTGTCGCTTCTCGATATGTCAACTCGCACATCGTTTAAAACACAATTACGAATATCGCACACCCTCGTAGATTTCTTATCATGCATTTTCTCTATCGATCCACCAGTTCACACTTAAAGCTCTGCGTGTTTGCAGGGTAAAAACATGGGTCCATTTTTGCATTTGTCTGAACTCTGAACAAAACAACCGTGTTATTTGAAATGCTCATTCATTCTCTGCGTGGGGGGGGGGTGGGTGTCGGGGCCAGCAGGTGGAGTGTTTGGTAGAAATATAACAGTTTCCCCGGTAACAGCAGAACACAAAGCAGCGCAGCACCAGACTCTTTACATGCAGCGCTCTCGTTTATTTATTCAAATCAAAGCCTTTTGAAGTTTAATCATCACATTAACCCATATCGCAATTCTTATCTTTCCGTCCCCAAATTTAAGACCTCATGAAATCATAATTAAGACTTTCTCTTTATCCCATTTAAGACTTTTTATGGCCTTTAAATTTGATGCAACGGATTTTAAGACCTCGCGGAAACCCTGAAAAATTAATGATTTCATTTTAAATTAAGTCATTTTAAATTTTAATAATTGATATTAAATTTAAAAAAATAAATACAAGAAATAAAATAAATGACGACAATTAAAAATGAATCAATTAAAGTAATTACAAATAAAAAAAATTGTAACCAAAGTTTGTCAGAATTTCGTTGATACAATTTGTCAGGAATAGAAAATCTGATACAATGATATCATAAATAGTGTTTTCTAAACTAAAATTACACAAAAAGTGCTATTTTGAGGCTGATCCAATCCGCATACACATTCTGTGGTGTTTTTGGAAGTAGTTAGTCAGTTTTCTTTGGTTATGGAGGGTGAATAGGACATGTTCTTGATGGATTCATCATTACTAGAGGACAAACGGAGTTGAACTGAGGGAAACAGGAGGAGGAACATTAGATCACCGCAGCCTAACTCACTCGAGTTACAGGAAGCTGGAGGGAAAACGTTCATGAATGGAGATGAATGGAGATGAATGATAGTCGTTCTGAAGACCGCTTGCTCACTTCTATTGATTTGTCTGCGTTCAGACTTGAGCCACTGCTTGATTCTTGTTTCATGCCGTTCATTTTTTGTTTATGGTTTTAGTTAACTATAATAACTATAATATAAACTTCTTTGATGAGAGACTGCAAATTTAATTTTTATATGTTCTGCAGTTCAGTTCAAGTTTCAGTACTTTTGTTGTCGTTTTTGTCATTTTTGCCTATAGTTTTTTAAAATTTATTTATTAGTTTTATTTTAGTACTTCAGACTAGCTGAAAATGTAAAATTTTTTTGTATTTAATATTTTATGTAAAGGTTTGTCAAGTAAAGAAAGTGTTTGTTTGTTTTTGCTTTATATGGTAATAACCCTGTTTTAATAATATTTTCATTCTATTTGAGTTTGTTTTAGTAATTGTTGTTTTTAATTTTACATCAATTTTTATTTATTAGTTGTAGAATATTTGGTTTTAATTATTTGAGTTATTAGCTGAAATAAAATGGCTGCAGCTAATTTGGATTTCTTGTCCTCTCTCCTGCTTTTCTCTGTTTTGTTAGGAAAGCAAGTCAGATCAAAACTCTCGCAAGCGTTTAACCACTGGCTCAACGTCCCAGAGGACAAAATTCAGGTGAGGCTTTATTTGTGTTTATCAGGAAGTGTTTCAGTGTTTCTGCATTGACTGTATTGTTGAAATATATTGTGGAAGGCGAGAAACAAATTTCTTCAAATTTGGCTCGAGTTTAAATTAAATATTCTCTATTGTAATGCGAGTATTTAGCAGTTCATTAGATTTTTAAAATTTTTATTTAATTTAATTATTTATTTTATATTTTTATTTATTGCATTTAATTTTTTTCATTTATTTTATTTTATTTTAACGGGCTTCCACAGATCTGTGCATGTTATTGACAGGTTTAATTTAGATTGTGTGTCTGTTCCTCGTGGTATCCTCTCCCTGAGTGAAAGTCGTCTGAGGTTTCTGTTAGATTTGTGTGTTGATTTTTATTTCAGTCAACTTGTGCTTGCCGAGGGCAAAGTTTAAACAGACATAAAGCAGCAGATCGGTTTCACTTTCTGTTCTGCTGAGGAACTCGCGACTTGGCAGAAAACGTGCTATCGGCTGCTTTATGAAAGTCTTTTTAACAAGCTACTGTCTCAGTCGCTAATTAAGAGAACAGATGTTCTCACACACTACACTGGCTTTTCTTTAATCAACAACTAGTCTACATGATCCTAATGTTTAACATGACTAATGTTAGTTAGGATTCATCAGATCATTTTCCAGCCTCTTGCCGGTTTCTGAATCGCTGCTGTACCTTCAAATGTTTATGTAAAAGGACTCTTATGGTGTTGATGTGTACATGTGGTTGTGTTGTCATAACCCTGACATCAGTGATTTCTAGTTATTTCATCAGATTGCATGCCTACTTTTAAATGTCTGTCAGCTGAAAGAGTTGCTTTGCGTGATGCATAGTGATTTAGTTATACATCATCAATCCACTCTTGGAAGGTTTTGCCTTTTTTTTTTTTTAATACAGTTATGGTTTGTTCCAAAGGCCCACAATCATTCCTACACCCGGTTTGCATTCCAGTGACTCGTGCCGCTTTTGCAGCTTAAAACTCCCATGCAAACCTTTTTTGTGCAAACTGGCCATTTGCTGTTTTGTCTTGTTGTTTTTCTGCGCTGGCATTGCAGAGACTGAAAGTGATCAATGCAAATAGATTTTAGCTCTCAAACATCACATCATGGGTCATTTTCAGCATTCGGCCCTTCAGATTGAGTCGAGGCGTTCATGACGGGATCGTGTTACAGCAGAGAGGAATAAATGCACATGAAGGATACGAGAAGCTTTTGAAGGAACAGTTCAGCCAGAAATGATTGCATGTCACTCATGTCATCGTGTGTTTTGCATAATAAAGAAAACTAGCCAAAATATCCAAGTTCACATAATTAATATTATTATTATTTTCTTTTTAATTCTCCATTATTCCTGGTGTTTTTCATTAGATCGTTATTAGTGGTTTTTTATTGTTATTGTACAGTTAAAAAAAAAAGTAATATGATTTATTTAAATAAATCATTTATTGTTTTGAAGGTGTGACATGAAAAACGGTGCATTTTTCTCTCACAGGTGGAATTTGTTTTTCTTTTTTCTTGATTTCATTATTATTATCATTATCATTATTATCATCATCATCATCATTTTTTTTGTATATTATACCAATAATTAATTTTATTTTTATATTATTATCATATACCCTTATAGTTGTGTATTTATTATTATATATTATTAATAATATATACTAGTGTAAAATTAATAATACTGAATAATATATTACATTTGTGTGATTATTTATTATAATAAATATTAGATATTATATAACTTTATATTGTGTATTAGATAAGCTCGTTTTATTATTATTAACAATAATAGTTGGTAAAAATACTGTATAATATACATACAATTTTACATTTATATTGTTTAATTTTATATTGATAATTAATATTAATACTGTGCAAAAATAACTACTGTATACTGTATGTAATATTTACTGCATATAATCCTTTACATTTATTATTTTGTTGTTGTGGAAAGCTCCAAAAGTAGCCTAACTCATAAAAGTAGTCTGCCTTGGTTACTTTAAAGGGTCATATGATTCGATTTCAATTTTTTCTTTCTCTTTGTAGTGTTACAAGCTCTTGGTGTATAAATAAGATCTGTAAAGTTGCAAAGCTAAAGTCTCAAATCCAAAGAGATATTCTTTATAAATTTAAGACTTGTCCACGCCCTCCTAAAACGCTTCATTCAAACACGCCCCCACATGTCTACATCACTATGTGGGAAAATTTGCATAACACCGCCCAAACGTTCACACAAAGAAAGGAGTACCTTTTATTCTCGCTGTAGTATGTGCCAGGAGTTGCCTGCCGTCCGCCATGTCGTGCAGGCGCTGTGTTTCGTTGTGAACAGCAAAACTACTTTTGTTTGCGTCCTTTTCCCAAAGAGGAACGATATCTGCTTCGTCAGGCCTGGATCTGATCGTGCGTGGTCGCTGGAATACATCACTTCCGCGTGGATCCGCCGTCGGCTTTTCACCGGGCGCAGCGGAGTCCAGCCCTGGTCGTAACATGTGGTTTACCTCAAGACCCTCCGGCCGCTCCTTCGTTGAATCCGCCGGCCGCGCCGTTCTCAAGCAGGCCACTCACTCTAGCCGCTGGCTCTTTTGGAAGGATACGACTAGAAATCAGTGGTTAAGTTGTATTTACAACACTGTTCCAGAACACTTCAACCCAAATATTCAGATGTGTGCAGCCCATTTTATGGAGAACTGTTTCCTGATCCTGGGAGAGTAGACTACAATGCCTGCTGTTCTGACTCACAGACTGTAAGTATGTTTTCATATTTAAAGGATTTGCCACTGACGATTCAAACGTGAGTTTTGAGCAGTGTAGAGTAGCACTTGTTGTTTGTCATTTCTCCGATCACAATGCAGACATGGTTTTATGTTACGCGGCGCAATGCAACGCAACGCAACACGTAAAAAGACATTACAAGTCATTATAATCAGTAATTATATCCCCACTGAATGCAACAAATGCCTCGTTTATAATGGGTTTTAATGTTTTTGTCTCGTCGCTCCGGCCGGACAGGGCATCACAGTATGGTGAGGGGCGTAACATTTCCGTCACACGCTTGAGGTATTCGGCCAATCACAACGCACTGGATAGCTGGCCAATCACAGCACACCTCGCTTTTCAGACCGATGAGCTTTGTAAAAATCGACGTGTTTCAGAACGGCGGGGCATAGAGGAGAAACAATAATGTACAGTATGTGGAAAATTATGTGTTTTTTGAACCTTAAACCGCATAAACACATTTCATTACACCAAATACACAAAATATTGTTCTTTTTAGCAGCATCATATGACCCCTTTAAGTCTTCTGATATCATTCAGTATGTTATCTTTGTTTGGGGAACAGACTGAAATTAAGTCTTTATTGATCGATAATCTTTTGCCACAGCTTTCAAACCTCATACGCTTTTGTGTTCATTTAAAAAAACAGTGCCTTAATTCTTGCACCTGTTTGTGGCAGGTTTGATGTCATTTGCTCCAAATGCCATTGCAATGAGATGTTTTCTCCTTCTGACCCAGTTGAACCATTAGTACAGATGGTCATTAAAATATTGTTTTAAACATTGCATTTTTATGTGCCAGATAAAGTATTTACATTTTGTTAAACTGGACACTGTTTGTTTATATGTAATATTGAGCTCTGCTTTGGTTCGGCTTCATCATGAATCAAGCAGCAAGTTTAAAAATGTATGCATAATGCATCGATGAGCTACAGGATTGCTTCATTAGCACGTAGTCTGTTTCTCACACAAAGCTATTGTTTGCACATACAGCTCCCAGGATACTGTAAGTCAATATGAGTCCGCTTTAGTCGTACAGCAGTTGTTTTTAAATGTGCAACAACTGTTGATCAAACTTGTTTTGAAATGAATGTGATTGAATTACTTTTTAAATAACCAGATATGAGATCTGAATCTCTTTTTATACACGTTTTTGTTGTTCAAACACATGCAGCCTGTTAGCGGTGAACATTTTTGGTGGGTTAAGTGTGTATTTTGTACTTTATAAAAAGGCAAAATCTCATTATACCCATTAAACCCCTTCATATAGTTATGCCAAAAATGCTCTAAGCAGTGCTCGACATGCTAACGCTAAACAATCGAGCAGATTTGCAGGAGCTGGAAACAATAAGCTGCTTGGATTTTCTGTGAAAAAAACAACAACTGCAAAATGTAATTAATCTTTCGGCAATCCAGCTGTTTTCTCTCCAGCTCCAGCATTGGACCGACACATGAGGAATCTCATTAATAACTCAAGAAGGGGCACTTCTAGATTATTGATGTTGTCATTGGCATTTCTTCTACACCTGAATTGTGTTGGAGCAGAGGACTCTTAATCCATGAAAAATCATTTGAGAGCCGCTGAAGAGGTTTTAAGTGTTTTTTTTGTTGCATCAGTTCCAGGTTTGAATAGTGCTCGGTATTTCTTTGGCTTTACTGATTGTTAAAAATAATTGAGTTTTCCCTTTCAATAGGTTTGTTTTTAAAGAATAGTTCTCCCAAAAATGAAATTATTCCGCACGTGTACTCACCGTTCAGAGCGCACGGCACACGCCGGTCCAAGATTAGGATGAGTTGTGGTTTCCGTCATCAACTTCGTGTGTCACGGAAGATGTAGCATTGGCCATCAGTCGCTCCCGTCCAAAGCAACGGATGCTCTGCAGTGAATGGGTGCCGTCAGAATGTGATTCCAAACAGCTGATAAAACATCACAATAATCCATCATTAACATCTGGAGAAGACAAAAGCTGAAACTAATCCAGCATTAAGATGTTTTTAAACTGCAACTAACGTTGCTTCTGGCTAAAAGCTGAGTCCATAATAACGCTTCTTCCAGTGATAAAGTGGGCTGGTCTGAATCAGGAGAGAAATCTGCACAGACCCAGCACGTTTACAAGGGCTGGGTTTTGACAAATTTCACGATTCGATTCTCATTCACAAGCTTTCGATTCGATATCGATTATTTTGGATATATATCAGGTACACATGCCAAATTTTCTCAAGAAAAAAATTATCTTAACTAATGCTGTAAAATATAGGCCTACATGAGAGTCAGTTGGTACTACATTACTATAATATTAAATGTTCAAACTGACTGATTTTTTTAGGCTATACAACTTTTTAAATTACACTTAATAAAGTTTTTAAAATAAAGTTACAATTACATAATATTTCTACTTCTATTCGTTTTTTTTTTAAAACATTTCAATGGTGGCTGTCATAAAAAATATGAATTAAACATTGAAGAAAAACTGTAAAAATTATTAAGAATATATTATATGGTGCATATATTAAGCAAAATGCCCCTCTCTGCAGTTTATTTTTCTATCTGACTAATGAGTTTATGGTCACTGAATATGTTTTTTTTCTGAGGTAAATGTGACGTTACGTGACATATTGTTTACAAGCTGTTATATTGGCGTCTTTGCGCGGCTGAATTGAGCGATTACATGAGACAGGATAAGGATTGTAAAGTTGTACTCTTTCTTTTAACTTGCCTTCGGATGTTTAGTCATGTTTATTTTGTGCTGAAACTGGTATTAATGTGAAGGAGATGATCGGTTCACTTGCGCTATGTGCTACAGCGATCTGTCACTCCACATTAAACAGCGCCAAAACTGCATTTATTGTTTAAATACTGCAATACAATGGACAGAATTTGAAATCTGAGACTTGGTTTCTGATTAAAAGTACCAAAGCACAATGCTTATTGCAATGTATTGGATGGGAAGTGCCCTTCAATGTTCCGTCCATTAACTGAAAACAAGCTAGACTAATCGATTCTTGGGATTTAAGAATCGATATCTTTCCATAAAAATGAGAATCGATTAATATAGAGATGTCAATATTTTTTACCCAGCCCTAATAGATTATAATAGAAATATTTTCGCTGGAGGCGATGGTTTTGAAGTTAAAAACGTCTTAATGCTGGATTTGTTTCAGCTTTTGTCTTCTCCAGATGTTAACTGATGGACTGGAGTGCTGTGAATTACTTGTGGATTATTGTGATGTTTTTATCAGCTGTTTGGACTCTCATTCTGACGGCACCCATTCACTGCAGAGCATCCATTGCTGAGACACTGATGCAATGCTACACTTCTCCAAACCTGATGAAGAAACAAAACTCATCCACACATTCGCTGGCCTGAGAGTGAGCACATTTTCATTTAATATGTGATGTGACTATGGAAACGAATATTGTTATACACTGTAGGATTTATTTTGAAACTTTGGATTTTCACTCAGAAATTTCTATTAAACTTAAATTACAAACTAATATCAAATTCAACATGAAATTTGAAAGTAGAAAGACTAAACTAGTATTATCTTGTATAATAAAATCTTTATTTGCAACTTTGAAAAATCTTTTTAGAGTGTTAATTAGCATCAGATGATCTGTCAGAGCTCTGTGTTTTCTGCTTAGTCTGTCAGATCACATTCAGCCAGCTGTTCGACAGCTCTCTTTTTATCCTGAATATTTCATTAAAGCTCTTCAGACGGGGGAAAGTCAGCCGCTCGTGTCAGTAACGCTGTTTTACGGCGCTTGTCTTCTCCACTTCCACGTTTACTTGATCTTGTGAATTGAAAACAGCTTTGGATGTGTGTAAATGCGGTTTAATCATTATTAGGCTTGTTTAGATCAGGTTGGTCTTCCTGTTTCACAGGGCTTCAATTTTTAATAATTCCAGCAAGTTTCATGCTCATAATGCAGGTTTTTTTACACCTATTGTCATTGCAGTAACGTAGGCTCAAATCTTTTTCAAGATGTCTTTCAGAAGTTATTCGGTTTGTTTCTAATGACGCAGAGGATCATTCGTTTGTGTTCATTCTTGATTGGTAAGAAGTAATGAATATCTGGTTGTAATTAGTGTTTGCGTTTCTTGAGTCTGAAACAATCATCTACTGGATTAGCCTCATATTGTCGTTCATATGTAACACTTTTGATTAATGATTGAATATGCATTAATTTGCTCCAATTTACTGGTCAATTAAGTAATTAAGGGACGTATCTTGTCTTGGAAGTCACTAATAAATGGTTAAATAGTCTTTATTAAATCTTCTTTCTCGATGTTTGTGATGACGAGCAACGGCGTCAGCGCTCTGCTTTTTTCTATATGGCTTTTATTGTACATTTCAGAGCATTAGAGGAGAAAATTATGAATGAATAATCAGTACTTCAGTTTTGAATTCTACAAAGCTATATCATTATAGCTTCAGATTCATTAGTTTAAATGTAGTGCACATGTCTTATGGACTACTTGGGGTGTGCTTTTTGACATCTTTGTCGTATAAATCCCATCCACTTTTGTTGTATGAAAGAGTTGTTTTTTTTAGGACTGAATGATTAATAAGAATAACATTGAATCCAGAAAATGGCTAAGTGTAATTACTAAAGTGCAAAATCTGTGATTTATGTAAATAAATATGCTCTGCCTTTTTTTTTTTGTAACACAAGCAGCTCTTTTGAAAATGAAGAAATTAAGACAAATGTTAGAATTAGTAATTATTAAAATTAGTGATTTTACAGTATTACAATTTTAGTTGCAGTACGTTTTAGCCGTTTTATTTTAAAGTACAATAATATTATTACAGTAGTAAAATAGTTTTGTTTAATTATTTTTATTCTAATCATATTTCTTTTTATTTTACAGCCCAGAAGCAAGCACAGCAAACCTAGAGTTCTTTAAAAAAGGAGGGAAAATGCATTTTATCACAATTGCAATTTTTATCAATTTTTTTTATTTTTCCCAAACAGTTTAATTAACTTTTTAAAGAACATCAGCTGAAGTCTCATTTAAAAATTAAGAAATTAAAGCATAAATATTAGTATTGAAATTTTACAGTTGTACTGTCAAATAATTTCAGTACCTTTATACTGACATAATAATAATAATAATGAATAACGCCTACATTGTAAGTAAACACATACAATTGTATACATATATGGTGTATTTTTATAAATGCTATCATAATAATAATAATTAAAAATAAATTGTTAGCCATATTGATATAAATTACAATATTTTGTCAAAAACAAGCACAGCAAATCTGCAATTTATTAGACAAATTTTTATCCTTTTTTTCTCCAAATCAATGTCAATAACAAACTATATACGTTTGGAATTACATTTGTGTAACAGTTTTACAGTTTAGGGGTTTACTTTTTTCAAACGATTTATTTACACTCAAGGAGCATCAGCTGAAGACTCTGCTAATAATCAGCCCTCTCTAAGTATTTTCAGTTATATAATAACCGGATGATTCTCTGTTGAAGCAGTGCTGGTCAGTTGTAGTCTTGGGTTGTGGTAGGATCTGAACCTTTGGCTGTTTCTGTGTCCTGTAATATCTGCATGCAGGGCTGTTTGTGAATTATATTCAAGGGCTGCTTGATCGTCGAGTGATTGCTCATATTTCTGATCGGTCTCCTTGAATCTCTCTCTCTGTCTCTGTCCTGCGCCGTAGTTTATCTGGCTGTAAACTCTTGCTGAACCCGTCAGCATGACTGCACATGCGCCGTATCACACATGAACATGAACACACGTCACACTGCACTGACGCCTGCCAAAAATATAAAGAACGTGTCTGATATCAGCTCAGGATTCTGAGTGTGTGTTTGTGTGTTTTAAAGCCAAAAAAGTTTTGCATAAAAAAATGACTTGCTTATAAATATTTGTAGCAGTTTTAATAGGTATTTTTTTTTTAAATTCTTTTAATGTTTTTATTTAAATATTTATTTATATTTAAGTATATAAAATCATGCATAGTTTACTAGTGTCTTTATTTAATCATATTTTCAAAATGCATTTATTCAAATTGCTTACAATCAGCATACATTTGTTCACTGTAAAAAACTATGACACGTATGCAGTTAAAATGTATGAACATTGTTAAACTATGGTTAGCTGTGGAACAAGCAATATTTAATTAGTTAAAATATAGAGACTGAAGTGCATTGGGAGTATAATAATATAATTTTTATTTTACTTTACTTATTTGTTTTATGTTGTATTTGTTTAATGTTTATTTATACAAAGTCATAGCATAGTTTAACTAGTTGCATCTATTTGATTTTATTTAAACAATCATATTTTCAAAATGCATTTATTCAAATTGCATATGGGACATCATATCTGGTCATGTAAAAAAAAATACTTATATTCAGTTAAAAATTATAACCATGATGGCAATATTGCAGTGTAAAACAAGCAATATTCAATTAGTATTTAAATTTTTTGTGTATTCGTTTTATTTTTATCTTTATATTTAAATGTGAATATAAAATCATGGCATAGTTAAACTATTTGAATCAATTTAAATAATGTAAAAATGCATTCATTCAAATGTTTTCTGAAACACATTGGATGTGATGATGAATATACTTTATTTTTAATATATTTTTTAATTATTTTATTTAGATTATTTAATTTTGCTTCCCCACTACAAAGAATCTTGTTGTTAATCAGTAATATTTGTCTTTTCTTCAGTACAAATATCTAAACATTCCTCTGAAGACTGATCAAGATTTTTTGCAGGCATCTGTAAGCAAGCAGCAATGCTGATGATGTAATGTTTTAGAAGGCAGACAAATCCAGTAGTAATCTGTCTTACTGTGTGTAAAATGCTCAGAATCAGTGCTTGCTCTTACAGATGTCACACTGATATACAGAGGTGTGTGTGTGTGAGATTAAGGGTCTAAGGGGCGTTTCTCACTGTAAGCAGCGTGTTTGCAGGATGAATGTGTGAGGGTCTCTAATGTACACGCTTCATTACTACGACAGCTATATTTTACAGTGAACGAGCTTTAACTTCGTCTCGGAGCAGCTCTTGATTCTCAAACTCTCAGCAGTTCTTCAGTCTCTGAAATCTTCCACGCCTGTCTTTCCGCTGGAACTTTTTCTTTCTTTCCCCTACGTTCACCATGTTTGAAGCGGATGCCAGCGCTGATGCCCCCTGCTGGTCGCTCCGGTGCGGCAGCTTTTGTTGTATTTCTGTAGTTTATTTATTTTTTGTTCTGTTATTTTTGAAAGTAAAGATCAAGTCAGTCTCTATTTAAACCCTTTATAGTAGGTTACTATAATTAATCAAAATAAACTTTTGGGTCTGTAAATCAACTTTTAGGCCTGTTTCACACCCTGTATCACTCTTATTTGTGTGAATAAGAGTGCAAGATTCAATCTGTGAACGCCTCACATTACCAGATAATCAGCGCCGAACAAAAATCTTGTCGAGCACCTCAGTCTGTCCCAATGTTCGGCACTGATTATCTGGTAATGTGAGGCGTTCACGGATCGAATCTTGCACCTCCCGATCTGCTCGCACACAAATCGGGGCCACCCCCTCGTATCAACATGTTGACCTTTACTGGGGTGACATGGCCTCAGTTTTGAACGTACCGGGTGAGTGCAGAAAGCTGCTAGCACGCTAGCTAACATATGTAAACATCACTGAAATATCAATGATGATCTGCTGCGTGAGATCACGTGAGGCGCTCCCTCTGGCATGATGATCTTAAAGGTGACATTATGCCCCTTTTTACAATATGTAATATAAGTCTTTGGTGTCCCCAGAATGTGTCTGTGAAGTTTCGGCTCAAAATACTCCACAGATAATTTATTATATCATTTTGAAAATGCCTATTTTGAGTGGAAGCAGAAACGCGCTGTTTTTCGGCCCGTCTCTTTAAATGCAAATGAGCTGCTGCTCCCCGCCCCCTTTTAAAGAATAGAGCGCCATTACAGCTCGGACCTGCTAAAAACATCTGTTTTGGTTCTGATTATCATGTTTATCACGCTGAAATCATGCGTTTTAAACCATATGAGTTTAAACTTCAGATATAAGGTTTTCTGAGCGCACACATCTGAAGCACACGCACAGAAAGCGGCTGTCACAGCATGTGAGTACTAAACTAAGTTCTCATTCACACACAAGTTTACCTTAAAAACACACGAGTTACAAAAACAGTGGGTTATGTCTGTGAAGGTAAACGGCTGGGAAATAAATTGCATATTTGTTTTAGATCTGTGTGGCAGCAGCAATATACAGTAGCCTAAATAAATCAATAAATGCACTGCTCTGTCGTCTCCTCTGAGGCTGGGACTCTAAACAGTGTTCTGTGCTCGTCTGTGCAGCCAAACACAGAACAGTTAGCGTGTTTTGCTCAAACTTTCATCATGGCATTAGAACTAATACACCGTTGTCGCTTGCGAAATCAAAATGACGGTGCCTTGAGTGGAAGTTTACAGATTAAGGGGCGGTAATATTATAATGAGATCCTCTGATCTTGTAGTGTGTGATCCACCTTGGTTTTCAAATCTTGAAAGGGCACTTTTCCGTCGGCGATTAAAGGGGCAGGGGCTTGAGCCCCCCGTACACACCACTGGTTGTCTAGGAGTGTAAAAGCTCAGCGTTCACCTGCCGCTGTGACTGACGGGTGTGTTTGTTCTGCTGTCTGTCTGTGTGAGTGAGTGAGTGAGGCTCAGAGGTCAGCTGTGGACGGACCCCGAGGACTCGAGTGTCGTGTCAGCGCTGATCACTTTAACGAGTGAATGCGTTAGCCGGCCTCCCCTCTGCTCACCATATGCTCTCTATCAGCGCTGATCAGAAACACATTCACTCGTCAGGAACAGTGTGCTGCCTTTATGGAATACAACACAAGTGAGAATAATTCATTATATTAAATTAGATAAATTGTTTATTTATGTGACATTACATATTATGCATTTTCTCACTTGTGCTATATTCTTCAAAGAACATTATTGTAGATTTTAATGCGTGTAAAATACAGAAGCATTGATTTATTTATTTTTTACATTGTATAAATACTTTTTTAGCATCAGTAGTGATCATATTAAAATGTGTATATGTTGCATTTAAGAACTTTTAAATTTTTAATGTTATGATATTGTTTTAATTGAACTGATGATTAAAATGCAATTCTAATAGTATTATTGTAGTGTTTAATTATTAAAATTAAATATTTTAAATATTATAGATTGCATAAACAAACTTTTAATTGGACTACATTGACTTTTTAATGTTATGATATTGTTTTATTTGAACTGTTGATTTAAAACTTAATATAATAGTATAAATGTAGGGTTTTAATATTCTAATATGTATTATTTATTATAAAAGTTAATTTGACATTAATAAATAACTTTTAAATAAGCCGACCTGATGTTTAATGATATCCTAAATTTTGATTCTTTCATTGATTGAAGTCAGCGTTTTTATTTATTTTGTTATTAATATATTTTAAAACTATTATCAATTAATTCGCACAAATTATTAGTAATTTTATGTCTTTTTTATATTTATGATATTTTTAGTAGTCAATTATTTTAAATCTCTTTAAAAACATTTCATTTTATATTTATTAGTGTCTCTATATTCTCTGTAGGCCTTCGAGTGTATTATATTTGTGACAAAACCGAACGTTTCTGTAGTTTTAGTTGAGCGGCTTTTACCTACAATTATCAAACCATTTAATAAATCAAAGATACAGTTAGAAATGTCACATTCAAATTTGCTTCCTTTGAAAATCTAGAGACACCATGCGTCTGCGCAGACCTTCACTAAATACACCGGGATGTTAGTCAGCATTTCAGACACACCCTGATTGTGAACCCTATCTAGTGCAGCGTGAGCAGCTGCTGTCCTCTGCAGGCCGTCACATCCATTACAGTTCATCCAGATCTGTGCCATTCTCGGACATTAACATCCATCTCTGCTGATCTGACCCCATGCTTTTCTGCTGACTGCCATTTATGTCTGTGAGCTTTTACATGACTGCGCACATACCACACACACTACAGCAGGAAGTTATTAATACATTAAGTAAATTAAAGCAATAAGCCCCAAGAAGCTTGTGACATAGACGTCGCCACATAAACACCCCTGATGTTTTGAGCAAAATGCTTATTTTATTTGCAGACTTTAATATATTTAATATTTTTCTTTTGCTAATGCTATTTAATATTTAATTGATTGATTACATGTAATTCTAATAGTATTCATGTAATATTTTCATTATTAAAATATTATACATTTTAAAAGTTATTTTCTCCTGTGAATTAAATTAGCAGAAGTGGCAATTATATTTAATATTTTTTTCATATTTTAATTAAAATGTAATTTGAATAGTATTGATGTAATATTTAAATTGTTAAAATAAATGTACAGTTTATATAATTTTAAATTAAAATGTCATTTAGATTATAAAAAACTTAATTATATTATTTTAAAGTAGTACGAAGGACAGTCAATAAATTCATTTAAATACGTATAATGATAAATAGGTTTGAATATTTTATTTGAAAAAAATTGTTTAGGGTATTAATGTAATTTTTTCTTGTTTTTGTGAATTGATAAAATAAAGTTCATGTTTATATAATTGGCAATAATAAATTATGTAAATTGTGTGATTACAAATATTCTCAGTTGTTATCTTGCAAAATGAAAGCTTGTAGATTTTTTTAAATATATATACAGTAGGCCATCATATTAAGATTTGATTACTGTTGCATATGCTATGTAATATATTCTTATACTTTAAATTGTTAATTTAATTTTAATTGATTTAATTTGAATAAATCTGTAAAAAAAATTAAAAGCAGGCAGTTGAGATTTGATATTGCTTTACATGTGTACTGTATTTATTTGCATACAGTTGGACATATCCAACTTTATGTGGTGTGATGCAGTGTTTCGATAATATAATGTACTATAATGCAATGCAGTATTATTATCCATCTCGAATCTGCTAAATGCATGTTTCTGCTCCGGTGGTTTGACTGATTTCTGACTCTGTATCTCCCTGTAAAACGCCTGATCTGGATTCACAGAACATTTTATCTTACCACTAAGAGTTCTCCTAAATGGCAGTAAAAGTTTAGCAAAGAGTTTTCTCTTAAAACCTATTCGCAAGCTACGGAGACAAACTGTTCCTGAGTAATAGAGAGAAGTCTTAAGCGGAGAGTAAGGGGGCGGGGCTGACCTCGTTGCCATGGATGATGTCAGCATGCTCTCTAACTATGCACACAGTGATTGGCTGATAGTCTCGGTCAGAGATTTATTGTAGAGTGCAATGTTATGTTGCCACATCCAAATAAAGATTTTAAAATGCAGGCTAAGTGTCACTAATTAAACATATATACATATATAAATAGTGTGTGTATGTATGCATGTATGTATATATAGGTGCATCTTAATAAATTAGAATGTCGTGAAAAAGTTTGTTTCTTTCAGTAATTCAACTCAAATTGTGAAACTCGTGTATTAAATAAATTAAATGCACACAGACAGAAGTAGTTAAAGTCTTTGGTTATTTTAATTGTGATTTTGGCTCACATTTAACCAAAAACCACCAATTCACTATCTCAACAAAATAGAACATGATGACATCCCAATCAGCTAATCAACTCAAAACACCTGCAAAGGTTCCTGAGCCTTCAAAATGGTCTCTCAGTTGGTTCACTAGGCTACACAATCATGGGAAAGACTGCTGATCTGACAGTTGTCCAAGAAGACAATCATTGACACCCTTCACAAAAAGGGTAAGCCACAAACATTCATTGCCAAAAAACTGGCTGTTCACAGAGTGCTGTATCCAAGCATGTTAACAGAAGGTTGAGTGGAAGGAAAAAGTGTGGAAAAAAAAAAGCACAACCAACCGAGAGAACCGCAGCCTTTGGAGGATTGTCAAGCAAAATCGATTCAAGAATTTGAGTGAACTTCACAAGGAATGGACTGAGGCTGGGGTCAAGACATCAAGAGCCACCACACACAGACGTGTCAAGAAATTTGACTACAGTTGTCGTATTCCTCTTCTTAAGCCACTCCTGAACCACAGAAAACATCAGAGGCGTCTTACCTGGGCTAAGGAGAAGAAGAACTGGACTGTTGCCCAGGGGTCCAAAGTCCTCTTTTCAGATAAAAAATAGGTTTTGCATTTCATTTGAAAATCAAGGTCCCAGAGTCTGGAGGAAGGGTGGAGAAGCCTCATAGCCCAAGTTGCTTGAAGTCCCGTGTTAAGTTTCCACAGTCTGTGATGATTTGGGATGCAATGTCATCTGCTGATGTTGGTCCAGTGTGTTTTTGGAAAACCAACGTCACTGCACCCGTAGGGCTGGACAATAATTCAGTATCAGTATGTATCGCGATATAATTTTTTTCAAAAACGGTGATATGATTTTTAAACACATTTCGATATTCATTACATGCCAGTGTATCACTCTAAAGCGCCTCCTGCTGGCAGAGAATGAGTTTTCATTTTAAATAAGCCCCTGTAAATGGCGCATCATGCACGTGAGGTTATCTGACAGAGAGACGCAAAAAGCAGAGTCTTGCACGGGTCCTGTTAGGTAACCTGCATCCGCAGTAGCTCACACAACAGAACACCCGACCCGTTATCCGACAGCAGCCAGCACCAATTAAATTCTGTACCCAACCTGTTTGACATAAAGACCGCAACCTGAACCGCACCCGCATTAAATAGGCTACTGCATCAGTAAGGCAAAATTATTTATTTTCTCATGTAACACAAGCAATCAAACCAAAATAGGCATTTTAAGTTGGTGCTTTGAAGAGAAATAGACAAGCAGCGCAACAGAAGAATGATAAGAACGCGCATCCTTCCTGTATACAATACAAACTTTTGCCTACATCTTGTGAACAATCTGCCAGGCTGTTTTGAACAAATGTGCATAAACTACATACTTAAATCTTCATAAATGAAAAGAACATATTTAGATATGACTTTACTGTTAAGTGCCATTGTCTCTCATTAAACTCTGCAGTGTATAGGCTATGCGGCCGTTAGTCCTTTACAGAAGCATTAAAAATAAATCTTAAAAATAAAATGATATAGGCTACAGAAAGCGAGCTGTCATTCACTTCAGCTGCAGCGCCAATGGCTATAATGCGCACCGCTGCAAATCCAATGTTGAGGCTCTGCCATTATTATTGAATTTCATTAGTCACACTTATTTATACGCATTTGTTCGCGGGAAAGTGAGCAAGACACAACAGTTACGGTATCATGATTATAGTTAAATAAGATGAAAGACATAGGCTATAATATAAAGAAATTAGCTACATTTATTTTCAAATTAAATATCACAACACACATTTATCATTCAGTCTAGTGCGTTTTACATATAATGTAAGCGCAACTTATGTAGATTTAAAAAGGCACGACTGCTTCATGTTGGTGTGTATTTGTATACTTTTACCATCTAATCAATCTCAACATGCTTTAATTTGGTGTCGCTAGACGTTTGCATCACTAAGGTTAAATTAGCCTAAGTCTTTCTTTGGCCTGCGCTCTGGAAGTGATCTGTTAAATCTAATAAACTTTAATTACTAAAACTGAAACTAAACTATATAAAAACTAAATAGAAATGTGTTCACAAAATAAAAACTAAACTAAAACTAACAAAATGATTAATTAAAATAATAAAAACGAAACTAAATTTTATTGCAAATTTGAAAACGATATTAAAATAAAACGAATTTAAAAATGCAAAACTATAATAACCTTGGTCTCCAGCAACATTTCCAGGTTTTGTTGTTGATATATATATATTTTTAAAGAATTATCTTCTGCTCACCAAGGCTGCATTTATTTGATCCAAAGTACAGCAAAAACAGTAACTGTTGAAATATTTTTACCATTTAAAATTGCTTTCTATTTAATAGATTTTAAATGTAATTTATTCCTGTGAATCACAGCTGAATTGTCAGCATCATTACTCCAGCAGTGTCACATGATCCTTCAGAAATAATTCCAATATGCTGATTTATTATCAATATTGAAAACAGTTTTTTTTTTCAGGTTTCTTTGATGAATAGAGAGTTCAGAAGATCAGCATTTATCTGAAATAAAAGCTTTTGTAACATTATACACTATTCCATTCAGTATCATTTTTATAAATTTTTTGGGAAAGAAATAGAAATTAATACTTTTATTTAGCATGGATGCATAAAATTGATCAAAAGTGATTGTAAAGGCATTTATAATGTTACAAAAGATGTCTATCTATCAGATAACTAGGTTCCATACGATATCGGAATTATATCGTATGGACCGAAATGAAGAAATATATCGTGATATAATTTTTGGCCATATCGTCCAGCCCTATGCACCCGTTTACCAAGAAATTTTGGAGCACTTCATGCTTTCTTTGCTGACAAGCTTTTTGAAGATGCTGATTTATTTTCCAGCAGGATTTGACACCTGCACACACTGCCAAAAGCACCAAAAGCTGATTCAATGACCATGGTGTTACTGTGCTTGACTGGCCAGCAAACTCACAGACCTGAACCCCATAGATAATCTATAGGGTATTGTCAAGAGGAAAACGAGAAACAAGAAACCAAAAAATGCAGATGAGCTGAAGGCCACTGTCTAAGAAACCTGGGCTTCCATACCACCTTAGCAGTGCCACAGGCTGATTGCCTCCGTGCCACGCCGCATTGATGCAGTAATTAATGCAAAAGGAGCCCCTACCAAGTATTGAGTACATTTACAGTAAATGAACATACTTTCAGAAGGCCAACAATTCACTAAAAAAATTTTTTTATTGGTATTATGAAGTATTCTCAATTTGTTGAGATAGTGAATTGGGGGTTTTTTGTTAAATGTGAGCCAAAATCATCACAAATTAAAGAACCAAAAGACTTAAACTACTTCAGTCTGTGTGCATTGAATTTATTTCATACACGAGTTTCACAATTTGAGTTGAATAATTCATAATAAATGAACTTTTCCACGACATTCAAATTTACTGAGATGCACCTGTGTGGGTGTGTGTGGTGTATCTATATATATATATATATATATAATATATATGTATATGTTCAGCTAATTGTCAGCCTGTATGCTTCTCGTAATAAAAAAATAAATGGTGAATATGCATATAAACAGCCTTTTAATTAACAGAGTGGAATAATCATGGCTGATAGTAAGACATGCAAACAAAAAATAAAACCAAACCGAGCCCGCCCACCCCGCCCAACCAACGGAACCAGATCCCGTTGACCAGTCCCACCCATGCCCAACTGGTTAAAGAAAACAAGCATATAATCAAAGGAAAATCTGGAGTAGGGATAACCTCCAAAACCAAAGGTGATACCCACACGCCCCTCCCATCTCCTTTTTAAAAGCACATTATCATCAGATGTTTCTAAAATGTTAACGTTCCGAGGCAGATTGCCGGCAAAAACAGACATTTTAAGATAGTTTGTGGCTTGGTTTTGGGAATCCTTTAAGAATCCTCTTCACTATGAGCTACTTTTAGCCTTGAGATGTTTTGTGAGTATGGGCCCTGGTTTTCACAGTGATCTTACTTTTGTCTCCCCAGGTGATTATCGAGGTGACGGAGATGCTGCACAACGCCAGTCTGCTGATCGATGACATTGAAGACAGCTCCAAGCTGCGGCGCGGTTTCCCGGTGGCCCACAGCATCTACGGCGTGCCGTCGGTCATCAACTCCGCCAACTACGTCTACTTCCTGGGCCTGGAGAAGGTGCTGACGCTAGAGCACCCCGAGGCCGTGAACGTCTTCACCCGTCAGCTGCTGGAGCTGCACCGCGGCCAGGGTCTGGACATCCACTGGAGGGACACCTACACCTGCCCCAGCGAGGCCGAGTACCGCGGCATGGTGCTGCAGAAAACCGGCGGCCTCTTCGGCCTCGCCGTGGGCCTCATGCAGCTCTTCTCCCACTGGAAACCAGATCTGAAGCCGCTTTTGGACACTCTGGGGCTCTTCTTCCAGATCCGGGACGACTACGCCAACCTGAACTCGACAGAGTACAGTGAAAACAAGAGCTTCTGCGAGGACCTGACAGAGGGCAAGTTCTCCTTCCCCACCATTCACGCCATCTGGTCGCGTCCCGAGAGCACGCAGGTGCAGAACATCCTCCGGCAGCGCACGGAGAACGTGGATATCAAACGCTACTGCGTGGACTATCTGGAGAAGGTGGGTTCGTTTGCTTACACCCGTCACACGCTGCTGGATCTGGAAGCCGAAGCTTATCGGTTGATCGCTGAGCTCGGAGGGAATCCCGAACTGGAGGCTTTAGTGAAGCATCTGAGTCGCATGTATAAAGAGCCCGAGGGCGGAGCTTCGGCCGGCCAATCGAAAGAGCCTGGGGGTGGAGCTGCAGCTGGCCAATCGAAAGAGCTTGGGGGCGGAGCTGCAGCCGGTCAATCAAAATAGTTAAGGGGCGGAGCTTCATCCGGCCAATCGAAAGAGTTCGGAGGCGGAGCTGCAGGTGGCCAATCAAAACAATTTGACTTTGCACTGTGAATAAATTTTGACTCCACAGCAGTTGCCTGGAGTCCAAAGTCTTGTTTTTGTCTCATTCACATTTCAAGGTGTTGTAGCGGACATATGAAGTGTAACAGGAACTTGACTGGCCTCTTAGTCTGCAACATTTGGTCAATATTTATGTACTGTAATCGCTGGACTGATGCTGCTTGTTTAATTATAAATGATAACCGTAAACAAACAGTCAGATAAAACAAACATTTAATGTTTAAACCATGTCTGTCATCCCACCACAAAATCAAAGCAAATACATTATTTTACTTTTAAGAAAATTAAGACCATTTTATGGTTCTTTACTTTTTCTCTTTACTATTTTCATGACTATTATTACAATTTATTTAAATGAATGTCATTATTATTACTACTACAATATCTGTCAGATGGAACAAACATTTAACTTTTATACAATGTCATTTCACTACAAAATGAAAACAAATTATTTTGCTTTAATAAAAAAGCAATTTTTTGCATTGTGCAATTATTTTCATGACAATAACTAATTTATATAAATGATATTGTTAAAACAGTAAATATTATTATTATATATTTAAACGTCTGTTGTACTGCCTGAATTTGTTTAAATCAGCATATAATATAGATCACTGTAATGGAGTGAAAATGTAATGATAATCACCGGTGTAAATTGAAATGTCAAGGAACACAATAATATGAATTTGGAGGCAGAATATTCTTGGCATGATATTCTCACAGGAAATAATAAAAATAAACAATTAAAAAAAATGTTTTTTCTTTTTTGGTGAAATATATTTCTCATTAAAATTTAATTAAGACATGATTGCCTTTCCCAAAAGGCACAATAGTGATAATGTCTGAAGCTTGTGCTGTGGTTTTGCGGTGAAGTGACGAGGCCTTACGGTCATCTGTGGACGCTTTAACACTCCTCAAGTCAAGTTGATGTCCTCCACATTTTAGCAGCTCTTGGTTTTTGTGACTGATGTTTACGATGGTCAGAATTACAGACGGAGCCGTCACTTGATGCTCAAATACCTCTGAAATAGTGAACTGAGACGAGATCTCACATGTTTGGTGTTTGACAGGTCACTGGGTTTTACCTTTGAACAAATAGACAGTTATGTATTTGTTTATCAGATTCATTCTGTAGAGCAATTTTTTTTTTTTTTTTTAAATAACTATTCTATGAATAAACACTTTCATACACTTCAGTCTCCTGTGAGTGTGTTTTGTGCTGTTGTTGTTCTCATGAAGAGAAAATGTATGTCTTTTGCATGCATGAATAGATTTACTTCGGAATAACAGTGTCTGATCTTTCCTCTTATGAAATCTACAGGATCAACCACTTAGTGGCGCAAGAGACACAAAAGCAACAGCTAGAATTACTGTAGAACGGAGCAGGGCAGCGAATAGAGTTATTTCACACTGCAATAAGGTTTTATTCATCTCATTAGTTATGCTGGTTTGATCTGTCTTAGCTGTGCCATTTCTGCATGCTATATAAACGCCTTGGAAGATTAATTGTTCTGAAAAAAAAAAAAACGAATGCTATTTAAAGATGAATATGTTGAAAATGAATTTATGTATAATTAAAGATTTGTTCAAGTAACTAACACTATTTAAGTGAAGCGTGTTGTCCTTGTGCTTTAGACATGAATGATTCTTCAAATCTGAAGAGCTATAATAGAAATATAGAAATCATGTTTTTAAATGTGAAACTAAAAAAAGACAGTAGATGGCGGTAAATCACTATTGTCTCAATGAGCGAGTCATTCGAGTTATTAGACCGATTCGTTCAAGCACGATTAAATCACTAGTGTCTCAATGAGCGAGTCATTCGAGTTATTAGACCGATTCATTCAAACGCGATTAAATCACTAGTGTCTCAATGAGTGAGTCATTCGAGTTATTAGACCGATTCGTTCAAACACGATTAAATCACTAGTGTCTCAATGAGCGAGTCATTCGAGTTATTAGACCGATTCATTCAAACACGATTAAATCACTAGTGTCTCAATGAGCGAGTCATTCGAGTTATTAGACCGATTCATTCAAACACGATTAAATCACTAGTGTCTTAATGAGCGAGTCATTCAAACACGATTAAATCACTAGTGTCTCAATGAGCGAGTCATTCAAACACGATTAAATCACTAGTGTCTCAATGAGCGAGTCATTCGAGTTATTAGACCGATTCATTCAAACACGATTAAATCACTAGTGTCTCAATGAGCGAGTCATTCAAACACGATTAAATCACTAGTGTCTCAATGAGCGAGTCATTCGAGTTATTAGACCGATTCATTCAAACACGATTAAATCACTAGTGTCTCAATGAGCGAGTCATTCGAGTTATTAGACCGATTCATTCAAACACGATTAAATCACTAGTGTCTCAATGAGCGAGTCATTCAAGTTATTAGACCGATTCATTCAAACGCGATTAAATCACTAGTGTCTCAATGAGCGAGTCATTCGAGTTATTAGACCGATTCATTCAAACACGATTAAATCACTAGTGTCTCAATGAGTGAGTCATTCGAGTTATTAGACCGATTCATTCAAACACGATTAAATCACTAGTGTCTCAATGAGTGAGTCATTCGAGTTATTAGACCGATTCGTTCAAGCACGATTAAATCACTAGTGTCTCAATGAGTGAGTCATTCGAGTTATTAGACCGATTCGTTCAAGCACGATTAAATCACTAGTGTCTCAATGAGTGAGTCATTCGAGTTATTAGACCGATTCGTTCAAGCACGATTAAATCACTAGTGTCTCAATGAGTGAGTCATTCGAGTTATTAGACCGATTCGTTCAAGCACGATTAAATCACTAGTGTCTCAATGAGTGAGTCATTCGAGTTATTAGACCGATTCGTTCAAGCACGATTAAATCACTAGTGTCTCAATGAGCGAGTCATTCGAGTTATTAGACCGATTCATTCAAACACGATTAAATCACTAGTGTCTCAATGAGCGAGTCATTCGAGTTATTAGACCGATTCATTCAAACACGATTAAATCACTAGTGTCTCAATGAGTGAGTCATTCGAGTTATTAGACCGATTCATTCAAACACGATTAAATCACTAGTGTCTCAATGAGTGAGTCATTCGAGTTATTAGACCGATTCATTCAAACACGATTAAATCACTAGTGTCTCAATGAGCGAGTCATTCAAGTTATTAGACCGATTCATTCAAACACGATTAAATCACTAGTGTCTCAATGAGCGAGTCATTCGAGTTATTAGACCGATTCGTTCAAGCACGATTAAATCACTAGTGTCTCAATGAGCGAGTCATTCGAGTTATTAGACCGATTCATTCAAACACGATTAAATCACTAGTGTCTCAATGAGTGAGTCATTCGAGTTATTAGACCGATTCGTTCAAACACGATTAAATCACTAGTGTCTTAATGAGCGAGAGTTTGCACAACATTTCGAGCAACATTTGCAATCCGCGTTGATGTTTGATTCTCTTGCTCGTGCGTTTTTTGCCCAATAGTTTGCATTTTTGGTGCATTTATTTATTTTATGTAGCCCCAAGCCCCCGTTAATTTCCCACCGAGATTTAAAACGTATTAAATGTAAACAAAATAATAAAATAAATCACATATAATTAAAGTACAATCAATCGTATCTTAAATTTAACAAATAATTTAAAATCTCGGGGGCTTCTAGTAAATATTTCACCTCAAATCTGACACACACAAATGTTTGGGAATCCCAAGGCATATTAGCCTTATATATTATGGCATAGAATAAAATATGTAATTTTTCTCGAATTAAAACGACGCTAGTACTCAGTTCAAGGTTGTGTACATTTAACGTTGCTGTCGATTAGCTGATAAAACACTAAAAATACCCCTTAAAAATTAAACAATCAAAACAATTAAAGCTATAAAAATAAGTTGACATTCAGCCTATTAAATAGACGGTGCTCCCTCACAACACTATTTTCATGACATGTTTGGCTTGATGAGGTCTATTGTGGTGAAAGTTTCTACTAATGAGGGTGTTTATGATTATGGCGTTTAAGCAGGATTGTCTATTTTCATACCAAAAACAATATGATGGTATAATAGTGTTACTTGCAGATTTCGAAGCGTTCAGTGACCCATGAATGATGCAGCTCACCTGAAAACCCATCTGCTGCGTTAGCATTAGCTCAGCCATTTCTCATCTCAGACAAACTCAGCCCTCATTATGAATAAAAACTAAACATTTTACACAATGAAATCACAATGTTTGAGGGGTATTGTTGTGTGTGTGACTCGTTAGGCAGCTGCAAATCAGCTTGATGAGTTGATTGATCTGCTAATGAAGCCTGAGATTTCAGCAAACTATTACCTACATTTTCCAGAAGATTCCCTGTTGAAAAAAACAGCATATGCTGGTTAGGTATGTTTTGACGCTGGGATGCTGGTTTAAGCTGGTCCTTTGCTGGTTTAAACTGGTCCTTTGCTGGTTGCTGGTCCTTTTGCTGGTTTATGCTGGTCATGTGCTGGAAACCAGCTTAAACCAGCATCCCAGCGTCAAAACATACCTAACCAGCATATGCTGTTTTTTTTAACAGGGTTGTCAAAGAGATACAGTCGCTCAAATGTGATTCCTCAAGTAGAGACCTTATGACCGCTACCACAAATTAAAAACTTGTGTTAGATTTTGTTAATGTCTTTAAAAATACACCCAAAACCGCCTAGTAACCTCCTAGTGAGGCCTACAAACTTGAACCTTCAAATGGCTCAGGTATTAAAATTGCGTTAGAATTCCAGGCCAGTCTTGGTCAAGTCTTGAACTTCTAGTTCTTCATTTTATGTTTAATACACTTTCAATGCATTTTTAAATGTTGGAATTTTAAAGCATGCCTGGATCAGTTTTTGAATGAATTATGGGATTATATTTTTGACTCCAGATGCTGGCATTAAACTGAAATGATCTGCATTAAGAGAAACTTGAGGCCTGTGTTGCCAGAACTGCTAAGAATAGTTTCTGGAAGAGCTCTTAGTGCTCATCTCTCCATCCGTTCGCTAAAAGCACTGAGAATAACACGCAGAAACAGATGAATGATTTCACTCGGGTTATTCTGAGGTCGTTTCTTCAGCCCTTGAAGACATCTTTTTACTTTCCAGATGATTCAGGGAATACCATGAAATGGCAAAAAGGAGATGTGAAAAACAACCAGCCCGAACATCATTTCTCATTTCAGTTTTGTATAATTTCTTGACATCATGTGGAGAGAAACGATGAGAAAGTTTTGCAAATACCAGCGAGCAGCATGAATTATGAGCTCACTGCTGATATTTCTATATTTGAGGTAAATCTGGATGCAGTGACGCATTAAATATGAAACAAACCACATTACAGCTCTGTAACCTCATATTACCTCCTGCCAAGTGATTTTTTAAAAAAGTTTAACAGCAACAGTATGAGACACTAGTTCACCAGCCACTTTTTAGTAGCTATCCAAGAATCCTTCAAAATCCAAGAATTTCTAATAAGGCAAGACACTACAGACAAAAAACCCCATTGTTTTTCATACAACAGTCAATTTTGGGCTATTGTGCTTCCATAATGTTTCAGACTGGTGAAAAAGAAAACATCCAAAAACACTTTTAAGTGTTTATTTAACTGCACGTTATCTGTAGATTTCAATTACAATACTTATCTTTAAAGGCCGTTTTATTCCCATCTACTGTATATTCTAAAGGTTTTCACAGAGAGGTTTGTTCATATATATATAATTTGCCTGATTTTGTTATTGCACATTATTTCTTTGCGTCTAAAGATTTCAATTACTATACATATTTTTAAAGGCTGTTTTCTCAAAATAATTTTTTTCTCCACTTCAGTAACACTTACATACACCAAAATTGATACCAAAATATAACATTCACTTGATTTTATACATTTCATTCATTAATAAAAACAGCTTTAAGGTTATGTATTGTAATTGAACATTTTTAATTTATTTTACTTAACACTTACATACACCAGACTTTACGATTTTATTTTCATCTTCAGAATATTCAGAATTGTTTTACAGATGGGTTCGATCATATATCGTTCGCATGATTTTATATACTTGTTGAAATTTATGTTTTTTCTGGCTGTTTACGGAATTTTTAGATTTATGGTGTGATAAAAAAAAAAAAAAGAGAATTCCAAATCCAACCTTTAACTCCAAAATGTCAACAAAATCAAACAAGAACTTTGAACCAGGTTTTTCAAATGCTCAGATTTTTGATCTAGATGTATATGCAAATCAGTGCATACTTAATTAGATAATGCATTATTTGCATATTTAAACAATCAACTGGGAAAGTATCTTCTAAGTGACATTTGAAACCGTTCTCACTTGTAGTGTCATGCCATTGGAAGTTGCTTTATGTTGATTTGTAAGCACACAGACACATTTGCAATCCTGTTGTAATGTTTTATTGTTCATAAATGAATGTTTCAGTGTAACAATTTTGGCTTGCAGCTAAGATAAAAGCAGTGAAAAGGATTTGCATGCTTTGCGATTTCAAGATCTCTCAGCAACAGAGAACGCAAAGCGGCTGCAAAGTGACAGAAAGATAGGGAATGAGGAAGCACAGGTAAAGCTGCCCTGGCGATTCTCAAACCCTGTGTTAATTTGACATCTGGTGGTGGAGCTACAAAGCCGGCATAACAGAGCAGGCTTATAAAGGACAAGTAAACATGATTAGTGTGTCGTACTGACGGGTGGGGGAACATGTCAAGAAAACGAAGAGAGATCTCAAACCCGTCAGCCGAGTGCTCGTTGTGAACATGCATGTGTCAGTGTTCGGTCCAGGCGCAGCCGCAGGGATCACCGCACTTCCTCTTCCTGTCCCAGAGCGAGCGCAGCTCCTGCGGCGAGTGCTGCGGTGACGAAAGCATGTCCACGTAACACTCCTTCTCACACAGCCAGCCTGAATCCTGACAAACACACACTACATTACAACCGGTTCTCATCCTACAGCATTGCTGTAGGTCATGGGTTCGATTCCCAGGGAATGCATGAGCTGCAAGTGCAAGTCGCTTTGGATGAAAGTATCTGCCAAATGCATAAATGTAAACTCAATTATTTACGGACAAATACAAGAATGGCAAAAATGCTCCCATAAACAGGGGCTGCAACTGCTGCACAAATCAACATGTAACAGCCAGTGTAATTATGTGCTGCAGGAAACCCTATATGACTTTAACAAGCAATTTGTGTTCATCCCCATAAAAACAGAATTTACAGTTTTATTTCTTTTTTATGTTGAAGTACTTTATTGGCATGATTGTGTTTACATACAATATTGCAAAGGCCTTATCCCACAAAAAGTAATGCAAGATATTTGTGTGTGTGTGTGTGTTTTTAGACATACAATTAGACATATTTTTTTAAATATTATTTGTACACATCATGCCTTGATTAAGCTTAATTTAATATTATATAAATATAGATTCAAATATAAGTCTATAATCAGTACCGTAATACAGTGGGGGAAAAAAGTATTTAGTCAGCCAGCAATTGTGCAAGTTCTCCCACTTTAAAAGATGAGAGAGGCCTGTAATTTTAATCATAGTTATACCTCAACTATGAGAGAAAAAATCCAGAAAATCACATTGTAGGTTTTTAAAGAATTTATTTGCAAATTATGGTGGAAATAAGTATTTGGTCAATAACAAAATTTCATTTCTATACTTTGTTATATACCCTTTGTTGGCAATGACAGAGGTCAAACTTTTTCTGTAAGTCTTCACAAGGTTTTCACACACTGTTGCTGGTATTTTGGCCCCTTCCTCCATGCAGATCTCCTCTAGAGCAGTAATGTTTGGGGCTGTCGCTGGGCAACACGGATTTTTCAACTCCCTCCAAAGATTTTCTATGGGGTTGAGATCTGGATACTGGCTAGGCCACTCCAGGACCTTGGAATGCTTCTTACGAAGCCACTCCTTCGTTGCCCGGGCGGTGTGTTTGGGGTCATTGTCATGCTGAAAGACCCAGCCACATTTTCATCTTCAATGCCCTTGCTGATGTAAGGAGGTTTTCACTCAAAATCTCACTTTACATGGCCCCATTCATTCTTTCGTTTTACACGGATCAGTCGTCCTGGTCCCTTTGCAGAAAAACAGCCCCAAAGCATGATGTTTCCACCCCCATGCTTCACAGTAGGTATGGTGTTCTTTGGATGCACCTCAGCATTCTTTCTCCTCCAAACACGCAAGTTGAGTTTTGACCAAAAAGCTCTATTTTGGTTTCATCTGACCATATGACATTCTCCCAATCCTCGTCTGGATCATCCAAATGCTCTCTAGCAAACTCAGACGGGCCTGGACATGTACTGGCATAAGCAGGGGGACACGTCTGGCACTGCAGGATTTGATCCCTGGCGGCGCAGTGTGTTACTGATGGTAGCCTTTGTTACTTTGGTCCCAGCTCTCTGCAGGTCATTCACTAGGTCCCCCCGTGTGGTTCTGGGATTTTTGCTCACAGTTCTTGTGATCATTTTGACATTTTGGGGTGAGATCTTGCGTGGAGCCCCAGATCGAGGGAGATTATCAGTGGTCTTGTATGTCTTCCATTTTCTAATAATTGCTCCCACAGTTTATTTCTTCACACCAAGCTGCTTACCTCTTTTAGATTCAGTCTTCCCAGCTTGGTGCAGGTCTCCAATTTTGTTTCTGGTGTCCTTTGACAGCTCTTTGGTCTTGGGCCATGGTGGAGTTTGGAGTGTGACTGTTTTGAGGTTGTGGACAGATGCCTTTTATACTGATAACGAGTTCAAACAGATGCCATTAATCCAGGTAACCAGTGGAGGACAGAGGAGCCCCTTAAAGAAGAAGTTACCGGTCTGTGAGAGCCAGAAATCTTGCTTGTTTGTTATTGACCAAATACTTATTTTCCACCATAATTTGCAAATAAATTCTTTAAAAATCATACAATGTGATTTTCTGGCTTTTTTTTTCTCATTTTGTCTCTCATATTTGAGGTATACCTATGATGAAAATTAGGCCTCTCTCATCTTTTTAAGTGGGAAACTTGCACACTTGTGGCTGACTAAATACTTTTTTGCCCCCCTGTATATATATATATATATATTTTTGTTTATAAGTTTATTTTTTATTTCTGAATGTCTATAATTTTATATAGAATTATTTTAAAGTAGTTTACATGTATACATCCTGACCTACAAACATACAGGGGTACGAAAGTATTCGAACCCCTTAAATTTTGTACTCTTTGTATATTGCAGCCTTTGCTAAATCATTTACGTTAATTTTTTTTTTTTTTCCCCTCATTAATGTCCACACAGCACCCCATATTGACAGAAAACACAGAATTGTTGACATTTTTTGCAGATTTATTAAAAAAGAAAAAACTGAAATATCACATGGTCCTAAGTATTTAGACCCTTTGCTGTGACGCTCATATATTTAACTCGGGTGCTGTCCGTTTCTTCTGATCATCTTTGAGATGGTTCTACACTTTCATTTGAGTCCATTTGTGTTTGATTATACTGATTGGACTTTGTTAGGAAAGCCACACACCTGTCTATATAAGACCTTACAGATCACAGTGCATGTCAGAGCAAATGAGCATCATGAGGTCAAAGGAACTGCCTGAAGAGCTCTGAGACAGAATTGTGGCAAGGCACAGACCTGGCCAAGGTTAAAAAAATTTCTGCTGCACTTAAGGTCCTAAGAGCACCGTGTCCTCCATAATCCTTTAAATGGAAGACGTTTGGGACGACCAGAACCCTTCCTAGACTGAACGTCCAGCCAAACTGAGCTATCGGGGTAGAAGAGCCTTGGTGAGAGAGGTAAAGAAGAACCCAAAGAATCACTGTGGCTGAGCTCCAGAGATGCAGTCGGGAGATTGTAGAAAGTTGTAGAAAGTCAACCATCACTGTAGCCCTCCACCAGTTGGGGCTTTATGTCAGAGTGGCCCGACGGAAGCCTCTCCTCATTGCAGACACATGAAAATCCGCATGGAGTTTGCTAAAAAACACCAAGGACTCCAAGATGGTGATAAATAAGATTATCTGGTCTGATGAGAACAAGATAGAACTTTTTGGCCTTAATTCTAAGCATTATGTGTGGAGAAAACCAGGCACTGCTCATCACCTTTCATCACCTGTCCAATACAGTCCCAAACAGTGAAGCATGGTGATGGCAGCATCATGCTGTGGGGGTGTTTTTCAGCTTCAGGGACAGGACGACTGGTTGCATCGAGGGAAAGATGAATGCGGCCAAGCATAGGGATATCCTGGACGAAAACCTTCTCCAGAGTGCTCAGGACCTCAGACTGGCCGAAGGTTTACCTTCCAACAAGACATGACCCTAAGCACACAGCTAAAATAACGAAGGATTGGCTTCACAACAACTCTGTGACTGTTCTTGAGCCCTGACTTAAACCCAATTGAGCCTCTCTGGAGAGACCTAAAAATGGCTGTCCACCACCGTTTACCATCCAACCTGACAGAACTGGAGAGGATCTTCAAGGAGGAATGGCAGAGGATCCCCAAACCAGGTGTGAAAAACTTGTTGCATCTTTCCCCAAAAGACTCATGGCTGTATTAGATCAAAAGGGTGCTTATTCTAAATACTGAGCAAAGGGTCTGAATTTTTTTTATTTCAGTTTTTCTTTTTTAATAATTTTGCAAAAATGTCAACAATTCTGTGTTTTTCTGTCTATATTGGGTGCTGTGTGTACATTAATTAGGAAAAAAAATTTACTTAAATGATTAGCAAATGGCTGCAATATAACAAAAGAGTGAAAAATGTAAGGGGGTCTTAATACTTTCCGTACCCACTGTATACATATTATTGTTTATTAAGATTTCTATAGCTATTATATCCATATTAATGTGTCAATGTTTGTGGGTAAAAATCTATATAATATATGCCACACACATACATATATACACTTGTCACCATTTGAAGTGGCTCAAAACCTTATCAAGTTGTCCCTAAAAACAAATGAAAGACACCTTTGATGAAATGTTTTGATCCCGTCAAATGTTACAATGTATATATGTTGCTAATTATATATATATATGTGTGTGTGTGTGATTTTTATATGGCTATTTTTTTATACATTTATTAATTAAAGGCAAGGTAGGCGATTTCGGAGAAGCTAGCAATAGCAAACTAGCTTTGAAAGCAAGATCCAACCCTCCATGCGAAATCACGCTCCAAAGTCACGCCTCCTCCAAAACACATGAACCCCGCTCCTTCAGAGCAGGATTAACCCGCGCACGATGAGAGACGGCTTCAATGCTGTCAAATTACCTCGTGTCTCATTCACCGCTGAGAAAACATTACAGTACAATGTGCATAATATTACAATAATAGCGCCTTTCACTGCAAACAGGGTGCAGTGGTATGCAAATACATATTTGACAGGCAGACAGGACAGCCTATCGTAATGTTCGGACCGAATATTTTGATTGAACAAACATTTTATGGCCCTACGCCTTCCACAAACGATATAAATACCTATAAATAAATTTTATAGGTATTTATAAATACCTAAAAATAAATAAATACCTAAAAAAAATGTTTTTGAACCAAGACACCTACCCTGCCTTTAATTTTAAATAAATAAATAATATATAAAATCCAAAATAAACATCAAGAAAAAACTGAAATATTAAACAGGTAGCCTTTGATTATATTGATTAAAGAGTAGCTGGTTTCTGAAGGTGTGCAGCTGAAAATGAACGTCTTTTTCACCTGATATTTGTGAGGTCCGACGGCAGCCATCCAGATGCCCATGCTCACATCCTCTCCCTGTAGAAACACATTTACCTGCTGAAAAACCTCGTAAAGCTACTGTGTCCATCATCAGAATGAATTCAGCAGAGACAAACGGATTAGAGACTCAGCGTCCAGAACAAATGTGTGAGATTCAGAGCGAACTAAATCGTTACTGACGTATCTGCAAGCATTGATCTCATCTCTGCTAAGCTCGGTATCAAATCATTACTCCGCTCGGAAAAGAAATCATCGCTTATCAACGGGCTTCTGATGGTGCCACGCATGTCTTTGGTATCATGGATCTCAGTGCAGAGGAGTTGTTTAATATAATATAGCTGCATGCTGGGTAACTCCAACAAACAGTGAAGAAGGTCATCAAACAAACTCATGATATTTTGATCTGTAGGTAACATGAGGAGAGGACGGTACCTGGTAAGCTTTGAGATGTTGAGCGTTGCAGGCTAGCCACTGCACCAGATCCCTGGACACCACGTATCCAGATCCACAGGCGAAGGCCGGATACGCTGGACTCGCGTACTCCAGCTCCTGCCATTTCCCCACACGATCCACGGCCCAGTTCTGCCTGAAACTGATCAACAACGGCCAAATAATGAGATCAAAGCTCTTCTCTGATGCGATACGCTGATAAACAAAGCTAATTATCCTTTTACCAGAAAAAGGTTGTCACCAAAAAATTCATTAAAATGTAAAATACGTTATAGAAAAAAACTATAAAAATTTTAACATAAATATATATATAACAATTTATAGTTAGATAAGAATAGCAAGTATTCCTTTCAACAAATTATTCTTTTAATTACCAGAAAATGTTTTGTCACTTATTTTTTTTATATTTAAAAAATGTATGGAAATATATATACACAACACAGTGGTGGGAAAAGTGTTGGCCCCCTTCCTGATTTCTTATATTTTTTTTGCATGTTTGTCACACTTTATTGTTTCAGATCATCAAACTAATTTAAATATTACACAAAGATAATGCAAGTAAAACAAAAGGGCGTTTTAAATGCTGATTTCAGTTATTAAGAAGAAAACGTTGTCCAAAACTAGTGGCCCTACGTGGAAAAAAATAAAAATTGCCCCCCCCTCCCTGTTAAAAAATTAAATCATGAAAGAACTGTGATTAACTACATTATTTTAGAAAGTGGAGTTAATTTTCACTAGCCAAACCAAGGCCTGATTACTGCCATACCTGTTGAATCAAGAAATCACTTAAATAGATCCTGTCTGACAAAGTGAAGCATGCTTGAATAGCAACACATTATGCCGCGATCTAAATAAATTCAAGAACATATGAGAAACAAAATAGTTGACGTGTATCAGTCTGGAAAGGGTTATGAAGTCATTTCTAAGGCTTTGGGGCTCCAGCAAACCATGGTCAGAGCCATTATCCACAAAAAAAAAAAACTTGGAACAATGGTGAACCTTCAAAGGAGTTGCCGGCCAACCAAAATTACCCCAAGAGCACAGCGACCTCATCCAAGAGGTCATGAAAGAATCCAGAACAACATCTGAAGAACTGCAGGCCTCACTTGCCTCTATTAAGGTCAGTGTTCATGGTTCAACGATAAGAAAGAGACTGGGCAAAACGGCATCCATGGGAGAGTGCCAAGGCAAAAGCCACTGCTGACCAAAAAGAACACAAAGGCTCGTCCCTCATTTGCCAAAAAATATCTTGATTATCCCCAAGACTTTTGGGCAAATATCCTGTGGACTGATGAGACAAAAGTTGAACTTTTTGGAAGCTGTGTATCCCATTACATCTGGTGCAAAAGTAACACTGCATTTCAGAAAAAAAACATCATACCAACAGTAAAATATGTTAGTGGTAGTGTGATGGTCTGGGGCTGCTTTGCAGCTTCAGGGCCTGGACGACTTGCCATAATTGACGGAAACATGAATTCTGCACTCTTATCAGAAAATTCTGAAGGAGAATGTCTGGCCATCTGTTCGTGCTCTCAAGCTGAAGCTAACTTGGGTTCTGCAGCAGGACAATGCTCCAAAAAAAAAACAACCCAAAACCCCCAAAGGCCCCCCCCCCCAAAAAAAAAAAAAAAAAAGTCCACCTCTGAATTAGCGGGGCAGAGTAAAACTAATTAAGGTTTTGGAGTGGCAAATCAAATCCGGACTGAATTCGAGAACCAAGGATTGAGACGCCTTAAACAGTCCATTCATGCTCAAAAATCCTCCAATGTGGCTGAATTAATACAATTCTGCAAAGAAGAGTGGGTCAAAATTCCTCCACAGTGATGTGAAAGGCTCATTGCCAGTTATCGCAAACACTTGATTTGCCGTTGTTGCTGCAAAGCTTGGCACAACCAGTTATTAGATTTAGGGGCAATTACTTTTTCACATTGCCAGGCAGGTTTGGACAGCTTTTTTATGGGATGATATTAGACTCAAAATGATTAATAGACGCACGCACAATTATTCATGTACTGCATACATTTTATACATGTATCTTACTAACCACAAACAAATACCTTTCAATTTGAGTGTGTGGAATTCGGGATTAAATGATTGTGCAGGGATTTGTACAAATACAGACATATTTTCGAATAAAAATGTTCTGTTCTGCATTAAAATATCATAAATTGCTCATGCAAAAATGAATCCTTGCATACGTGGATCAGGTGACACGCGTGCATTAAAGTCTAGTTTGAGTCGATCTTGTTCGGTTCATTTGGATTTTGAGACCTCATTTTCGCAGTTTACAGCATTTCACATCCCCCACACACACAACTACCAACAAACAAGGCCCAGTGCAATTCATTAATGTGTACACGATTTGAAAAATTTACAAATGTGCGTCACTACACTGTAAACAAATGCTTTTCAACTGGTTTCTGCAGAGTTAAGAATTACATTGATGTGCAGCATTTTGTTCAAATAGAGACGTATTTGTGAATACAAATGTTATGGTTTGTATTAAAGTATCATCATTTGTGCATGTAGCGATTAAAATGTGCATTTGTTGATCAGGCGACGCGCGTGCATTAATTCACTTCTCTTCTGAGTCGATTCTATTTGATTCATTTGAATTTTGAGAATTTCGTTCCGCCCTTTTAGCCTTGCCCAATCCACACACACACAGCTCGCGATCCACGCGCAGCTGAGCCTAAGAAAATCAGCCACCACTAGATGGCACTAGCCCCAGTCACATGTGCGCATTCCACTGAGTACGGTTCTGTGAATGTTACATTGTTTTATTTGTTTCTTTTTGGTTTGGTTTTGGTTTTCAACTTAAATTGTCTTAAGACGCAGAATAGCTTATATTAATTTAGCCAAAAAAGAACTTTGTGAAGGTACCTTGTTTTTTCTTTCTTTCTGTAATTCAACAGCACATTGTCAATTATTCCTTCCTTGTAGGCTATTATTATTATTATTATGGCAAGATGAAGTTTTACGATGCTGATTAGCCATATCCTGCAGTACGGACAATGCGCCTTTCAATATCCGAACAAGCATTTGCAAACGCTGGCAGCCTCTTCATTACAGAATAAAATACGTCAACCAACATATACAGTCAACTAAATATAGATACACTGGTTAATTAAAATCGTCCGTACAATCCGTGTCGTTTAGCCTGAGCTTGGGCCAAGCACATATTTGTTCATGTGAAGAGGACGATTTTTCATGTGAAGACCATGATTTATTTTGACTTTTTTTTGGAAAGTGGGTTAAGTACAAAGCCTGGTTTACATAGGCCTAATAAATAATAGTCTGTGGCATTCAAATTCAAATAGGCAACATTGTGAATATGGAAACATTTGGATTCTGAGATTTGGAAATGAGAGAGTAAGAAAATAAATATCTCCATAATAAAGTCCTTAGCCTATAATGCGAGATTAAACTCATTAAATATCCATAAAAATGTAGAAATAAAATATTAAAGAATAAAAATAATTAAATTTGGAGAATAAAGTCGTTCATCAGCATCATCAACTTCATCTTTGCAGACACTGACTCAGAAAACAGTTTAGTAATAAGTACCCTAAATAAAATATGTTCTAAACAACATCCATTCTGAAAACGATTTGCTTGCGCGCAAAGGAATAGGCTATAGCCTATAAAACTTGTTTAGTATAGTTTAGTTTAAGTTAATTTAATAGTTTAAAAATAAACGTGCGATTACTAATGGCTTAAATGAGCGACGACTAAATCCCTTTTACATATCATAATAATAATAATAATAATAATAATACCAGGAAGGAATAACTGACAACGTGCCGCTGAATTACAGAAAGAAAGAAAAAAAAACAAGGTACCGTCACAAAGTTCTTATTTGGCAAAATGAATATAAGCTATTCTGTGTCTCAAGACAATTAGAACAAGTTCAATAAAACATCTTTATTATAGGCTATTTCTACGGTAGAGGAAAATAGCCTAACCAAAAAGAAAGAAAGAAAACACAATGTAACATTCACAGAACCGTGCTGATGGAATGCGCACATGTGACTGGGGCAAGTGCCATCTAGTGGTCTCTGATTTTCTGTGTCTCAGCTGCGCGTTGATCGCGAGCTGTGTGTGTGTGGATTGGGCAAGGCTAAGGGCGGAACGAAGCTCAAAATCAAAATGATCAAATGAATCGACTCAGAAAGACGTGAAAGTAATGCACGCGCAGAACGCGTGTCGCCTGATCCACAAATGCACATTTTAATCGCTACATGCACTAATGATGATACTTTAATACAAACTATAACATTTGTATTCACAAATATGTCCCTATTTGAACAAAATGCTGCACGTTAATGTAATTCTTAACTCTGCAGACAGCCGTTGAAAAGCATTTGTTTCAGTGTAGCGACGCACATTTGCAATTTTTTCAATTAGTGTACACGTTAATGAATTACACTGGGCCTTGTTCGTTGGTAGTTGTGTGTGTGAGCATCTTGAAATGCTGTAAACTGCGAAAATGAAGTCTCAAATTCCAAATGAACCGAACAAGATCGACTCAAACTAGACATCAATTAATGTACGCGTGTCACCTGATCCACATATGCACGGATTCCTTTTTGCATGAGCAATTTGATATATTAATGCAGAACAGAACATTTTTATTCGAAAACATGTCTGTATTTGTACAAATCCCTGCACAATCATTTAATCCTGAATTCCACAGACTCAAATTGAAAGGCATTTGTTTGTGGTTAGTAAGATACATGTATAAAATGTATGCAGTACATTGATAATTGTGCGTGCATCTATTAATCATTTTGAGTCAATATCATCCCCAGACTGTTTTTTTCCCTTAATAAATGAATCATCATTTAAAAACTGCATTTTTGTATTTACTTGCATTATCTTTGTGTAATATTTAAATTTTTTTGATGATCTGAAATATTAAAGTGTGACAAACATGTAAAAAATAAGAAATCAGGAAGGGGGCAAACAATTTTTCACACCACTGTATATATACATATATATAATATATAAAACCGTAAAATAAAATATATTTAAAAAAAGTTATTAAATATTATTTAAATGATTCTTTTACCAGAAAACGGTTGTCACTTGTACTTTCAGATATATAAAAATGATATAAAATATATATTTATATAAATGATATATTTTTTGATAAGAATAACAAGCATACTTCTTTCAATTATACTAATTCCTTTTACCAAAAAATGGTTGTCACTTAGGTTTTTTACATTTTAAAAATTTCTTAAAAATATGAATATACAAATGTAATTAAAAAAGATAGAAGAACATAAAAACATATATATACAAAAGCTATACAAATAATAAAATATATACAAGGAATTAAAATTATATTTTTAAAAAATCATAACTTTAACAATAGCCAACTTTCTTTCTACAAATTATCCTTTGACATAAATGGTTGTCACTTATATTTATATATGCATAAAAAGTATATACGTAAATGATATAAAATATACAACTGGTAATCTAAAAAAATTATTTGTAAAACAAATCAATTTATATAACTTCCGTTCTACAAATTATAAACAAAATTATCTACACAATGTTCCTACAATCAGATTAATTTATATTATTTTACCGAGAAAATGGATTATACATATAATATATACATATAAAACAGTTATACAGTGGGTACGGAAAGTATTTATACCCCCTTAAATTTTTCACTCTTTTTTTTATGTTGCAGCCATTTGCTAAAATCATTTAAGGTAATTTTTTTCCTCATTAATGTACACACAGCACCCGATATTGACAGAAAATCACAGAATTGTTGACTTTTTTGCAGATTTATTACAAAAGAAAAACTGAAATATCACATGGCCTAGTATTCATACCCTTTGCTGTGACACTCATATATTTTAACTCAGGTGCTGTCCATTTCTTTTGATCATCCTTGAGATGGTTCTACACCTTCATTTGAGTCCAGCTGTGTTTTATTAGACTGATTGGACTTGATTAGGAAAGCCACACACCTGTCTATATAAGACCTTATCGCTCACAGTGCATGTCAGAGCAAATGAGAATCGTGAGGTCAAAGGAACTGCCTGAAGAGCTCAGAGAGAGAATTGTGGCAAGGCAGAGATCTGGCCAAGGTTACAAAAAATGTATTCTGCACTTAAGGTTCCTAAGAGCACTGTGGCCTCCATAATCTTTAAATGGAAGATGTTTGGGACGACCAAAACCCTTCCTAGAGTCTGGCCGTCCGGCCAAATTGAGCTATCGGTGGAGAAGAGCCTTGGTGAGAGAGGTAGAAGAACCCAAAGATCACTGTGGCTAGCTCCCAAGATGCACGTGAATGGGATAAATGGGGGTGGGGGTGTAGAAAGTCAACCATCACTGCAGCCGTCCACCAGTCGGGGCTTTATGGCAGAGTGGAGCCTCTCCTCAGTGCAAGACACATGAAATCCCGCATGGAGTTTGCTTTTTGGAGGTTACCCTGATAAGATTCTCCTGGTCTTATGAACCAGAAGGAACTTTTTGGCCTTATTCTAAGCGGTATGTGGTGAGAAACCAGGCACTGCCTCACCTGTCCATTACAGTCACAAAAGTGAAGCATGGTGGTGGCAGCATCATGCTTTGGGGTGTTTTTCAGCTGCAGGGACAGGGCGACTGGTTGCAATTGAGGGAAAGATTAATGCGGCCAAGTACAGGGATATCCTGGACGAAACCTTCTCCGGAGTGCTCAGGACCTCAGACTGGGCCGAGGGTTTTCCTTCCAACAAGACAATGACCCTAAGAACACAGCTAAAATAACGAAGGAGTGGCTTCAAAACAACTCTGTGACTGTTCTTGAATGGCCCTGCCAGAGCCCTGACTTAAACCCAATTGAGCATCTCTCGAGAGACCTAAAAATGGCTGTCCACCAACGTTTACCATCCAACCTGACAGAACTGGAGAGGATCTGCAAGGAGGAATGGCAGAGGATCCCCAAATCCAGGTGTGAAAAACTTGTTGCATATTTCCCAAAAAGACTCATGACTGTATTAGATCAAAAGGGTGCTTCTACTAAATACTGAGCAAAGGGTCTGAATACTTAGGACCATGTGATATTTCAGTTTTTCTTTTTTAATAAATCTGCTAAAAATGTCACAATTCTGTGTTTTTCTGTCAATATGGGGTTGCTGTGTGTACATTAATGAGGGAAAAAAACTTAACTTAAATGATTTTAGCAAATGGCTGCAATATAACAAAGAGTGAAAAATTTAAGGGGGTCTGAATACTTTCCGTACCCACTGTATATATAATTTTAAAACATTTTTTTAACTGCATTGCATTGAAAACTTTTATGGCACTACCAAAAGCATGAATTACACTGATATAAGTGTTTATTTATAGCAATTAAACTTATAGCAATCAAACTTTTAAAACTAACTGTCAGGACGAATCTATAATTCTAAGACGGCTCTTTTTGCTCTCTCTAATTTCCGCGGTATATTTTGAGAGCAGGAGGACTCACTTTCCCCACCACAGGCTGCTCTGCGAGAGGCGTTTGCGCTCCGTCTTCAGCAGGACGGCATCCACGTCGATATAGCAATCATCATCTGTCTTCAGCAGCAGCTTGAAATCAGCGTTTCCCACCGACCTGTTCTCACGGGGAATTCACACGCTCCATTACAAACCCCCAACCGCCCGAGCTCATTCACAAGCCAAGACAACAGTGAGTATGAGACTAACACAGACAAAATCACAGTTACCATAGTAACCCATTACTGACTGACGGACAGGCAGATTTCTGTCAGATGGGCAAGTCTATTAGGCAATGTTAATCATGTCAGAATGACACGATGTTTAATTAATCAGTCTTACAGCATTAAACTGATCAAAAGTGAGAGTAAATACATTTGAATTGTTAAAAAAGATTGAGATATAATGCGTCTAACACTAAACAGAAGTATAAATGTCTTTTCTTTTTTTTTTACTTCCATTTACATACTATTATAGTTTTTATTCATATTATGAATTAGTTTTAATTTGTATATTTTCTGTTTTAATTTTTGTTAAGTTTTAGTAATTTTATTGTGTTTTAGTCATTTTTATTAGTTTTAATTCATTATTTCAGTACATTAAACTAAATGAAAATGCTAAATCTAAAATAATTTACATATTGAAATACTAATACTCATAATTCAATCTCACTAATCAACTAGCAGGTTATGGTCAACTAGTCAATCCAAAAAATAGTTCTAATTAGCTAAATGGCGAAGTTGTTGTCCTCCTCTATGCTTCGGTCCTCACAAATCTGCAGAAATATACCAGGAGAACGAGGTCTGAGAGGAGATTGGGGTGCAGCACGAACCATTATAAAACTGCAGCAGTTTTAAAGGCACTTCCTGTAGGTGTCCACCACGTCCACAAACACCAGATCCTCATGTCTGAGGCTCTCCTCCCGCAGTGCCTGGTCCTCCTCTCTCCGCTGAGCCTTCGCGGATCCGCTGGGCTTCCTGCTCGCCCACGCGCGCTCGACACACTCATTACTCTGAGAGAGAGAGAGAGAGAGAGAGAGAGAGAGAGAGACAGAGAGAGCTTATATTATCTTTAATATTATTATAGTTTATATTATATTTAATATTATCTTTTGGAATATTCAGGGTTTGTGCTCTAAAAAATTTGGATTAAAAAGCACAAACACAGATTTTTTAAATAGCATCACAAATGCTGACATCCTAATTCTAACAGAAACATGGTGTAGATCAGATGTGTGCACTCAGTGTCCTGCAAGTTAAATCATAGTGCCCTCATGGAAACTATATCTCATGGATGTATAAATACATCGTGGTAGAGATTCTGGAGGTTCAGTCATATGGATAAAAAATGACCTTGCCCCTTTTACATCACCAGTACAGCAAGGCAAAAATCACATTTGGTTAAAATTGGATAAAAGCTTTTGAATTCTAGATAAAGACCTTTTTATCTGTGGGATTTATATTCCTCCATCAGATTCCCCATACTACGACGATGAAGTATTCCACACTTTTCAGGAAGAAATGAATCAATATCAAATTCTGGGGGCAATTTCACTATGTGGAGATTTAAATGCTCGAACTGGTTCAGAATTAGACTATATTGATAATTCAGGAGATAAACATCTGTTCACACATATACCCCAAGATCTCTTCAGTACCCTACCTAGAAGAAATAACCAGGATACTGGAGTCAATATGCACGGGAAAGAGGTAGCCCACCTTTGTCAAACTTTAAGTCTTTATATCCTCAATGGTAGAATCAAAAGAGATTCTTGTGGACAATTTACATATAGCTCAGATCTCGGGAACAGTGTTGTAGATTATGCCATATCAAATATAAGCCCTTCCCATTTCAGTGCATTTACCGTCAAAGCTCAGTCACCCCTGTCTGATCACAGCCAGATCAATCTTCTCATTAAAGGGGAAAACAGCAAATCAAGGGAAATTCATAAAAAGCCAATTCATCTACATAAACTCAAAACACCATATAGATGGACTCGTAGTGCTGCTGAAACATATATTAAAGCATTGAAGTCAAATGAAATAGTCAATTCCATAACACTGTTTAACAATTCAACATATAATAATAATTGGAAAGGAATACATTTAGCAATTAAACATATTAATTACATTTTTGAAAATATAGCAAAAAAGGCTAATTTAAATGAAACTATCACATATAAACACAAAAATGGAGCTAAACAAAAACCTTCAGAAAAGTGGTTTGACCATGACTGTAAAACAATAAGACAAGAGCTACGATTCATTTCAAATCAAAAACAAAGACCAGTCCAACTCAGCATACACTCAAAAGGCACTCAGAACTTCTGAAACAATAAACAAAACACACTGAGACAGAAGAAATTGGATTATTATAACACCACACTTCAGAAGATGGAAAACACAATTGATCAGGGTCAGTTCTGGAGCATGTGGAACAGTCTAAACAATACAAAGCCACAAGAACTAGCTATACAAGATGGTCACATTTGGAAAGATTATTTTGAGAAGCTCTATACACATCAAACTGACCCTCTGAAAAATCCCAACCAATTAAAAGTCCTTAAAAAATTGAATGCTCCTGAATCTTGTATCAAAAACAACCAAAATCCACTAGATTATCCAATAACCCAACAATAACTTATTGGAAAACTGAAATCCCTCAAATGTAAGAAATCCTGTGGCCCTGACAACAGAAAAAACGAGATGCTTAAAAACAGCTCTCCTGAATTTCAGATTGCATTGCTCAAACTTTTTAACTTGATTTTGAGTTCAGGCGTTTTTTCAGAGGTCTGGAACACAGAACTCATCTATCCCATCTTTAAAAGTGGAGACAAAACAGACACTAATAACTACAGAGGGATATGTCTAACCAGTAATATGGGAAAAGCATTTTGCTCTATAATCAACTCTCGGATTTCATCTTTCTTAAAGCAGCACAATGTCATCAGCAAATCTCAAATTGGCTTCCTCCCTAAACATCGAACCACTGACCATATTCACACACTACACACGTTAATAAATGAACATGTACACCAAAAGAAAGAAGGGAAAATATTTGCATGCTTCTTAGATTTTAAGAAGGCTTTTGACTCCATTTGGCATAATGGATTGTTTTATAAAATCATTCAAAGTGGCATAGGGGGTAGAATATATGACTTAATTAAAAACATGTATAACTAAAATAAATGTGCAGTAAAAATTGGACAGCAAAGGACAGACTATTTTTCTCAACAGCGAGGAGTGAGACAGGGCTGCTGCCTCAACCCGACTTTATTTAACATATATATCAATGAAGTGGCAGATCTACTGGACCAATCAAACAGTCCAGGACTACAATTATTCGACACAGAAGTCAAATATTTACTGTATGCAGACGACTTGCTAATTCTATCTAAAACACCAGAAGGTCTCCAGAACAACTATGACATTTTAAAGGGGTCCTATTATGCTTTTTCACTTTTTCAACTTTAGTTAGTCTGTAATGTTTATTAGACTAGAAATGACTAGAAAACTTTGTTGGCATTAATGGAAGTGCATTAGCATGGTTCAAATCATACTTGTATGACCGTCATTTCGTAGCAGTGAATGAAGATGTATCATATCGATCACAAGTACAGTATGGAGTACCTCAAGGCTCAGTACTAGGGCCGTTACTTTTCATGCTTTACATGTTACCCTTGGGAGATATCATCAGGAAACATGGTGTTAGCTTTCACTGTTATGCTGATGATACTCAGCTCTATATTTCTTCGCGGCCCGGCGAAACTACCAAACTAGCGGAATGCATATTCGATATTAAAAACTGGATGACGACTAATTTCTTACTGCTAAATTCTGAAAAAACAGAGGTGTTAATTATCAGACCTAAAACCTTCGCATGTAATAACCTAGAACCCTGTCTAACACTTGATGGATGTTCTGTCTATTCTTCGTCATCAGTTAGGAACCTAGGTTTGCTATTTGATAGCAATCTTTCCTTTCGAAAGCCACGTTTCTAGCATTTGTAAAACTGCTTTTTTCCATCTCAAAAATATATCTAAATTACAACTTATGCTCTCAATGTCAAATGCAGAATGTTATTCCTGCCTTCTGCCCTCAGGTTGATTATGTAACGCTTGTATTGGGGGGTTTTTATCTGCACCACCATTAAAAAACACCCCACTGGTCCACATGCAGAGCTAAGTTCTACTAGAAACTAATTTTACCATATTAGCCCTGATCTTTCACCACTCTGCCTGGCTCCCTATTAACATTGTATAGATTTTAAAGCTTGCTTATTACTTATAAAGCCTAATGGTTTAAAACACCCTCAGTAGTTGAACGGCTCTTAGCATAAGTCTCCACGTCACTGGGTTTCTAAAACTCTGAATTGATAATACCTAGAATATCAAAATCAACTGCGGGCAGCAGATCCTTCTCCTTTTTAGAGCCCAAACTCTGGAATAACCTACCTAACGTTGTTCGGGAGGCAGACACACTCTTGTCAGTTTAAATTTAGATTAAAGACCCATCTCTTTAACCTAGTTTACACATTACACACTAACACATTTCTAATATTCAAGTCCGTTAAAGGATTTTTAGGCTGCATTAACTAGGACAACTGGAACCGGGAAAACTTCCCATAACACCCGATGTACTCGTTATATCGTAAGAAGAATGGCATCTACACTAAGATTAGTCTGTTTCTCTCTTATTCCGAGGTCACCGTATCCACCAGATCCAGTCTGTATCCAGATAAGATGGTCACTGCAGTCACCCGAATCCAGTATGTATCCAGTTCAGATGGTGGATCAGCAGCTAGAGACGACCTCTGCAGCCCTGAATGTCATCGGAGATCAGGACAACTAGATGAGCCACAAAGACAGATCCCCAGTGAGGACCTCGTCTCCTAGACGGCCACCGGGACAAGACCACAGGGAACCAGTTGAGTCCTCTGCACAATTTGACTTTGCTGCAGCCTGGAATTGAATTGTTGGTTTCGTCTGGTCAGAGGAGAACTGAGCCCCCCGACTGAGCCTGGTTTCTCCAAGGTTTTTTCTCCATCCTGTCACCGATGGAGTTTTGGTTCCTAGCCACTGTCGCCTTTGGCTTGCTTAGTTGGGGACCCTTAATTTCCAGCGATATCATCGACTTGATTGCACAGGCCGATTGGCGATTTTCCACTGCATGGTACGGCACGGTACGGCTATGTACGGTTCACTTTTGGGGGGTTTTCCACTCGGTACAGTACCTGGTACTTTTTTCAGTACAACCTCGACTGAGGTTCCAAGCGAGCCATACCGTTACCAAAATGTGACATGTAAACCCTGCTGATCACTGATTGGCCGGAGAGAATCTTCCCTAGTAACCTCTGCGTCACTGAACGTGCACACAAACCACAACAGAACCGCTAGATTTAAATCAGCACAGCCACCGAAGGATCGAACGCAACTGTTTTGAACGAGCGCACGTTTTTCTAACAACTAAAAAGTGGCGTTCATTGTCTGTGAGGAAGTACAGATGTTTCCAACCGTGATAGCTGAGGATCGGATCCCGCGAGAGCTGATGGAGTGATGCGGAATGAAAAAGGGTTTTTCAGGAGCCGCAGCGTAGATGCGGCGCAACTATCTGACATATGTACTAATCCCGCCCACTCTTAGCGAAACTAAACTGCGTGGAAACTATAACGAGCTGAGCCGTACCACGCAGTGGAAAGCGCCATATTTAAACTGAACTGAGCTGGACGATGGCATCACTGAATTCAATGATGAACTGCCTTTAACTGAAAATTGAGTGTTCACTATTATCATTTTGCATTATTGACACAATATTTTCCTAATTAATACTGTACAGTTGCTTTGACACAATCTGTATTGTAAAAAGTGCTATATAAATAACGGTGACTTGACTTGACTTGAATTTTGGTTTGAGCATAAAAATTATCTGCAAAGTTACAAAGCTCAAAGTCCACTTCAAAGGAGATATTTTATTTAACAGAAATCAATTTCCAAAAACTACACAACGACTCGTTTTGGACTACATGCATATTTTCCGGGATTTGTGATACCACAAATACCGGCGAATGGGACGAGACCTGATTAAGCTGCACTAGAGAAGGCAACGAGTGATATCACTATGTCGGAGACACGCTAGCTTTCCCCCAGGCAGACGAACTTAGAGTGTTCTCATCCGGTTTAAATAATTGATTTGATTTTGGTGCAATATTTACACTGAAGCTCGCAGTAGGTGGCTGTGGTAAGGGGCATGACATTTTCCGACCAGGCGCCGAGTGCTGCCAATCACAACACTCCCTGGCCCAGCCAACCAATCACAACACCCACTGGCCCAGCTAACCAATCCCAGGCACACTGGCCCAGCTAACCATTCACAGCACACACTGGCCCAGCTACCAATCCAGCACACACTGGCCCGCTAACCACTCCAGCAACACACTGGCCACATCTACCAATCACAGCACGACCTGGCCCCATCTAACCAATCACAGCCAACACTGCCCATCTAACCTATCCCACACACACCGTCCAGCTAACCATCACAGCACACCCAGTCCATCTAACCAATCAACCTGCACACATACCGCCCAGCTAACCAATCACAGCACACCTTGGCCCAGCTAACCAATCACAGCACACACTGGCCCAGCTAACCAATCACAACACACACTGGCACAGCTAACCAATCACAGCAAACACTGGCACAGCTAACCAATCACAACAAACACTGGCACAGCTAACCAATCACAACACACACTGGCCCGCTAACCAATCACCAGCCACCACTGGCCCAGCTCACCAATCACAGTCACTTTCCGTTTTCAGAAGGCGGTCATCATTGATACAGAACTATTCGAGCCATTATGTCAAACTGGTAAGAGGTGTTTATAATGGAATATGTTGAAAAATAGTTGTTTTTCGAACAACCTAGTATGAGAGCCTGTTCTAGTACACCCCCAAAACAAAATCAAACTTTGTAAAAGAGCATAATAGGACCACTTTAATTAAATACTGCTGGTTGGGCCTTAGACCGTCCACATCCAAAAAACTAAGATCATGATATTTCAGGAAAAAAAAACTGAAATCTAGAACATGAACATATATTTACTTTAAACAACACCACACTTCAACATGCTTTACAATATCATTATCTTGGTCTGGTCTTGGTCTTTAACTCCCACTGGAAATTTCAAATTGGCAATTCAAACATTACTTATAAAAGCCCGCAGGGCACTGCATGCCATACGAACAAAATGATTCAAAATAAACATTATACCCATCAGAATTTGGACAAAGATTTTGGATAGTGTCATACTGCCTATTGCCCTGTATGGAAGCGAGATCTGGGGCCCAGCGAGGGACCCTTTAGAAGCTCTGCATGTAGAGTTCTGCAGAAGCATCCTTCATGTGCACAGAAACACACCTAATAACGCCTGCAGAGCCGAGTTAGGCCGGCTCCCCCTGAATCTAATCATTAAAAACATTTCTGGGTCCACTTATAGTCTAGTTCGGAAGATTCTCTTCATTTTAAAGCACACAAAAATACAAAAAAGGAGTGCTCAAAAAAGTCATCTCTGTGTAATGGTGTCAGATCTGACTAACAAAGCACTCGATATCACCAACCCTGAAAAACACGGGAGAATCAAAGACATTATGAATGAAGAGAAGGAGACATACATACAGCATTGGAAAGAACAAACCAAAGACCAAAGTCGTCTCCAATGTTATCTGAAACTCAACAGAGAGTACAGTCTGGCCGACTATCTGCTCTCAGTCAGGAATATAACACACAGACACTTACTGACCAAGTACAGACTGAGTGACCACCAGCTGGCCATAGAGAGAGGACCACATAAAACATGTGGTTACCTAAAGAAGAATCTGTACTGAATGTAGATCAGGATCAGTAGAGACTGTGACAAATACACGTCCTTAAGAGCCTCACTGTACAGTCAAATACAGCAGAGCATTCCTGACTTCCAGTCGCTCCATGAAAACCACAAATTAAGAATATTACTTGAAGGACCTACTTCCTCTTTGGTAGCACATTATATTTATAAATGCCACAAACTAAGAGTTAAAGAGTGAACACATCTGCATTAGTAGTACCATCAATGTTTATATAAATATATATATGGATGTATTTTACATGTATTTTTGTTTTGTTTGTTTATGCATGTATATTATATGTATTTTTTATTCTGCTATGTACAATGCTTTGGCAATATGTACCTAAGTATGTCATGCCAATAAAGCAATATGAATTGAATTGAATTGAATTGAGAGAGAGAGAGAGAGAGTCACTGCTACAAATGACGAGCAATATACTGGAATAAATGGATGGATGTGGAATTCTCACAATATATTCACAATGATTTTGCTGGTGAATTAAGCTACATGAACATTCACTATGATTTTGTAACAATAATTTTGATGCACTTTTTATTTGGTTTCTTAAAGAGTGTTATAATGGTGCATAATAATTAAAATGATTAATCCTTAAATGCATGAATGTTTCACCAATCATTATTACATATTCAGGTCTTAGCGACCTGGACCTATATATCAGCACGGATGAATCTCTAACTGCTGCAATAGCAAAATAGAAATTCCTCTTGGTATTTTAGGAACAATTACTGAAGAATAAAATAAAGCATATTTCGTTACCTTTTGAAACTTAGAAGGGTTCAATTTGAGCAGATGATTTTACCATCGCTGTCATCGTCAGAGCACACTTCCACAGTACATTCAGCTTCTGGCTCATATTCGCGATCTCAACCATAATCTCAAAACATTTTCAGTGACTTCAAAATACATATTTTGATCGCTGCCAGCTTATTCACCACATCCACCATCAAATGACAGTGACATTTATATTTCATTGCATACAGTAATTGCTTTGCAGTAAAGCCAGTCAAACCAGTTTAATTTTGCTTTATGCCTGCGGTAATTATGTCATCATTGTGTATCAAACAGTGCCACCTCGAGGAATAAAGATGCATTGCACATTTTGAGTCATCAGATATGTAAATATAGTTGAGCAGGAAAAATATACTTACACATTTACATACCTCGGGTGTCTAGCGTCCCTATACACTTTTTACAAAATATTAATCAGAAAACAGGCATACTTTTATATTTTATTATATTTTTCTTGTTATATTGTTTATAATGAATTGATTAAATAGACGAATACTAAGAAAGTTGATGTCTAACTTTAAAAAATGGGGTTAAATCTGATTCTTCATTTCATGAATGTATAGATAATTTGCATTATTTTAACTAGATTTGTGCAGATTTATTTCTTGCATTAAATATTTATAGCTATTTGGCTACACTGACTGTTTAGTTGAAATAATGGTTCCTCTGGCTGAAAATAAATCACTCTTTAAAGCATTTCAGAGCAAATGATTATGAAGTCTGTAGTCAAAAGTCTGAAAACACAGATATGTAATATTTTTATTTAGCTCTAATAACTAGCAGGGGAGAGAAAAACACTACGGTTCAAAAGTCTGGGGTCAGTCAAATTTTATCCTGAAAGAAATTAATACTTTTTTTATTCAGCAGATGCATTCAATTGTTCAAAAGTGACAGTAAAGATTTTTATAATGTTACAAAAGATTTCTATTAACTGCTGTTCTTCTGAACTTTCTATCATCAAAGAATCCTGAAAAAAACATGTATCAACGGTGTCCAGAAAAAACAAAAATATGAAGTGGCTCAACTGTTTTCAACATTGATAATAAAAAAAAAACAACAAAAAAAAAAAATGGTGTTTCTTGAGCAGCAGATCAGCAATAGAACTGATTGTCTGAAGATCATGTGCCTCTGAAGACTGGAGTAATGATGCTGGAAATATAGCTGTGCATCACAGAAATACATTACAGCTTAATATATTCACATAGAAAACAGTGTTTTTTATTTGTAATATTTCACAATATTGCAGTTTTTTTTAACTATATTTTTGATCAAATAAATGCAGCTTAGTGAGCATAAAATACTTCATTCAAAAACTTTTTTAAAAATCTTACAAACCCCAGACTTTTGAATGGTAGTGTATGTATGTACATTAATTTCTATTTCATGGTGTCACAAATCAATGCTGAAATCCATCAATTTTATTGATCATCAGAACACAAGGCTGAATCACACAGAACACAAACACTACATAATTGATCTCATCGTACCGTACACTGAAAAAGTGAATCCTCCAGCTAAGCCCGGGAAGCCCAAAGCGCTCCTGTGAGGCAACGTTCCCTCCTCTATCTGAAGAAATACAGAAAATAACCATTAAAGATACTGCTGAAGTGTTATGTTTTTAAAAAATAGTGAAGTTTGCCAAGTCAAGCACCATTATTGTTCATACTTTAGGTTAGAAGTTTGCTCAAAATACAAAATAGCCATTTCTACAGACCAGAATATCACAGAGACTGCTTATTTGGGCCATTAAAGGAATAGCTCACCCAAAAATGAAAATTAGCTTGAAATACACTCCCCTCAGACTCTCCAGTTAGGATGATTTGTTTCTTCATCAGATTTGGAGAAATGTAGCATTGCATCACTTCTCATCAATGGATGCGCTGCAGTGAATGGGTTCCGTCAGAATAAGAGTCCAAACCTCGAGAACCTGCGCACTAGCCATCGCCCGCATCCGCAGAAATATATCTTTCTGGTCCCGAGTCCGCCCGCGACATTCATGTTTTGTCCCGCTCCCGCCCGCAAAAGCCAGCATAAAAGTAATCTATATAGATTGTTTTAAGTACATTGAAGAAATTTACATGAAATGGTTCTGTAACATCTCTTAAGCTCCACAACATCCCAGCATAAACTACTACCGATAAAATATTTGTTATACTAAGCATCAACATTCACAACTACTGTTATTTTTTACGGAAAGCAAGCATGGGCTGCTGTGTGCATGGTTTGGCATGGCAGAATACAAGCAGCACTTCCTTTATTACCACTAAAAGCTGACATCCAGTTAATCGCGATCTCATTAAAGCCCTTTTCTAACACAAATATACTAAATATATGCACAATGAATCTTTCAGTGTGCCTAAAATGAGAGGATTTGTGAGCATGACAATTTCAGCACTGCGGTGAGTAGATTCTAACTTGATCACCTCTATTGGCCAGTGCGTTCCAGAAATCAACAGCTGATCCTGTGATTGGCTACATTTAAATGTAACTAGGTTAATGTTCTAGCTTGCCGTTAATCATTTTAAATGTTTAATATAGTTGTTCTTTTGTGCTTTATGCAACAGATAAACAACAATTTAATTGTGGACCTTTATGGTTAATCATGTTTAGATCATCAATCCTCCATCAGTGAACATCTGGAGTAAGACCCACGCTGAAACATCCCATCATTAGACCTGTTGCTTCGGCCAAAATACATTCATAATCCATAATAACACTAAGTTCCTCCAGTGAAAAAGTCCATCTCCTGTTGTCTCTCGCATCAAAATCCAGCCACATATTTAGATCTGTTTTGTTCTGTGCAGATTTCTCTCCTGATTCAGCCCAGACCACTTTTTCCACTGGAGGAAACATTATTATAGATTATGGACTCATATTTTATCCAGAAGCAACAGTTTAAAGTTAAAAACATCTTAAAGGGTCATATTATTCGATTTCAAGTTTTCCTTTCTCTTTGGAGTTTTGCAAGCTGATTGTGCATAGATAAGATTTCTGAAGTTGCAAAGACTAAAGTCTCATCCAAAGAGATATTCTTTATAAAAGTTAAAGTCGCCACCCTACCTAAAACGGCTCGTTCTAACAAGCGCCCCCACATATCTACATCACTATTTGGGAAGATTTGCATAACGCCGCCCAAATGTTCACCCAAAGAAAGAAGACATAACTTTTATTCTCACTGTAGTATTGTTTTTGCTGGGCTTGTTTGTTTGGCTGCCGCCGCCATGTCGTAAGACGCTGTGTGCTTCGTTGTAAAATCGAAACTACTTTGTTTGGTCTTCCGGATCGGCTTTCACCGTGGACGAAAGCGGAGTCCAGCCCGGGGTCGTCACATGTGGTTTGCCGCAAGCCTCCTTCGTTGAATCCGCCGGCCGCGCCGTTCTCAAGCCCGCCGGCCTCCGCTCACTCAAGGCTGCCGTTTGTGATGCTGTGTTTCGTTGTGAAAGTTTAACTACTTTGTTTGGTCTTCCAAAAAGGACACGACTAGAAATCAGTGGTTATGTTGTATTTGCAACACTGTTCCAGAACAGTTTAAGCCAAATATTAAGATGTTTCCTGCTTTTATGGAGGACTGTTTCCTGATCCTGGGAGAGTAGACTACAATAACGGCTCTTCTGACTCAGACTGTAAGTACGTTTTCATATTTAAAAGGATTTGCCACTGATGATTCAAACTTGAGTTTTGGGCAGTGTAGAGTAGCGCTTGTTTTTTTCTTCTTTTTTTTCTCTGATCACAAATGCAGACATGGCTTTATTTTTACGCGGCGCGATGCAACGCAACGTGTAAAAACAGTATAAGTCAGTATATATTCCGTAATTATGTCCCCACTGGAATGCAACAAATGCCTCGTTTATAACGAGTTTTAATATTTTTGTCTCGTCGCTCAGGCCGGACACGGCATCACAGTATGGTGAGTGGCGTAACATTTCCGTCACATGCTTGTGGTATTCGGCCAATCACAACACACTGATAGCTGGCCAATCACAGCACACCTCTTTTCAGACCGATGAGCTTTGTAAATATCGATGCGTTTCAGAAAGACGGGGCATAGAGGTGAAACAGTAATGTACAGTATGTGGAAATTAATGTGTTTTTTTTTACCTTAAACCTCTTAAACACATTTCATAACACCAAATAATGTTCTTTTTAGCAACATCCATATGACCCCTTTAATGATGGATTAGTTTCATCTTTTGTCTTCTCAAGTCATTAACTGATGGACTGGAGTGCTGTGGATTACTTGTGGATTATTGTAATTTTTTTTATCATCTTGTTTGACTCTCATTCTGACGGCACCCACTCACTACAGAAGATCCATTGGTGAGCAAGAGATGTAATGCTACATTTCTCCAAATCTGATGAGGAAACAAACTCATCTACATTTTGTATGGCCTGAGGGTGAGTAAATTTTAAGCAAATTTTAATTTTGGGGTGAACTATGCCTTTAAAAACCCTCCAGAACACTGAAGCATCACAATGGGCCGTTTTGCACATTCATACACGCTTTAAGCGTTCTGCTGTAATACAATCGAATGAACAGATGTTGTTTCCCTCACAGATCCAAGCTTGAGCACCCCTCCTCCGTTACTCAGGTGGACCGCAGACGTGTTGACAGACATCAGGCCCGTCGAATCCGAAGCCTCCCACAGAAGAGTTCCCTCAAAACCCTGTAGATGAAGACGAGTTCACAAACATCACGTCCTCCAGTGTGAGTGAAACCAGCAGCGGCAGTAACGTGCTATTCAGCATTCAACTACATTAATGATGTATAAACCCTAATCTAGTCACTAGTCATTAGTGTAGGTGGTTTCCTATAAATGCTCTTTTCTCCTCGTGTCACCTTGGGAAGAATGAACTGCTCGACAGGTTTGTAAAACATCCCCCCCACACGTGTGCCTGGACTCAGTGCGCTGAAGCGAGCGGTAACCACCGGCTCCTGCAAACACACACACACACACACATACAATTTATTTAAATCCACTTAAAAGAAATAATTTACAGGGACATAAGATGCATGTACAAAATACATGTACAAAATCATGGACCAATGGCATACAGCAGATCTTCAAAACACACACACACACACACACACGGCTGTAAACGTGTCAACAGGAGCACCACAGACTATATTTGCTCAGCTGCAGACAGTGATGTTTTCAGAATAAACCATGACAAGCACAAGTCGATATGTGATTTCTGCATCCTCACTGGGCCTCAAGACGCCATGTCTTACAACATTTGCCCTGCTGGTGCAAGCCAAGAAATGTAATTTCCATCACATCACACATAATCTGTTTATTTTGAACTTCTGTGGTGACAATGGCATTTTAAGAATAAAATGTGTCTCGTTGAGGTTATTTTATACAATCCTAAATGCACGCACATAATATTCTTACATTTTTGTATGGCCAACTTATTTTATTACAAAAAATAATGATAAAAAATCTTGTCTTTTTTTCTGAACCAGCAAATGTTGTTTCCATTAAATTATTTTTTTATTAATAAATATTCTGTAAAGCCAAAATAATTAATAATTAATTCCTCTATATATTTTTCTGACAGCAAATTTCAGTTCCATCAGATTTTTTTAATATTAATAAATATCAGTAAAAATCTCTCTCTCCCCCCTCTTATTATTAATCTTATATATACTGAACAAAATTATAAACGCAACACTTTTGTTTTTGCCCCCATTTTTCATGAGCTGAACTCAAATATCTAAGACTTTTTCTATGTACACAAAAGGCCTATTTTTCTCAAATATTGTTCACAAATCTGTCTAAATCTGTGTTAGTAAGCACTTCTCTTTGCCGAGATAATCCATCCACCTCACAGGTGTGGCATATTAAGATGCTGATTATACAGCATGATTATTGCACAGGTGTGCCTTTGCTGGCCACAATAAAAGGCCACTCTAAAATGTGCAGTTTTACTGTATTGGGGGGGTCCGAAAACCAGTCAGTATCTGGTGTGACCACCATTTGCCTCACGCAGTGCAACACATCTCCTTCTCATAGAGTTGATCAGGTTGTTGATTGCGGCCTGTGGAATGTTGGTCCACTCCTCTTCAATGGCTGCACGAAGTTTGCTGGATATTGGCAGGAACTGGAACAAGCTGTTGTATACGCTGATCCAGAGCATCCCAAACGTGCTCAATGGGTGACGTGTCCGATGAGTATTTTGGCCATGCAAGAACTGGGATGTTTTTAGCTTATTGTGTACAGATCTTTGCAACATGGGGTTGTGCATTATCATGCTGCAACATGAGGTGATGGTCGTGGATGAATGGCACAACAATGGGCCTCAGGATCTCGTCACGGTATCTCTGTGCATTCAAAATGCCATCAATAAAATGCACCTGTGTTCGTTGTCCATAACATACGCCTGCCCATACCATAACCCCACCGCCACCATGGGCCACTCGATCCACAAAATTGACATCAGCAAACCACTCACCCACACAACACCATACATGCTGTCTACCATCTGCCCTGTACAGTGAAAACCGAACACCTCTCCAAAGTACCAGACGCCATCGAATGTGAGCATTTGCCCACTCAAGTCAGTTACGACAACGAAGTGCAGTCAGGTCGATACCGATGAGGAGACGGGCCCCACCCCCCATGCAGATGAGCTTCCCTGAGACGGTTTCTGACAGTTTGTGCAGAGATTATTTGGTTATGCAAACCGATTGTTGCAGCAGCTGTCTGGGTGGCTGGTCTCAGATGATCTTGGAGGTGAAGATGCTTTATGTGGAGGTCCTGGGCTGGTGTGGTTACACGTGGTCTGCGGTTGTGAGGCCGGTTGGATGTACTGCCAAATTCTCTGAAACGTCTTCGGAGATGGCTTATGGTAGAGAAATGAACATTCAATTTCACGGGCAACAGCTCTGGTGGACATTCCTGCAGTCAGCATGCCAATTGCACGCGCCCTCAAAACTTGCGACATCTGTGGCAATGTGCTGTGTGATAAAACTGCACATTTTAGAGTGGCCTTTTATTGTGGCCAGCCTAAGGCACACCTGTGCAATAATCATGCTGTCTAATCAGCATCTTGATATGCCACACCTGTGAGGTGGATGGACTATCTCGGCAAAGGAGAAGTGCTCACTAACACAGATTTAGACAGATTTGTGAACAATATTCGAGAGACATAGGCCTTTTGTGTACATAGAAAAAGTCTTTAACTCTTTGAGTTCAGCTCATGAAAAATGAAACAAAAATGTTGCGTTTATAATTTTGTTCAGTATAATATAAATATTCTCTTGCATCAATAAAATTTATATAGTAATTTTAAATTCATATATTATATACAGTGTGTATATATAGATATCCATATATAGTATGATTATATATATAAAAATATATATAACACATCTGTAATTAAATTAATTCTGTGGCAGTAGGCTTTTGTTTTAAGGCTATTTTATACATCCTAGATACATGCAAAAAATATTCTTAAACCTTTCCATAATTTGACAACTGATGAAAAAAAAAATCTCAGGTTTTTAGATAGCTAAATATTTTAATAAATAATTTGAAATTGTTAATTTCAAAATTTGATTAAAGATTATCATGTTATGTTTTAAAATATAATTATACTTATATGATAGATGTTCATATTTTAAAAGTGAACATCTGGGTCTTGGATATGAGTAAACAACAATAGAATAAAATGCATTTTACAAGAAGCAAGCGCATGAATGATGATTAAAAAGCATAATGAAAAAACAAAATCTTCCTATAACAAAAGGGGAAAAGACTGAAATCTCTTAGTTTTAATGAAAAATAAACCCCAGGACAAAAATAAAATGTTCTGATAAATGCTGCGATTTTCTGCTGAAAATAAAGAAATCTGCATGAATCAAATAGACAGCACAATTTCCTCAAACTCAACATGTATTATATGAACAGTATTATTATATCAAACATAACAGTCAATATTAGAGGCAAATGCTTGCAGTAAAGGAAGTAGTATTTATCATTTCTAAAGGTCATGCTTACGTCCAGCCACTGCGGTTCATCTGGTTTTATTACTAATATAAATCACTCTTTTGTTGATTTTGATTGCTTCTATTGTCCTCATTTGTAAGTCGCTTTGGATAAAAGCGTCTGCTAAATGACTAAATGTAAATGTAATATCACAGTTAAACTAGACACTGGGCAACATTTTCCCAAAACCAATGGCTTTAAATGCATGAATTCTGTTCTAATGCTATAATAAAATACAGTACCTTGTGCATTTTTAACACATGCAACATTACTGGACTTATTGGTCAAATACAATCATAATATGACTATTACTGATTCCTGTCCTATCATTTCTCATGTTTTAGAGGCATCCCATCAGTCTGTTGACTTCGACGAAACGTGGAAATGTATGAAATCGTGGCATTAGGCGATGTGTGCTTGCATCACGCGGCTGCGTCGACCTCTGCGCTCATCGAGAGAGAGATCAGAGACTCCACAATCAAAGCCACTGATGGAGAAGACTTTATTGAATTTGCTCTCCGCACATTTATCTCTGCAGCTCGTCGGAATGAGCGATACGTCTCTTGACGTCTCTCCAGTCCATTTATCAAATAAATGAGTAATGTCTAGCGGGATGATGAAAACTCACCTTAAAAGGCCAACAGGATATTTTGGGTTTCTCTTGTGGCAAGAACAAATTGAATGACTTTACAAAGTGCAATGGGAGTTTCTAAAAGAGTGTAATGGAGGACGACTGTTTTGTGCATATTTTACAGCTCTGGCGGGTCGTGATCTGAAAATAGGTCACGGGTCTGTTCTGATCAGGTCAGAGAAGTCCGTTTATCTTCTTTTAATGAGAAGAAATCATGGACAGGTTGTGTGACGGCCTCATCTTCCAAAACCATGGTTTATAATATTGTTAAGTAATTATTTAAATAATTATTAATTTTCATTTGGTTTAGTTTAGTGGCAGGAAAATCATCTAAATTCTTTAGAAAAATAAAACCATTATTATTATTATTTCACTTTATTATTAATGTATTATTAATAATAATAATAACAACAACACTAATCATTTAAATTAAAATATAACACAATCATAATTCATTATTATTTACTTATACATTTAATTCCGAGTTTTTACAATTGTAAGAATAATCATAGCATATAATACTCTCCAACCAATTGTAAAAATAACTAATGAATTCATATAAGATAATATATACAACCAATAATATAATCTATTACTTTTACTAGCTGTTTTAAAACAACAACAACATTATTATTATATATTATTAAACATATCATTTACATTAAAAGATAATAAAATAATGGTTTTATATTATGATTAAGGGATTCCTCATGTTTAATTATTATAAGGTAATGATTGCAATTAGATGGAAGTCAACATACTAATAATAATAATAATAATCAGTTATTATTTTATATACCCTATTCCTTGAATGAAAACCATGACCATAAAGAAAATACAACCCAGAAGACAGTTCATATTGGTTCATTTGCATTGAGCACAAAACCATCTAAAGTCAAGCTGACGTTTATGCATTTACAACGTTGTCATTTTTCATATTTCTCGGTCATGTTCATAACTGTGCATACTGAAGTTCATTGTAATATGAATAATTTTCATTTGATTTTAAAGGGCATTTTCGTTTGGTTTTTGCGTTTGTACTGTAATTATAAAGCTCCTGTACTGTGATGTTGAGTCTGATCCAGTTGAGACTTCATCATCTGATGCGTAATGTTGAGACTCCAGACTGCGTTTGTGCTCGTACCTCTTGGTCCACCTGGAAGAGGCGGACGGTGACGTTGCCCCTGAAGTCGTCTCGCGGTCCGTTGGGAAAGACGCCCAGCTGGGTGATGACCACCGAGTGAAGGACCCTGAAGTCCAGACTGACGGCAGAGACATCGGACGGCTGCAGCGCAGACGTGTCAGGAACGCTCAAGATAGCCATCTCCTGCCCAGCAGCTGAAGCAGAGCTCAGGTTAACTCAATCATTCATGCTCTGCTAAAATACTCCAATTAGTTCAGCCAGGCAAATATAAATTCTCTTTGAAAAAAACTAAAACCTATTTAATAATAATAATAATAAACACAATCTTTTACTTTATTAGGGATGTTAATGTTTTATTATAAGAACGTGTAAGATTATTTTTTTAAAATAATGATTTGTAAATAAACATATAGTACTAATCATAATACATAACAACTTTAGTATTATTCACTATTGTAATTTAGATAATTTAATGAAGATCATCTCAATAATTAATTAAATTAATAGTGTATACATTTATATAATACACACACACACACCAAACCACATGTCTTCATACACCATTGTGGCCTAATAAAACCATATATTCATGTAACATATACAAAACACACATACACACACGTGTGCTGTGTGTGTTGTGTGTGTGTGGTTTATGTATATGGTGTGTAGTTGTACATTGGTCATTGGTTATGGGACACAATGTGCTATAATGACCAGGTGAGTGTGTGTGTGTGTGTGTGGGTGGTGTTTATACAGTGGGGAAACAACGTATTAGTCAGCCCTCCCCCCAATTGGGCAAGTTCTCCCACTTAAAAAGAGGAGAGAGACCTGTAATTTTCATCATAAGTATACCTAAACTATGAGAGACAAAATAAGAAAAAAAAAAATCCAGAAAATCACATTGTAGGATTTAAAGAATTAATTGGTAAATTCCTCTGTAAAATATGTATTTGGTCACCTACAAACAAGTAAGATTTCTGGCTCTCACAGACCTGTCACTTCTTCTTTAAGAGGCTCCTCTGTCCCCCACTCGTTACCTGTATTAATGGCATATGTTTGAACTCATTATCAGTATAAAAAACACCTGTCCACAACCTCAAACAGTCACAATCCAAACTCCACCATGGCCAAGACCAAAGAGCTGTCAAAGGACACCAGAAACAAAATTGGAGACCTGCACCAAGCTGGGAAGACTGAATCTAAAAGAGGTAAGCAGCTTGGTGTGAAGAAATAAACTGTGGGAGCAATTATTAGAAAATAAAAGACATACAAGACCACTGATAATCTAACTCGATCTGGGGCTCCACGCAAGATCACACCCCGTGGGGTCAAAATGATCACAAAAACTGTGAGCAAAAATCCCAAAACCACACGGGGGACCTAGTGAATGACCTGCAGAAAGCTGGGACCAAAGTAACAAAGGCTACCTCAGTAACACACTGCGCCGCCAGGGACGCAAATCCTGCAGTGCCAGACGTTTCCCCCTGCTTAAGCCAGTACATGTCAAGGCCCATCTGAAGTTTGCTAGAGAGAATTTGGATGATCCAGAAGAGGATTGGGAGAATGTATTATGGTCAGATGAAACCAAAATAGAACTTTTTGGTTAAAAACTCAACTTGTCGTGTTTGGAGACAGAAAGAATGCTGAGTTGCATCCAAAGAATACCATACCTACTGTGAAGCATGGGGGGGGGAACATCATGCTTTGGGGCTGTTTTCGCAAAAGGGACCAGGATAGACTGATCCGTGTAACGAAAGACTGAATGGGGCCTGTATCGTGAGAGTTGAGTGAAAAACCTCCTCCATCAGCAAGGGAATTGAGGATGAAAAAGTTGGCTGGTTCTTTCAGCATGACAATGATCCCAAACACACCGCCCGGGCAATGAAGTATTGGCTTCGTAAGAAGCATTTCAAGGTTCTGGAGTGGCCTAGCCAGTCTCCAGAGCTCAAACCCATAGAAAATCTTTGGAGGGAGTTGAAAATGTGTTGCCCAGTGACAGCCCCAAAATGTTACTGCTCTATAGGAGATCTGCATGGAGGAATGGGCCTAAATACCAGCAACAGTGTGTGAAAACGTTGTGAAGACTTACAGAAAATGTTTGATCTCTGTCATTGCCAACAAAGCGTATATAACAAAGTATGAGATGAAATTTTGTTATTGACCAATACTTATTTTCCACCATAATTTGCAATAAATTCTTTAATAAAATCCTACATAGTGATTTTCTGGATTTTTTTTTCTCATTTGTCTCTCATAGTTGAGGTATACCTAGGATGAAATTACAGGCCTCTCTCATCTTTTTTTAAGCGGGAGAACTTGCACAATTTGTGGCTGACTAAATACTTTTTTTCCCCACTGTATAACCGAGACTTGTCATTTGCACTTATATATTGTTGCTCTTTTGTTGGTTTTGATTGCTTCTGTTGTCCTCATTTGTAAGTTGCTTTGGATAAAAGTGTCAGCTAAATGACTAAATGTAAATATAGATGTTATATACCCGTGTGGGGAAGGTTACTTTGGAAATGTAATGGTTACAGATTACAAGTTACCCTATCTAAAATTTAATAAGTAGTGTAACTATTTCAATTACTCTATTAAAGTAATGTAACTGCTTACTTTTGTTTAATTTTTGATGACTTTTTTTAAACATTTCTAATGACTGTTTTCAACTGCTAACCATTTTCAAACATTTACACCATGCGGGGTACAGTAGTGCTCAGCACTCATTACTGCCAGACTTCAAAAATCCTTCATCACTTCAATGAAGATAATTGATATTATTCACTAAAATAATTGAACATCCACCACAAAATCAGACTTTAGTACCGCCTTTTACTTTGAGATTGATCTGAAGTTCAATGCAGGTTTAAAATCATAAGAAATAGTTTACTGATACTGTTTTTGAAACCAAATCTTCGCATAACTACAGGAAACACTGGCATCTAACAATGCTTTGAAAAAAAATAAAACAAATAAAAGCATATACATCAAACCAAATACGGTTATCTAATAAGCACGTATCCCATTCTGTGTACTAAACTCCTGAAACATTGGTGTCTGTTTGTATACGACGATAGTTTTCTCATGAAGTGACTCAGAGCAGTTCTAGAGATTATGTTTATGTATTCTGATGAATGCAAAAACCCATGAATTTTGTCATGTGACCAAACCCTGGTTAAATAAACAAATCCGCCCAAGAAGGGTTAAAGATAAAGCCAGATGTCGTGCGCAGACGGAGCCGTTTTCACACGCCGCTGCACAATAATCCAGACATCAGCACTTTAAGAGACTCGTCTGCTCTGAACTACTGGCTCTCTTAATTAGAAAGCAGCCATTTATTACCCAGGAGATCAATTGGAGGAACAGAGTCGTTAATAGAGAGCAGCAGACTCACTGCTTCCCTCGTCCTTGAGACAAAAGCCAATTAAAGGTGGCGCAGACAAGAGGCAGAAGCGCACAGATGTGGGCTGAACAGCCATCAGGAAAAGCTTTTAGAGCCACACAGGAGATTCTCTCACTGTTAAAGAGCTCATTAGCATAAGGCTTCGCCAATCACCACTAGCAAAGTCCAAAAGAATCCTTCTGAAAGCGTCTGCAAAACTCTGAAAACTGAGCTGCGGCTTGAATTTAAAGTTCAAACCGTAATTGTGTTTCAACTAGTGCTGACCAAATTAGCGCATCAACAATCTCAAAATATCCTTATGATGTTACTTGATGAACATTCTAAGAAACGTTTTTGTACAAATAATGTAAACAGGCTTGTGTAAGTAAATGAATTGCTCAGTGCAAAGAAAGAGAAGTAATGGGAGCCTGGTATTTCTATGTTCTTTTTTTATGTGCTAATAGACATGAACAAGTTCTTTGACAAACATCTATGAGCTTTGAAACATGCTCTATGTTGACTATGGTTTCACTAATAATAAACACCTTATTTGTCCATGCCCATGTTGATTAGAGCAGTGGTTCCCAACCTTTCTTTAGTCGCGGCACCCTTTGGAAATTTTAACAAACTTGTGGCACCCTACAAAATTTATTTGCTCACAATATTTGAATTTCTAACTTTGATATGATAATCTGAAAAGTGTAGATATCCGGTACAACAGGGAAGAACTACAGAATATAATGTCATACAGATATTTTAATATTATTTAAAAAAATGTGTCCATCAATGGTGGCAATCAATTGGCTAATTTCTAACGAAGAGACCAATTTATATGACAGATTTCAATGTAGGCTTTTATTCATATGTAAACATTGTGAGATAGCTAGTTATAATGGTAATTAAACAAAGTTTTGCTCACGCAGTGTTATTTTGATTTTATAGTTGGGTAATTTTGTTGCAGTAGCACGAGATTGATTTAAAACTTTGAACTGAATAAAAAATGACAAGGAGGCTAAGCAGTTAATAATAAAATAAGAACAAATAAAGAAATTAATAATGATAGCAAAAATAAAAAATAACACGACCGAGGGGACTACAAATGAAACCACATAGCTTTTTAGTTTGAAGGTAGGTCAACACAGTAGGGCTATTATGAGAATTTATTTTTGTACCAAATTATACAAATAATGTTAATCCTAGAAACGCTACTTATTATCAGACACACCCGTGAGCATAACATGCGGTTAGACGGATCAATGACTGACCCGAGGGCAGTGGTTACCAGAAGATGACTCATATACACACTATGTTTCCCAAAACACAGTGAGCTCTGCAGACAGAAACAATATGTATACATCCACTGTTTACGTCGGCTCAATGTCTGAGGGACTTGCTGTTCGAGAGATGATACGGTATATACGAGTGGAGCGCCTGAGCGGAGCACACACACAATAGATGCGGATAATACGCAGAGAGTAACACCAACGGAAAGTGAATCCTGAGTGCCGTGTGAACTAATTTCGGCCGCCTGAATTCAGTGCTATCTCTAATATGGACGACATAGAAATGATATTATATAATAGATGCTTTTAAAAATTTAGGCAATTTTAAAATATAAATATGCTTTTTTACCGTCCCCCCGGTTGGGAAACACTGGATGTGTTAATTTAAAGTATTAATTTAAGGTACATTCAGAACAGATAAAAATGTGTGATCAAGTTGCGATTAATCACGAGTTAACTCACGGCGATCATGCGATTAATCGCGATTAAATATTTTAATCGGTTGACAGCCCTAATATATATATTTTAGCTAATGTTTTGTGACCACTGTTTTGTCTTTAAAGCAAATAAAATTATACGTTGCATCCCAAAATATATCTTTCTAAAGCTACTGTTTTGTTAATGGTTTATTGATGATTTCACACCCAATAATACTATTTTTTGGAGGCGCGCTAAAGTCACAGCCAACCAATGGACGTGAAATTCATTTGCAATTAATTCAATAAATGAATCAGCCCATCACCTAATTAATTAGATTAAACATTTTAATCACTTGATAGCCCTGTTACTTTTTAAATTCTTCAAAAACTTTCTTCGGTGTTCCACTGAAAAAGTTGGAATTTTTTAAATATTCAATTTCAAATGAACTGATGATGATGAAGATGAAGATGTGGCTAAACCACGAAAATGCAGAATATTTCAGCCCACTGAAACCTGCTGGAAACAAAAACATGCTGACTACTTAGAAGAGAATCCGAGTGCACACTGTGATTTCAGGCCACATACGGCGAGATTCATGTCCGAGCGGGGGGTCTGATGAGAATCGAAACGTGCAAACTGCAGCAAAGCTTAACCAGAGCGGTGTTTGTGAGATGAATTCACCTGTTTCTGTGAGGTTCAGCAGCGAGCAGGAATACGGGTCTTCACGATCTTCCTCCGGCACAGAACAGCCATGCTCACCAATGATGAATTTCACCATCACCCTTTCAAATACACCAGCAGACAACATCAATGCATCGTTCTCAGTTCTGACGGCCTAGTAAGTGTGTAACATCAAGTGTGATTTAATTGTTCACGGCTGCTGAGCAACATCACAATCTGCTGCATCAATACAGATGTGCATCACAGATGTGTGTATATGGGCATACTGAAGTATATGGGCTATTTTACAGCAGTTTGCTGAATTTAGAGTGTGTTTTACAATATTAATGACTGTATTAACGAGTCTTGTGTTTAGGTCTCAAGTCAGTCATAATGGAAAGCTGTTTTTTCACTGATCATTTATTTGTTATTCATTATCTGATCTTTTGATTTGTGTCCATTGATTTTGATTAAATCACATTATACATAAATTGAATGTTGACAGTCCATTTACTTTTTTTTTCCCTCTTCTTTTAAAAGAGTCTGCTGTATGCATAAGCACATGGCTATTAAAATAAGACATTTAATCATAATAATAATTATTTGATTTAAAATAGATGTTATTTTTTAGTATTTTGTTGTCCTGCAAAAAAGGTTTTAGCTTTTTTTCATCATTATTTCCAACCACTTATAACCCCACATGGTTATTAAAATGAATAGCCATACAATACATAATGACAATTCTTGTTTTATTTATTTGTGTAATTTGTTTTATCACCTACCCATTATTGTATATAAAAAAAAAAAAAAAAAAGCTATACAAATCTACATAATAAAAAAATAAAAATTAAAATTACACCAGATAACCCTAAAATATAAATATTAAACAATATCACATTAAATACATACACATGAAGCCTAATTATTCTATATATAATATATAGATATATATAAGTCAGTGCTGTCAAAATATATTATAATCGAGATATAAAAAAATATTTGCATGTACATAGTTATAGTCACATAATTACCTATTAAAAATATATTCCAATAGGTAAACCACCACATAACACATTTTTCTGAATACATACGGCACTGGGTGGTAGTATATATACATAATAAATATACACAGTACACACACATATATTACGCAAACAAAAACTTTTATTTTGGATGCGATTAATCGCAATTAATCGTTTGACAGCACTAGTATATAGTTAGTATTTTTTGGCTGCAATAAACTGTCATATTTGATCTTTTCCATCATTTTCCACCCACTCTCTGACCCTTAGAAATAAATGTTATGTTCTTTTTGCTCTAAAAGCTGTGGCCTTCAAACATCCAATGTATAATATTGCAGCTTTTGATGAGAACATGCAGCGTGCTTTCAAACATATTCATTTACTCATAATAAAACTGTGCGGAATTGATTTGCTGCGGCGCTGGGCTGTGATTCGAACATTAAATCATGTTTGACCTATTTTAATGAGCATTTGCCTGAACGATCTTTAAACGTGGAATATTTATAAGGATTTTCATAAGGCTCGATAAAGTTGCAGGCCAAAACAAACAGCAAAAAAACCCTCAGATCAAGCAGTCCATTTTTAAAGTCAATAACATGAGCCTAATCTTCTGAAATGAATCGATGTCTGTCAGAAGTGAGAGTTTTAATGAAGCAGAAATGGAAAGATTCACATTCAGTACCGACCGTTTCTGGAAGTGAGGGTGGTGTTTAAGGTACCCCAGCCATGTGTCTCTTATGGCCTGCCGGAGCTCATGATGATGCCGCGCTGACAAAACACCCACCAACACCTCATGCACTGCCTTCTGGTTGTCTGTCAATACAATATTGAACAGAAACACAATAATCAGCACCAAAACAGAGCCTGATGATATTCTCCAATGCTGCAAATGATTCAAACATGCAAAAAGCCTTTTTAAAAGAAGTTCATACAAACATGAACATATGCTAAAAATGTATTTATTCACCCTCAGGCCATCCAAGTTTCTTCATGGGAACACATTTGCAGAAATGTAGCATTGCATCAGTGTCTCAGCAGTGAATGGGTGCCGTCAGAATGAGAGTCCAAACAGCTGATAAAAACATCACAATAATCCACAGCACTCCAGTCCATCAGTTAACATCTGGAGAACAAAAGATGAGACAAATCCAGCATTAAGATGTTTTTTTTTTAGCTAAAATAGGAGTCCATAATCCATAATACCGCTTCCTGCAGTGAAAAAAGTGAATCTCTGCTGTGGTCCTCTCACACTCAATCCAGCCACTATGTGTTAGAGCTGTTTAAAAACGCTGCTTATTGTGCAGATCTCTCTGATCAAGCACCAGAAACACTTTATCACTGGAGGAAGAGTTATTATGGATTATGGACTCAGATTTTAGTTAAAAACATCTTAAAGCTGGATTAGTTTCAGCTTTTATCTTAGTCCAGATGTAATGACTGAACTGGGTGCTGGGGATTATTGTAATGTTTTTATCAGCTGTTTTGAATCTCATTCTGACGGCACCCATTCACGCCAGAGAACCCATGGAGACACCTGATACAGGGCTGCATGTTTCTCCAAATCTGATGAAGAGACAAACTCATCCTAATCTAGGATGTGTATTTTCAGCAAATGTTTATTTCTGGGTGAACTATTCCTTTATAAAGGCTTTTCCGGCAGGTTGAAGGCTCACACACAGAACAGATGATGCAGCGAGATGAAAGTCTCTGGCAGCGGCCCTTTGTATCCCCTAATGGATTGTCACTTGTGTCCTATTCCACCATGTGTGACAAACATCAGAGCAAGTGTGTAATGCGCATCTGTGCCTTTGTTGCCAGGTAAACTCTCCCAGAGTTCAGTGAGATCTCAGATACTTTCTACAGTCTCTCTTCTATTGTACACAACCTCACGTTCAATCCGATCTCTGTGGTTCACAAGCTGCCGGCATCCGCGTGCACAGCACACTAATGCAGCCGTCATCTAATGCATTAATGTCACATCTCAACCCCCCAGCAGAGCCCATTGGTGATATTATAAGTAAATCACTGCAAACTGTTCAACATGCTTATAGATCATTAAAGTGCAGTGATCAATGCATTCAGTATTAATGCTCATATGCATGCGTTAACATTCAAGTCTATAGCACTTAGCATTAAGGGTTAACATTATATTATACATTAAGCAGCAATAATTTTATATATTCTATAATTCTCTATATCTCTTTTATAATATATATAGCTGTAGATATATGAAAAGTTTGGTTCCAAAACGCTATAAATCCATTTTGATTAATTTGAGTAAAAATTTGATTTCTTTTCCAAGAAAGTGGCAAGATGAAAATCAATAATTTCAGTTTCAAACGTTCACATAGCATCTTCAGGTTATAATAGCATTAAAAATTAAAATCCAGATTTTGATTGTCAAAGATTTATTATAAAAACTGATTCTTTTTTCATATTGAAACGGTTGAAAATACACAACAAAGTAAGTCGATCCACATGTGACAGCCTCTGAACTTGGGCAATACTAATCGTATTAATAGCTTACGTTTTCTTCCCTCTTATGTTAAGCATTAATCGTTCTATAAGAATTGAGTGTTAATATCCTTTATGCATTGATCATTAAAGTCCCATATGCATTTACACTGAAAATTAATGGTCTATAAATGATATTAGATAGATAGATAGATAGATATATATAGACCATTAATACTGAATGCATAAGGAACTTTAACAAACATAAAAAATTATATGTGCTCTATATAAAATGAGCAATAGTTTGAGCAACTAAGCATCTATGTTCTGTATGCATTCATTTTTCTATAGGAATTTAGCATTAATGTCCTATGAGCAAATAATATGAATTATTAATCATTAATTAAAAAAAACATTATAATGCTTTTTATGCATTGATCACTATGCATTGATTTTTTTAATGCATTCTACATGCACTCAGCGTTGAAATTGTCTATGATTTTCATTAATGGTCTATGCATTATATATATATGTTCTAAAGGGGTTATTTTTTCTATATGAAGTGAGAAAATTCAAAGAGTACTTTATGCATTAGCATATTTATATATTCAGTAGCAATGCTCTGTATAAACTGATCACCAAGTTTCTACATGCATTAAACATAAATTTATATGCATCAGAGTAGTAAGAATTTATATGCATTGTCTATGAATCCACTGCATGCATTCAGCATCCGTCTAAACAGCAGACTAATAGAGAGGAAGAGAAAGCAGCAGAAGTTGAGCGGTACCTGCAGAGCCGAAGCCCAGCAGGAGCGCAGTTCTGTCGGTCCAGCCGAGCCAGTGAAGCAGCGCCGCGAAGACACACGCTAACAGCGCCGCCGCTGCGCTTCTCATGGACGAACCGCTGGGTCCGGACACCGACGCTTAACGGGCTGCGCACACAACGAGCGGACCGCCGACTCGACGCGACGCGCATCGCTGATGTGATGAGTGTCCGACGCGCCGCGTCATGTCTAACTGCACGCTGATGACGACAACACTCGGGCAGCCAATAGGAGTGGAGCGGTCGACGCGCGGTGCCTTCTGGGAAATGGAGTTCAATCAGTTTCCTGTTGCCAAATTAGCGATTGACTTTCCTTCTTAACAATAAAAAGTGGTCTTGATTGCTTCTATTGTCCTCATTTGTAAATGACTTAATTTGAAAGTAAATGTAAATAGGAACAGTATCTATTTCAAATAGTTTTTTTCCCCCTGAAATTACTTAATGTTATCGGATAATGTATATATAATTAATGTGCTAATTTTCTTGGGTCAAATATATAGTGTACATAAACAGTGTTGTCGTGAATCGGTCTTGTAATTATTTCATAATCACAAAAATATAGTGTGCGATACTCTGTTGCACCGCTAGGTGTCTCCCTTGAACACAATATTATAAACTTGTATGTTATTGTCAGAGCAAACATATTAAATCAAGCATATCATTCTTAGAATGCAAGCAAGCACACTAAATTTTGAATGCAGACAGTTTTAAAATGTTTATTAATTTGTACAACTGCACAGATCTAAACATTCAGACTTCTAAAAGAGAAAAGTGCAGAAAAGCACCAACAAATCCATACATTTAGGCATCGATTCAATTACAAGGTATCTCAAAGTTCTAATACTTAAATAGGGTAATCGGTTCATGCAAGTTATGTTTTTATAATAACAATCATAATATTATTTAAAAGTTATTTTACATGTTGGGGTTTAATTCTGTTAGAAATCAGCTGGACTCGCTTGGAAACCCAACAAACCCTCACTCTCACTGAACACATGGAGCATTAGTGCTATTATAAAAGTAAATATTAAGCGTTTAGAACACAATTTCATTTTAAATACCCACCGTACAGACACACTCTTTGCTTTCCATGAATTTAAAGGCGATCTCATGCAACGATAGCATTTCGAATATACATCTGTGCACTTTTCGAGGAGGATCTTCAGATATAAGATACGTTTGAGAGTCAGAAAGACCCTCTGTCCACCGTGGCACACGTTAAAGGGGCTTTAATACAGGTTACACAAGCAACACCTCCATCAGGTGCTGCGCATTAGATATAACAACACTTGGTTTCGTATAAACTAGCAAAGGCTAGACTAAAATTACAGAGATATACAGAAAAACATTTGACATTGTGCTTTTTTTGTTTCTTTGTTTTGAATAGGAAAAAGCCTGTGAAATAACAGTGTAGAGGACACGCCGTAGTCACAGTACTTGGCACTCAGAAACCACTTCTCTATACACACACACACACACGCACACACACACACACACGCACACACACGCACACGCACACACACGCACACACACGCACACAGGCGCATGCAAGCTCTCCGTTTGGCATTTCAGTCAAAGGCCTTGCTGTTTAAATCAGGACAAGCAAAACAACTCAAACTATTGTGAAACATGCCCGTGTTAGTAAGGCCATTCAGCAAGTGTGAAGAAATCATTAGCAGGGAGGTGATTTGAGGAAAGAATCTGCCTGTTTGCATGTGGGAAGATCTTTTCATTGAATAAAAAGGTCATTTAAATCTAACTCGGACTAAATTTAAAGGTGATGCGTGTCATTTCTTTTATATTCAAGGAATAGTTCAGGCAAAAATGAACATTTGCTGAAAAATTACACATCCTCAGGCCATCTAAGATCAGGATGAGTTTTTCTTCTTCTTCAGATTTGGAAGAATGTAGCATGGAATCACGTGCTACACGGCAATACTGGGTGCCAGTCAGAATGAGAGTCCAAACAGCTGATAAAAACATCACATAATCCACACCACTCCAGTTCATCAGATAACATCCGGAGAAGACAAAAGCTGAATCAGGAGAAAAATCTGCACAGATCAAGCCAAAACAGCTCTAAACAAATATGTGGCTGGATTTTGATGTGAGAGACAACAGGAGATGGACTTTTTCACTGGAAGCGTTATTATGGAATATAGACCCATATTTTAACAGGAAGCGATGGTTTTGAAGTTAAAAACGTCTTAAAGCTGGATTTGTTTCAGCTTTTGTCTCTCCAATTAATGGAATTGACTGGAGTGCTTTGGATTATTGTGATGTTTTTATCAACTGTTTGTACCTCTAATTCTGATGGCACCCATTCACTGCAGCGCATCCATTGCATCCAGACACTGATGCAATGCTACATTTCTCCAAATCTGATGAAGAAACAAACTCATCCTAATCTTCAATGGCCTGAGGGGGAAGGTAAATTATAGGCATATGTTCATTTTTGGATGAACTATTTATTTAAAATTCACATTTAATGTGTAGAGTCACTTATAAGTGAGCCATCTGTAGGTTGATTTCCCAACACAGCACAACACTCTGACTTCAGACCGTTAGAATTGTTTGCAATTGCGAAATGACACTTCAGCTTTGAATATTGTCTGTACGAAGGTGAAATCTCCAAATAACTTTGTGATAAAGAGGAAAATAATGTGATCTCACAGTTATCGGCACAAACTCCCGTCCCGCTGGATTTTATGTGTCAGATGGGGCAGAAAATACCTCTGTACAGTCGAGACCTCATACAGACGCACAACGCAACACCTTGAGGGCAAACGCATCCCAGAAGACATCATGAGGATTACTGTCGAATGTTTGAGTTCAAACTGAACTGATTCAGATTCAATATCTCAGGTCTGAACGCTGTGTTCCTATCACAAATGTGGAGGAGGCCTTCTCAGAGGTATCCGGTTCGGTTTATCACAATGTCATTTGGAAACTGGATAAGATTTGATTCACATAAGCGGATTAAAAATATCTCAAATATCATCATACCGGTAAATGGGGAGAGATGGGAAATCATTCAAATGGAAATGCATTACAGATGCACTACAAGTCAAAGGTTTGGACACATCTGCTCGTTCTTTATTACGACTATTATTTCTTACGCTCACCAAGAAGGCATTTATTTGATCAAAGATACAGTAAAATATTATTAGAATTGAAAACAACTGATTCTATTTGAAAATATTTTAAAATGTAATTTATTCCTGCGATGCAAAGGTGAATTTTCAGCAGCGATGACTCCTTACTGAATAAAAAGGAGAAGTTTAATAAAATAATTATATCTAAATACAGATCAAAGTCAAAGGGCGGATGCATTATTTTTTATTACGACTGATATTCAAAAACAGACAATAGTCATGAAACCTATGAAATAAAACAAATGGGAGTCTGGGAATAATGTAGAGACTAAAACATGCAACGCAAATGAAATCTCTCTTAGATTTGAGCTTCTTGTTTTGGACATTCATCAATCAAATTCAAGTTTTAAAATGATTTAATCGAATTCCAGTTTTGTAAACAAATTCATACAAAGTCACAATTTGTCAACAACTAATTTCAATCATTCAAGACACGGAGAGAATTACTTTTTTATTAAATCTATGAACGAATAAATATTTGCAATAGCAGGAAAAACGGATTGTGTTTATGACTTCATGACCACTGTATGATTTGACATATATTTCCATCAATATAATTAATGCATGGATGCATAGCTAACGATTGTTAAATATTGAGTTCTGTTGTTTTTGTCCTCAGCTATTTTTTGAAGATTCGCTCAAGTGTGTCCAAACATTTGACCAGTGATGCATATCAAATAGCTGAAGTTTAAAAAAACGTCTAAATACATTAGAAAACATCCACCCGTCAGGGTTTCACATCCTCTGTGGCACGACACATGAGTCAAAACTAAACGAAAACACAAAAATCTCTCATCTCATAAGCAGTGAGAAAGGCTGTTCTCTAATTACCAAGTAATAACAAACCTATTTAACGAGACATGAGACGCTCTGACCGGGTTGCCAGTTAATTGACTCCCCCCCCCAAAAACCCCCCACAGGCGTCCGGGAGGGATCGGACCGTCAACAGATGCGGCGGCTGCCACTCAAACACAGCTCAGCGGCAGCAGCCAGGGACGTGGAAACCTCACGGCAGAACCTGCAGCCCGGCCCGGCCTCAGAGGATGGTGCAGAAGAACTTCTTCTCCCGGAACGGGTTTTCTGAGGCCGGGACAGGCACGATGAGCGGGTCCTCTCGTATATGAGCGTCACAGTACGCCATCAGGTCCGCCGCGGCCTTGGACACCTGAGGACAGAGTTAGGGGTTTAGATATGGCATAGATTTTTGAAAGAAGTCTCTTCTGCTCGCCAAGGTTGCATTTATTTAATCAAAATACAGTAAAAATACTGAAATATTTTTTACAATTTAAAACATAGTTTTCTATGTGAATATCTGTTCACAAGAATCTTAATTTCCTTGGATCAAAGCTGATTTGTCCCTTCAGTGGCACAGATCCGGCGAACAATTCTAATTTGCTGCTCAAGAAACATTTATGATTATATTATCAATGGTGAAAACAATTGTGCTGCCTAATACTGTTGTGGAAATATGAATAAAAAGTTCAAAGCAACAGTGGTTGAAATGGAAATCTTTTGTAACATTATAAATGTCTTTACTCTCACTGTTACTTTCTTAAATGTGTCCTTGCTGAATAAAAGTACGGATTTTTTTTTATACGCCCCAAACTTTTGATGGATGTTCACTGGTGTCCCCAAAAATAGTAACTTATTTTTCCTAAAGATTTCGGAAGAATCGTGTGACAATGGAAGTCTGGAGTAGCAATGCGAAAAATTTCTCATAAATATATACATTTTTTACATATATTGCATTTGAAAACAGTTAATTTGCAATGGTAACAGATTTCACATATTACTGTTTTAACTGTATGTTAATCATAAGGTCCTCTTGGTGAGCTGTGTTAAAAAAAATTTTTTTTTTACTGCTAGTTTGATATCAAAGGTAAACATTATTATTATTATAAAAACAATATTCCTATGACCCCCCCCCACACCCCATATCACATTACAATGCTTCGGATCATCCAGGTCACTGTAGTTCAGCAAACTAACACACATGAAACTCATCTGTGCTTAGCTCTAGAACTGACCATCTCTATTCTAATAACTGATAAGTGATCAGTGAGCTAACGAGCATCAGTATCTGCTCTCCTCCTCTCCTCCTCGTCTGTGGCTCCATCAGCAGCCAAAGCAGAGCGACAGACTGAGTCCACAGACTCGGAGAAAACAGCACTGGCTCATGTTTTTACAGCATTGGCTGACTGTTGTACGTAAATATTCAGTTTAATATAGAAGTTTGAAAGAGGACGATTTTAGTCTGCAAATGTCATGCTGAATAAACATGCCAAAGCATGACATTTATCACAGTCCATTGTGTTCACTGCTATTTCTAGGCCCCTTTGTAGAATGTTGGCCTAAAACTGCCAGAGTGAAGCACACAAACACACAGCCTCTTTCTGATCTTAAAAAGTCTGATAAAAATACAAACTATTAATTTATTATTCAGTTATTCATGAAGCATTATTTGTGTTGAGTGTTTTATGTGCCTGTTCAAGTTCTGCTAATTCATAAGCCGAGTGAGAGCCATACTCGCAAAGGTGATGTTAATTATTAAACCAAATAGAATCAAACCTTTCAAAAACACCAGCAATATGATTCTTTTTTTGAGAGACAGGCAGTTGGTTTAATCAGTGACATTATTAACAGATAAGGATGCACCGAATGTTCGGTAACCGAATAAGTGAAAAAAGACCGAATAATGTACTGAACAATAATGACGTGACGCGATGCGATCAAATAGAGGCGTGCATTAATTCAGCCAACATGTCGGCACCCCCTAGATGTGGATCCAAGCTCGCCCCCTGGATCTTGTGTTCTGCAGTGAGGGGCTACTGGAGAAAGACACAAAAATCATTACAAGCACCGACAGCGAGAGACTGCTTAGTGCTGCATCTGCATCACATGTCTCCGATAAGAAGATAAAGGGGTGGTTGTTGCTGGCTACTGTATGATGATTGAAATCGCAAAATGGCCTCAAACGATTAGTAAATAAACGGCAGAATTATCCCTGCGTCCCAATGTTCACACTATCCATCCTAAATAGTATGCAAGATTAGAATAAGTGTGTCCCAAAGCATAGTATGTTGAAAAGAGTATGCCAAAAGTCCCCGGATGGTCTACTATTTCAAGTCGATTTTTGCAATGTGGATCCGTGCACACTCTAATGGCTAATATTACCCACAGACTATTGCGCTTTGACGAATGATTCGGTTCAGAACTACGAACACGAATAAAAAAAACTTTACAAAAAAACTACAAACATGGAGTATGTGCGCGACCTACAGTTAAGTAGAGAGGTTTAGATAAAGAGTTTGAGTTCTAATAATCAACATTTAACCTGTTAAAAAAAAAATTAATTTAATGTTATCTGTGTTAGGATATTTCATCTACAACAACAATGTAAACTTTTATAAACATCCGTTTGGTTGTTAACTTTTAAATGCATCATTATGCAAAAAAATATGAGCAGAATTATCTATATAAAGACCCACGGCTGGCAGATCAACGAGCTACTTCATTTCTCTCCAGTACAGTAGGTAGTTAAATGAAATGAAATGTGGAGGATGTTAACTGTGACAAGATGATTGACAGACCAGTTTACAGTGACAGGGTGCGTGTAATTATGAGACAGAGCATCCGTTAAAGACTCAGTTGTGTGACGTGATAGTATGTCCCAAAGCGTGCCTACTCTTCTACTACACACTCAAAAGTGTGTACTTTTTCTTCACCAAAAGAGTACATACTTTAAGGGCGTAGTATAAGTAGGCACATTGGGACGCGCACGTTTTCTAATACACCATTAATTGCAAGTATTTCAAACAGCGCTGCCGAGCTCGCGCGCCGGTCAAAGGCCAAGGAACGGTTACTCGTCATCTGCTCATACTTTTTGATGCATCTTACAGGCTGATGTACATGTGAGCTTAGAGCAAACCTCTTGTATGTCCACTCAAACACACAATATATATTTTTGTTAGCTAGATTTAACAAATACTCTGTAACACCCCGGGAAGCTGAACAGGCCCCTGGTTCCATAGCAGTGCTGACACCCGATACATTTACGACCTCCTGGAATTTATGTGAAGAAAATCGCTTCCTTGCCCATTAGGAAAATCCACAAGGGAAGGACTTTTCTTTGCTAATTAATTAATAGGAAAAGCTTTCTTTGAATGAACACACATATACTACAGGTCATTGTGTAGATTATTGCAATCGGTGGTATTTTGTCTTGAGAATATTTTTTAGACTATTTTGGCCTGCTGTGTAGGTAACCCATTCCTGTCATTCCTTTCATATAAGTAACTCTACCATTTCTAGTATCTATGAATTCGTCTTCGGATTATCTAATTGAGAGTGTATAATGTATGTTTTACACCTACGCAACTTATTAGTGTTCTAAGAGTCTTTAATATTTTTTACACAAGCTTCATATGCAAATTGCCATGCTTTCAGACAAAGGGCCATAAAAACGCCCAGTATCTCAGAACTCCCACTTTAGATTCCGGACTTCCTCATTGGACAATCCCATCTTGAGAGGCATGAATCTTTGCAGACTTTAAAGGCAGCACTTCATGTGACCCTCCCAGTTGGTGGTTTGTTTTAATTCTGAGAGGATGTGAGACAAACGCTCCCGAAAACGCTAAGCTCGTGCCAGGCTTCGGCCTTGTCTTTTCCATTCAACAAGATTCTGACTCAAACTGGTTCTTTTCATCAACTAACTTCAGCAAGATCTTGGGCCTTAAGATTGCATCAGTAATCTCTTTCAGACAGACGAGACTTGCAAGTTTCAGACTTAGTCTTATTAATTGATACTTTAGGCATCATTTGTACCTTTTTACAACGGTGTGTTTGAACTAAGAATCTGACGTATCCCTCAGGTGTAGATCTGCTGAGTATGCAAATGGTTCCATAAATTTCATTCCTTTTGTCTCTTTTCTGTACTGAGTTAAACGTTAACCCTTTCCTATACCAACTGTATGTGTGTGTGTATGTGTATGTTAGACCAGTTTATGTGTGTATGTAGGATGTTAGACCAGTTTATGTGTTTATGTAGTAGGTTAGACTAGTTTATGTCTAATGTTTAACGTGTTTTAAGTGTTGGTGTATTAATAAAACCTTACTTGTATCACACTTGACGTGGTTCATTTTTTGCTTATAACTGGAGTCACTTAATCACGCAGATTTATGCTACAAGCTCTTTGTAAAATTGTACAGTAAGAAAGTTAATTCCCTTAACCAGGAAATTAACGTTCTTAGAATTGACAAGACAGTTGTACCCTAGAGTCAGCTAAATATCTACCGCGATCTAAAATATTCATAATTATTATACTAGTTATGGTTAATTATTCATATTTCCCATGAGCTGAGCGTTACAGACATCTTCAAAAACCTTAAGAGGGGCGTCGATGATGCGCTTTCATTTTTTCCTTTCCTTGGAGTTTCCAGCTCTTGGTGATACCGACGATCTGTAAGTTGCAAAGACTAAAGTCTCAAACCAAAGAGATATTCTTTATAAAAGTTGAGTCAACCACGCCTACCTAAAACGCGTCGTTCTAAACACCCCCACATGTCTATGTCACTATGTGGGAAGATTTGCATAACGCACGCCCTGTTCACGCAAAGAAAGAAGGCGTAACTTTTATTCTCGCTGTAGTATTGTTGAAGCTGCAGCCATGTCCTGAAGACGCTGAAGTGTGCTTGGTTGTGAAAGCAAAACTACTTTGTTTAATCTTCCAAAAGAGGACGATATCCGCTTCATCATGCCTAGAGCTGAACCGTGCTGGTCACTGAGGAAATACATAAACTTAGTGCTGTGGATCACCGGATCAACTTTCACCGTGGCCGAAGCCCAGGTCGTCACATGGGTTGCCGCAAGCTGCCGACTCATCCTTTGCGAATTTCGCCGCCTCTGCTCACTATAGGCCGCCGTGTGTTTCGTTGCGAAAGTGAAACTACTTTGTTTGGTCTTCCGAAAGAGAACACGACTAGAAATCAGTGGTTAAGTTGTATTTACAACTCTGTTCCAGAACACTTCAACCCTTGAAACACTTGTTTCCTGATCCTGGGAGAGTAGACTACAATGCCGGCTGTTCTGACTCACAGACTGTAAGTACGTTTTTTATATTTAAAGAATTTGCAACTGACGATTCAAACATGAGTTTTGAGCAGTGTAGAGTAACGCTTGTAGTTTGTCATTTCTCCAGTCACAAATGCTGACATGGTTTTATGTTTACGCTGCGCATTGCAATGTGTAAAAAGACAGTATAAGTTATTATAATTCATAATTATGTCCCTACTGGATGCAACAAATGCCTCGTTTATAATGTTTTTTTTAATGTTTTTGTCTCATCGCTCTTTTATCCGGCCGGACAGAGCATCACAGTATGGCAAGGGGCGTAACATTTCCGTCACACGCTTGAGGTATTCGGCCAATCACAACGCACTGGATAGCTGGCCAATCAGCGTACACCTCGCTTTTCAGAATGATGAGCTTTGTAAAAATCGACGCGTTTCAGAAAGGCAGGGCATAGAGGAGCAACAATAATGTACATTATGTGGAAAATAATGTGTTTTTTGACCTTAAACCGCATAAACACATTTCAAATACACAAAATAATGTTCTTTTTAGCAGCATCATATGACCCCTTTAATGAGAGTCATTTATAAATCTGCTGTGGTCAACAAAAAGAAGCACTGAAGACTTTCTGGGGGCTTCTGCCAAAATAAAAGCTCAATTAACATTCATAAATGCTAGTATTGTAATTTTACTGTTGTTCTGTAAAAATAAAATAAAATAAGACATAATAATCTAAGATATAATTAATTAATAATAAAGACAACAACTATATTATACATTTATTATAGCCTAACATTTCACATATAGTGTTCAAATCTCTATTAGATTTGTATCTGTGGGATCTGAAATATGTTTTTAAAAAATTATCTTTTGCTCAGCCAGGCTGCATTTATTTGTGCAGTAAAAAAAAATTATTTGTGCTTTGTTGGTATAATGTCTGCAAGAACGTTAAAAAAGTGTTAAGTAAATATTTTTAAATTGTTGTTTTGTAATTTTTGAAAAAAAAATAAAAAACAAGACAAAAGAGTAAAAAGCAAATGTTGGGTATTTAATTTATGCAATGGTGAAAAAAAGTGGCAAAATACATGGGGAAAAAATGTGAAAAACCGTGTTCGGTATTTGGCCTTCGACCCAGTGTTTCATTTTGTTCGGCTTCGGCCAAGAATTTTCATTTCGGTGCATCACTATTAATAGATTTACTATCCGGCGTCTTCTCATCATCTCCGCGACCTGCTTCCCTTAGTGCTTTTACACAGAGAAAAGGCGAAAAAACATGCTGCATTGTCCAGGTTTTCACTCAGAATGATGATCGGAGTTACTTTTGCAATTCTCAATGCAGCATGATTGACATACAATGGTGACATTTTTCAAAATACTGCCCTAAACTCAGTAGTTAATCTCAATATAATTTTTTCATTCAAATAATGCATACAGCTCAAACTAAAAGTTGGAATAAAATTTTTTTTACGAAGGAGAAAAAGGAAAGTAAATTAAGTGTTGTGGACCATACCTCAACCATTTCAAGCTTTTAGGAAGACCGATAATTCTTTTGAATCCTAAATGCGGCTATATTGATATCTTTGTGCTTCTGGTTCACTGTATTAATATTTTACAAGCTTACGATGTATGTTGTGCAACCAGATTTCGATTCACTTTCTCACTTAGGTTTTCACACAGTTTTGTTTCCTACAACCTCATCCAGCGCTCGTTTTGTTTTCGATGTGAGAAACGCTGCAATTAAACGATTCAGTGCGCGAGTGAGCTGTCCGAATGAATCAAACCCAATCATGAACCATTTCTAAACACACGTTTGACCGAAACAAAAATAATCAAATCAAAAAAATGAATCTAGAATCGCTAGTTCTGATTCTAAACAACTGATAGAAAACACATTTTTGCTGAAATATTATTCTTAGGTAAGTACACGGTAATTTATCAGTAATACAAAAATAATATAATGTTTGATATTACTTATAATAATATTTTCAATACAGAATGTCGAAGGTCAGAAACTTTGTAAAAACTGATATGAAACTATAACTTGATTGAATAATTCAGTGATGCAGTCAGTGGTATATGTTTTATGAATAACTCGTATTGTGTTGTTTCTCGGAGGAGCACATGGTCCAGTAAAGAGTCTGATTCATTAGAGAGCTGATGATGAGAGAGACGCAGCTGTTGGACGGGAATCAGGAGCTTCAGCGGTGTGTGTGTCGCTCACAGCCAGACGGTACAAACACAAACATCACGCTGAGCAAACAAACTACATTTCCCATCTTCTCACGCATATGAAAGAACCAAATATACCATAGCATTACTACGTTTTTGGACATACACCATAATAAGTCATTGATAAACACTTGGAATACTTAGCTATAGATATATATATAATATTATATACTATTATATCTATATATATATATAATAGATAAGATATATATATAGATATTATATATATATATTTTTTTATTAGTAGTATTTAAGTAATTTACGATTTTATACAAAGCACTAAAGTGCAATCAAGGGCTATACATTTTTAACAGTAATATGGTCCCTGGAAATTGAACCCATGACCTTTTGTGCTGCTAACGCAATGCTCTACCACTGAGCCACACACAGCCATACTTATTCAATCATATAGTAGCTTTATTAGTAAGATGGTACAGAATGTGGTCTCTGTAAGTATGTTTTTTTCTTTTCTCTGTGTAAAAGCACTAAGAGAAGCAGGTCGCGGAGATGACGAGAAGACGCCGGATAGTAAATCGATTAATAATGTCACTGCCTGTCACTCAATAAAAGAATCACATTCTTAAAACCTTCTTTTAATGGTAGTGTCTCATGATTTCCGCAAAAATATTGTGCAGCACGACTGTTTTCAACATTGCTAATAATCAGAAATGTTTCTCGAGCAGAAGATCAGAATATTAGACTGATTTCTGAAGATCATGTGACACTGAAGACTGGAGTAATGATGCTGAAAATACAGCTAAGATTGTAATAATATTTGACAGATTTACTGTTTTTACTGTATTTTTAGACAAGTAAATGCAACCTTGGTGAGAAGAATAGACTTCCTTCAAAAACATAAAAATCTGAATTATTCCAAACTTAAAACACAATTGGTTTTAAAGTGTCATTTGTTAAGTTTCATGGTAAAGCATGTAGATTTACAGGAGTAGAAGTGTCAGGTCGAGCGCTAATGGACTATTACAGCATTCACAGAGGAGCATCCATGAGCTCCGTCCGGCCGCTGGGAGTCTGTAATTACAGCACGCCAGCCGCTGATGAACGAGCCTCACTAATTAACACATACCACATTCCACTGTGATTGAGGAATTAATGAACACAAGCAAACGGGCCACTCGCTCTCGTCCACACAGAAACATCTCAATATGATTTAGAGAAGCGCATCTTTCTTTGTGTTTCACTGCTGCTGTTTGGGAGTCCGGCATCACTGATAGTTCATTCAAACCGCTGCAGGTCACAATAAAGTTCACTTCCCACAATCCTGTTAAATCCTATGCCTTTTGCTGTGCGAGAAAACAAACATCGTGTTATTTAGCGGGACATAAACAAGCTCCAGGACGAGACGCCGCGAGACACGAGCGCATGAGACGCCTCACAGCGGTCAGATGATGAGAAGCTTTCTACGGATTCCTGTGGGAATCTGTTTGTTAACTTACGACATGAGAAAGTGGACAGAAAGAATAAGACAATTCACAATCCTGACACTTATTTACAACTTCCAATCACATGAATCAAAATGAACTCGGTTTATTTTCTTAACATTTTGCTTGGTCTTACTGTGAATGATTCATCAATGCAAGTTATTAATAAAATAAAAATATATTTAAAACATATCATACACACATATGTGTGTGTGTATCAGTGTTATTTTAGTATCATGGAAATAATATAATAGTTTATCAATATTTTATTGTAATTTTTGCTTCATTTTACATTTTAGTTTTTTTTAATTTTAGAAAGTTTTTTTCAGTTTCATTTTTTTTTATGTCGATATAATTTGTATTTGATTTATGTGTATTTAGGTTTGTAGTACATCAAGTACATGAAACGACATGAAAATAAAAACTGTTGAAAAAAATAAAATATTTTATATAAACATTTAAAATACTAATAAAATTTAATATGTATAAATAGTAAAATGTTTATTTTTTTCAGTTAATGTGTAACAAAAGCGTTTTTTCAAGTTTTAGTAACTATTAAAATCAGTTTATATAAGTATTCAGTATGGCGCTTAATAATCTCATATATACACATACACACAAAAACACATGCATGTAAGAAATTATACAGTGGGTACGGAAAGTATTCAGACCCCTTTACATTTTTCACTCTGTTATATTGCAGCCATTTGCTAAAATCATTTAAGTTAAATTTTTTTCCTCATTAATGTACACACAGCACCCCATATTGACAGAAAAACACAGAATTGTTGACATTTGCAGATTTATTAAAAAAGAAAAACTGAAATATATAACATGGTCCTAAGTATTCAGAACCTTTGCCCATATTAGTAGAAGGACACTTGTGATCTAATACAGCATGAGTTTTTTGGGAAAGATGCAACAAGTTTTTCACACCTGGCTTTGGGGATCCTCTGCCATTCCTCCTTGCAGATCCTCTTTAGTTCTGTCAGGTTGGATGGTAAACGTTGGTGGACAGCCATTTTTAGGTCTCTCCAGAGATGCTCAATTGGGTTTAAGTCAGGGCTCTGGCTGGGCCATTCAAGAACAGTCACAGAGTTGTTGTGAAGCCACTCCTTCGTTATTTTAGCTGTGTGCTTAGGGTCATTGTCTTGTGGAAGGTAAACCTTCGGCCCAGTCTGAGGTCCTGAGAACTCTGGGAAGGTTTTCGTCCAGGGATATCCCTGTACTTGGCCGCATTCAACTTTCCCTCGATTGCAACCAGTCGTCCTGTCCCAGCAGCTGAAAAAACACCCCCACAGCATGATGCTGCCACCAACATGCTTCACTGTTGGGACTGTATTGGACAGGTGATGAGCAGTGCCTGGTTTTCTCCACACATACCGCTTAGAATTAAGGCCAAAAAGTTCTATCTTGGTCTCATCAGACCAGAGAATCTTATTTCTCACCATCTTGGAGTCATTCAGGTGTTTTTTAGCAAACTCCACTTTCATGTGTCTTGCACTGAGGAGAGGCTTCCGTCGGGCCAATCTGCCATAAAGCCCCGACTGGTGGAGGGCTGCAGTGATGGTTGACTTTCTACAACTTTCTGGAGCTCAGCCACAGTGATCTTTGGGTTCTTCTTTACCTCTCTCACCAAGGCTCTTCTCCCCCGATAGCTCAGTTTGGCCGGACGGCAGCTCTAGGAAGGGTTCTGGTCGTCCCAAACGTATTCCATTTAAGGATTATGGAGGCCACTGTGTTCTTAGGAACCTTAAGTGCAGCAGAATTTTTTTTGTACCTTTGGTTAGATCTGTGCCTTGCCACAATTCTGTCTCTGAGCTCTTCAGGCAGTTCCTTGACCTCATGATTCTCATTTGCTCTACATGCACTGTGAGCTGTAAGGTCTTATATAGACAGGTGTGTGGCTTTCCTAATCAAGTCCAATCAGTATAATCAAACACAGCTGGACTCAAATGAAGGTGTAGAACCATCTCAAGGATGATCAGAAGAAATGGACAGCACCTGAGTTAAATATATGAGTGTCACAGCAAAGGGTCTGAATACTTAGGACCATGTGATATTTCAGTTTTTCTTTTTTAATAAATCTGCAAAAATGTCAACAATTCTGTGTTTTTCTGTCAATATGGGGTGCTGTGTGTACATTAATGAGGAAAAAAAAATTAACAAATGATTTTAGCAAATGGCTGCAATATAACAGAGTGAAAAATTTAAGGGGGTCTGAATACTTTCCGTACCCACTGTATATGTTAAAAACATCAGGAGTAAATACAGGTTGTAAATGTAATTTCTAGTTGATTTTAATATTAAACGCAGCAATAGAGACTCCATTAGGATTTTTGCAATGCTTATAGAATGTTTTTTGTGTGTTGATTCAAACACAGACTGGTAGATGTCCTATTGGGAATCAATAAACAATCAGTCTACCTATAGATTGCTTCTCAAAATATTTCCCAGTGGTTAAAAGCAGAGGTCGTATCTGATGTCAGTCAGAATATATCTGCCATCTGCAGGAAGATGAGAAACCGTCCAATCCATCTCTCTTTGCAGCTAAAGGCCACAGCTGAGCCCGTGCTCCTCTAAACGCTCGCTCCGTCTCTCATCCCTCGGGTTTACAGGCTAAACGCTCAGCCAGACGCACACAACTACAGCTAATGGCTACATTACGCTTCCTTAAAGAGCTCGCTTAGTCTTCTGGGCACATTAGAGCAGATAACAAAACAAATTCCCTGCAAACATCTCCAGATGCTCCTGTCAACACGTCATGCATGATGGCATCTGATTTGTTGCAAGCAGGCCATTGATTTACAACACAAATCTGCACCCTAAATATGATTGTTTTAGAAGGTTAATGAAGGGACACTAGATTCTGACTAACTAGAACTTCTGACTCAACCAATCACGTGAGTTTGGGGGCGGGACTAAGTGGCCACATGACAGTCAAGAAAAATGACAGTCAACAGTTAAAAAAAATCTAAATATTGAGAAAATCATCTTTAAAGTTGTTCAAATGAAGTACTTAGCAATGCATATTACTAATCAAAAATGAAGTTTTGATATATTTACAGTAGGAAATTTACTAAATATCTTACGGAACATGATCTTTACTTAATATTCTAATGATTTTTGGCATAAAAGAAAAATGTATAATTGTGACCCATACAATGTATTGTTGGCTATTGCTACAAATATCCCCCAGCGACTTAAGACTGCTTTTGTGCTCCAGGCTCAAACATATGTTTGTATTGTATTTGAGTTTATTGTCATATAAGCTTAAAATTTAATTCAATTCAAGTTTATTTGTATAGCGCTTTTCACGATACAAATCAGAAAATTACGTTTCTACAATTTTTATTAGTAGCTTATCAGTGAAAATAAATGATTGTGCTCCGATTAATCATTCACAATTGTTGTGTTTTATTGCCATAGCAGCTTCAATTGTTATTTTAGGACAGAAATGAATCAAACATTCGTTTAAATTCAGTTCAAACTGTTCCATACAAGAGGAAACTCTATAAAAGATTCTTACTTGTGATAAAAACCCGTATGTTTTCAGTGGATTAAACGGTCGATTTTGACGTTTTCATGACTTTGGTGAGTTTAAAACACACAGACCTTTATCCTGTCCATGCAGGCCTCCATCTTCAGCTGCTCCACGGCTTTCCGGGCCTGAGAGATGCTGGCGGTGCTGTTATTAGCCATTCCGTCCTTCATGATTGAGTCCTGCACACAAAACACACACCAGATGAGACACGGAGAGTCTGCGAGCTGCTTCTGTATTATTACAGCACAGCTGACTCCTGCAGGTCAAACTTCAACTCCAGACAATCACAACAATATTAGATCTTACACTAACAAAGACTTCACGATGGTGCACCAGTATTCTTATGAGCACCTTCAAGTAAATACCATTGTATGTGAAGACTGTAATTATTCAGTAGCATGGTAGGCTATAGATCATATAGCACTAAAATGTTTACTAAACAAAACTTAATAGACACTTAGCCAAAAAGAATAAGAGTTTTTATGTTCTTCATGCAAACTCATAGATGCTCAAGGGGTTAACATTTAATAATGCAAAAGGCAAAATAAATGAAAAAGTTCTATGGTATTACCACAGTACTTTACTGTAACCATGTGACAGGATTTATGACTCATACATACACACACACACGCCAATAAAAATGTGTGGTCAGTAAGATTTTCTATTCAAAATATTAATAAAAAAAACTATTTCAAGTAAATGCTGTGTTTTTGAACGTTCTATTCATCAAAGAATGATTCAATCACAGTTTCCACAAAAAATATCGTGCAGCACAACTGTTTTCAACATTGATAATAACCAGAAATGTGTCTCGAGCAGCAGATCAGCATATTATACTGATTTCTGAAGATCATGTGACACTGAAGACTGGAGGAATGATGCTGGAAATACAGCTGCGCATCACAGAAATACATTACAGCTTAACAGATATTACAACAAAAGTCTGTTATGATAAATTATAAAAACATTTAGTAATTTTTTTTACAGATTTTTCGATCAAGCCTTGGTGAGCAGAAGAAAACATTACACATTCTCACTTACGGCAGGTGTGTATGTTCATTATCAAAAATGTAAAAACCCACGACTTTTTATGATTGTATTAATTTCCGTGAATTTTCCAGAACTGTAAATCCTGTACAGTGTGTTTTGCACCAAACAATCACATTTCTCAAGTCTATGCCAATGGTGTGATATAACAGCTGCAATAATACCTGTCAGAGGAGCAGCTGATTTACACACAAATCACTACACACACAGCAACACCACCAGAACATGAAGCTCATGTAGCCTACATACCAGTCATGCTGCATACAGGCCAGAAGCACTGGAGCATTTGATTGAACACCATGCTTCTCAACTCAGCATCATAGAAATAAACCAATTTACCCAAAGCGGTTTTAGCTTTCATAATGCTCATTATTTGTAGGCGACATGAAATCTAGAATCAGCAAAAACACACACTATTATTCCTCCAAGGCCATTTCGTGAACGATCTGTTATCACATCACAGCCGATCGTTTCGATTTAAAGGCGGTGGACTCAAACGCCCAAGAGACGTGCTTCCAGCATCACTCCCCCAAAAACCCTGCGGGATCCATCCGTCACCCGTAAAGCCGTGTTCCCGCCAGGAACGCCGGAATTGTAACAAACTCGCAGCGAATGTTGCACAAACGTTCTAATTCAGCAGAACAGGAAACGCAGTTGAAGGTAAGCAGCGCAGATAGCGCGTGAGAACACCCACCTGAAGTGTGTCACGGCTCAGTATGTGGCTCGACTCCACCCGAACGCGACGAGGAAAAACCCGCAACACCTCAAACACGGTTCATCCGCCGAACGTCGAGTATTTCCCCGCTTTTCTGCTCCGGCGCTGGATGCGATGCGAGGGGAACCTCGATGTGACGCACAAACGCAGGTGTCGCTGCGCCTTTAAGAAGCCCGCAGGACGCGTTAATATCACAAGACGCTCGGTGTCGGATCGTTAGGGCTCGGTATAATGCAGGGCGCACCGGAGGCACGTGAGGCTTCCCTGCTTAACGTGACATCACCGGGTCTCCCAGTCACCGCGATGACGTCACCGCCTCCGAAACACTCGCGCTGTGACGTCACACTCTCGGTATTACAGCAAGTTTTATTAATAAGCAAAGACACTAATGCAGCTGAGAACTTGAATAGAATAGAACAGCCTACTAGGTAAGTATACAGGCTAATTATAATACAGTAATGGAACAAGCAGTATATAATGGAACAGAATAAACCACAATAGAAAAGAACGAAGCAATATAGACTAAAATAAATGTTCTTCATTGTTACATATGACATCCATGGAACACTTGCATTGCAAAAAAGTTCATCTAAATAAAGTTAATCTACAGATACCATGCAGCATATTGTGGAAAAAGGTTCTTTAGATTTTTTTTTTATTGTTCTTTACACTAAGAAAACTGGTTCTTTTAAGAACGGAAAGATTTTTGGGGTTCTTCTGTGGTAAAAGTGTAGAACTGTAAAATATAGAATAACATTTAAGGCATCTTATGGCAAGTTGGTTCCATTGAACAGGGTTCTGCAGGTGTTACGAAGGTAAATGTAACACTTTTTAAGATCTAGTGAAGAACACTTAAGGAATCAAATTAAGGCAACATTAGTCATGTAAGAACAGCTGCCAATTAGCAAACACTCCGAGTTGAAATGGGACTTCACACAGATCTCTTCATCAGAAATCCATCAAAATAAAGCGTTTATAATTAAAAAATCAAATATCTGCCAGTGGGCTCAGAAAAACACACTTCATTTGAAAAGGAAAACACGTTATACTCCATTGGCAGATATTTGTATTGTTTTAAGCATAAACTCAATTTATAAAATAATACTTCATGTCATTTGATCTCAAATAAATGTATTTTGATTTAAGAATGTTCAGATATTTGAATTAGAAAAATGAAATACCGAGAAAGACATCCACAGAACCTTTCCATTCCATTCCTTGAAGCAAAAGAGGGTTCTTTAACTCCGTCAAGTGTTCTTCGTATGAAGAAAAATGGTTCACTAAAAGAATCTTCTATGAAATCCCTGCAGAAAAAAAACACATTTTTAATACTGTACAGAAGAAACAAGTGCAACAAACTGAATCAAAATTTCTTGAATATTTATATTATATATAGGTGACATTTTATTACTTCATAAATACAAAAAAAAAAGGAAATAAATGTCCCAGCCAGGCCTCGGTGAACATATCAATCTTAAATTACACAAACCACTCAAACCACTGTTAATTCAACAGAACGATAACAATAAGCCTTTTCGTGATAGTTATGTCGAACAAATTCACACATTCATCTCGCTTCACAAACTCACACGATGACAGTAACATCAATCTCTTTCTGAGGGAAAGCAAACATGACAATACTGTGCACGATAATTAAGAGATAAATGTGATGCAAGCATGGAAAATAGATTCAAACACAAAAAACGAACACATAACAGGGCTCTGTAAACACCAGATGATTCTCTCGAACTAGTCGACTCTTTCTGGGTTTACACTGACTGAGTAACTTCATTTGAGGGTTGAAATTATACATATGGTAGATATTTCTGATAATAATGAAAAACAAAGTAGTAATGGGGGAAAAGGTGAAAGCATTCCCTTTCTGGTAAACACTAAAATGTAAGACAAGATAATTAAATTAGTTGTAATGTAAGACTCGTGCTAAAAGCAAATACAGAATAGGAAACAAACAAAGGCAAACAACATTCTGGATCATGTTTAGATGGTGGACTCAAATTCAATTATTCTTCCTCCACATTTAAGGCTGTCAACACTTAAGACTTCAAGAGCATCCGAACCCTTTGTACTGTCAGGGAATTGTATTTTTTTAGGGATAGTGTCGTCATCTTTGTACAATAAACAGGTTGTTTTTATTGTTACCAGAAGTATTTCTAATTTTATTTGTAAGAGGGGCCTAGAGGTAGATCTGACTAAACCTTATATTGCATCGCCAATGTTAAATAATGTTCAAGTGATCATAACATGCAACATATAAAACTAGAACAGAAAATAAGCAAGCAGAACATGTTTTTAATGAACTATTACAAATCGGATGTGGTAACTGGGACGTTTGTTCAGGTGGAAAAGCACAGGATAAATATTAGCACAGTCGGCGATTGACGAGTGACACACGACCACCTTTGACATTCATAAGATTGTCCCGAGCGCATTTTAGAATGAAGAACAAGAACCAGACGTTGAGATTGTGGCTTTCATCCTTGTTTGAGAATAAATATTTCAGCGGTCTGTCGATGAGGGATGATGTTTAAGAAGGCATTGCGTGCACACATTCATTACGCCGCTGCATGTCACTCATGCACCAGTTTTTAATCGTCCGTTTAAAACCTGCCGCGTGGATCATGAATGCCGTTTCTGCAGGAGCGCAGACGGTCGGTAGTGTTCAGATGACTGCAGTCTGGTTTGGCTTCGAAAGCAGGATATTCTCAGGATGGTGATGGGTGGGCGAGACGAGGGACAAAAAGAAGGAAAGGCCTTCAAACGTTCAGTCTGGGCAGACCAGATTGTAGCAGCTTTCATAATCAAACAACACAAATACTAGATGAAGCAGTCAAAACAGACAAGCAGAAATGATGCGGGGAAAGGCCTGCGTTCGCGCTGCCTCACGAGCCCCTGCTCTTTATGGTACAAGTGGCATCCATTCCTATGGTGTTTCAGGGGGCGGGTTCTGTGATGATCGTGGGCGGGGCTTTGTGCATGCTGGCTCCTCCTCTTCCTGGGTCGGCGGGGTCGCTCTCAGCGTCCGTCCTGTGTGGGTAACGAGCCGGCATGACGCAGGGTCAGCCTGCAGCGTAGCTGCTGAGGAACGAGTAAAACATGGGCAGCTTCAAGCGCTGCTGGTCTCGACGGCACCACGCGATCACCGTGCCCTCGCTGTTAGCCGTGTAGAGGTGATGACCGTCACACGAGAACGTGAGACTGAGAGAGGATACAGAAGGAAACGTCATTAATCACATGACACTTACACTACCGGGCATTAAGATTTAAGTCTCTTCTGCACATCAAGGACGCATTTATTTGATCAAAAACAGTAAAAATGTGCAATATTATTACAATTTAAAATAGCTGTTTTCTAATGCAATATATTTTAAAATGTAACTTATTGCTGTGATGAGAAGCTGTATTTTCAGCATCATCTAGCAGTATCAGTGTCACAATGAATCTAAGAATCGTATAATTTTTTAATATGCTGATTTGCTGCTCAAGAAATATTTCTGATTATTATCAATGCTGAAAACAGTTGTGCTGCTTCATATTTCTGTGGAAACTGTGATACATTGTATTTTTCAGGACTCTTTGATTAATAGAAAGTTCAAAAGAATCTTCTGTAACATTAGAAATGTCTTTCTGTCACTTTTGGCTAATTTAATGCGTCCTTGCTAATGTATACAATTTTTTTTAACCCCAAACTTTTGAATGGTTGTGTATCACGGTTTTTATAAACATTTTATTTTCCATAAAAATATGAAGATTTCTGAAGGATCATGTGACGCTTAAGACTGGAGTGATGAAAATTCAATTGCAATTACATTTTAACATGGATTACAATAAAAGTCAGTTATTTTAAACTGTAATATTTCACAATTTTACTGTTTTTTTTTTATTAAATAAATGCAGCCTTTGTGAGTATAAGAGACTTCTTTCAAAAACAGTAAAAACTCACAAGTATTCCAAACCCTTGACTGGTAGTATATGGGTGCTGGGTGCATGTAACCTTTCTAATGCAGATATCAGAATAAATCTGTGTGACGTCATATAAGAGGTAAAAGTGTGTACCTTATGATAGGCCTGTTGGATTTTGGGAAGGTGATCTCTCTGACTGGCTTCAGGTCCCATGTGCTCCACAACCTGAAATATGATGATAGAGAATAAGGAGAATAAGGTAGGAAAGCACTGATGAGAATATATACATATATATGAGTTAAAAAAAAATCTCTCTCTACTTTATTTGTAACCACTGTTTGTAACCAATAGTTTTTTTTTTGGAAGCCATTCTACATGCATTTAATTTTGACACAAATAGTTTGACACATTTGTTATGCTTTGTCAAACTCAACTATTCAACCTTGTTTCCAAAGTTACTACAAGAAAAAATAATCAAACAAATATTGTTTCTTCAAAAGTAGAGCACAAGTTCATCAGTAAATCAGTATTTTTCCCTAAACAGTGTAGAGTTTGTGGTTTCATGTTTTACCTGACCACACCGTTCTCCAGTCCGCCAGCGATCACGTTGACCGACACTCCCTCCGGCTGATTGGAGAACGCCACCGAACAGATGATCTCTCGACAGTGAACGTGACCAATCAAATCTCCGTTGATCGTCCACAGCCTCAGATCACTTCCTCCACCCACTGCACACACGAAGAGAACATGAAATTATGACATTTATTCTATACAGTTGCAATATTTTCAACAACTTTAGCAGCTGGTTTACACTGTAATTGAAAACTTAACGATTTATCCATGGAAACACAGCTCACCTGAATCACACACTGTGGCGATGTCTCCTGTCGTCTCACTGGGGACACTGTCGTTCATGAGCTTGTATGCCCTGTGAGATCTGTAGTAAACCAACCGACACACAAACAACACAATCTTCATTTTCTCATTACTGCGACACAACAACGAATATACTGTATTAAAGTGATTTACTCTACTATGATGTAAAAGTACTTCAAATACAAGGTGGTGTAAAAAAAAAAAGTGGTGTCGCATTGACGTTGAAACAAACTTTCAATCATAAAGCACTAGTAAGTTGCATAAATAAATAATTACAAAGAAATGGCAGGTAACAAAGTATGAAATAGTATTTTCTTGCAAAATTCCAAAAATAATATTGACAGTTTATGTATGATGCATAAGTAGATTCACTCCAATAATATTTAAAAATACATTAAAATATATACTTTTATATAGAATAATAACTTTGTACATTAATGAGAATTCGAGGGCAATATGTGTCATAAAATAGGCTTTATTATGCCTTATCTACACTATAAAAAATATTTTCTGAAAGTGTCAATTAGATTATTAGAGCATTTTTACACGAAAAATACTATTTCGTTTCTGACTTAATTTCAGGTTTAATTCAATGGGCTCCTTGACTTTCTTTCTGAAATTTACTAGCAAAAATTGTTTCTGCACCAAATTTTTTCACTATACTTTATTTGAAACTCAAGTCAACTTTAATGTCTTTTCTGTATCTATATTCCTTTGATATATCTTAAAATGCATCCTAATCTAGTTGTCTAATTAACCTGGCATTGTTTATTACAAATACTGTTGGATAAATTGCCTTTGTTCCTCTTCTGTAAGTTGCTCTGAATAAAAGTGTCTGGTAAAGGCAGAAATGTAGGATATGAAATGACTCCAGTGATGTCAGAAGCACAGACCTGTTGAGGTCCCACAGGATGCAGGTCCCGTCTCGACTGACACTGATGAGGATGCTGAAGGGTTTACAGACGAACAGGCCTGTGACCTCTGCCGTGTGACCGTACAGGTGAAGCTGCGTCTCCACCTCCATCTCTGTCGGCTGAGGAATAAACAGACTTTACCATCACACGTCTCAGTGGAGAATGACCATAATAACACGCAGATCTAGAGGGTAAGGGTTTTGCTAATGGCCTCATTAGAGAACGGATAATGGCCTCAATAAGCAGAAGTGAGTAAAAGACCGCTTTAGCAGATGATTCTGATCTGCTTTTATGGTCCAGAGTAAACAAACCAGCACATGGGGGGGGGGGGGGGGGGGGGGGGGGGGGGGGGGCCGTTATGGAGAGTGCCCGCTAAGAGTAAAGCCCCCAAAGAGACATCAACACATGTTTTTTTTTCTGGTCTTGAAATAGAGATTTTTTTAGATGATCTTATTTCATTTCTCACTTTCATTTACTTTAACTTGATGTACACCAAACTAAAAAAAAGATATAAATAAATAATACATTAATATCAATATATGTATACACATTCATAAAAACTACTTAAAAAAACTAATTTACCCCCTTAAATCAAATAACAAAAATAATATATTAAACACGTAATCACAACTTCAATTGCCTAATAGCTATCACTAATGTCCGCTTACTATGCCCCGTCTGAAGGGCGTCCCATTGAAAGTAATATATAATGTATAACGACCTCTTTATTTAAATCAAAACATATAATTTGCTTCCGCACCATCGAGCCTAATACAACCGACCTATTATAGAAGGCAACACTCTCAGAATTACCCTTATCTTTTTATTTGTTGTGACCACGCGGCAACCATTTACCGAGATTTTCAGTAGTGTAAACCTCGACCCTAACTTCGTTTAAAACAAAAATGGAAAATAAAACCTAAATATAAAGTATTTTAAAAATGAATGAAAAATAATAATAAAATGACAAAAACGCAACAAATACAAAATTCAAAAATTACATTAACAGATTAATAAACTCAAAAAATAATAAAAAATAAATAAAACATAAAAACTTTGACATAAGTGATATTGTTGATGCACTTTAAATTGAATCATATTTTTTGAAAATATATAATGCTTTATATAAAATGATAAGGCGTGCATTACTGTAAGAAAAATAATGGCTCATAACACATCCTCATACTTTTTGCAAAAAATTTCATAGTTTGATTATGGGTTAAAAAAAAAATAATTAAAAAAAACTACGAGCTGTCTTGATATTTTAATCCCCCTCTGTAAAGTCCGTCTGACCCCTCGCCATACATCCTGACGACAAACCCACTAAGGTGCAGAATGCAAGAGTTAAATCACTAAAAAATTTAAATTCCATACACTTCTATGTGATTCTTGACACCGCCTCGGGTCCTTGAGACAGAGCAGTCTGTGAACAGGCTTCAGCCAATATTCTTGCTTTGCATTCCAAGCCTGACTGAAGCAAGGTTAGAAATAACACACAAATATGAGAAAGCCAGAGACGCACCTGCGTTATCCCTGAGCGAGAGCGCTGAAAGAGCCTCTGACGCCAACTTCAGCCCCCACCTGTGGCCGCAGGAAATGTGTTTGCTAGGGCAACGGGCGGAGATAACCAACAAGCCGCCACTACAAAAACACTGTGTGTGTGTGGGTGGGTGTTACGGGCACCCTCCCAGATAAGCGACGTGGGCGGCTGCGTGGGTGGGGGAAGAGGGGGGCCGTGTTGCCATGGTTACGTACCATCGTGGTGGTGAAGCGGTTGCTGTAGGCGGTTATGACTCCACACTTACTGCCTGTAAACAGCTGACAACTGTCCGGCACCCAAGCACAACTAGTCACCTGAGGAGAGAGCAGCAGCAACACATTTACATTTATTCATTTAGCAGGCGCTTTTATCCAAAGAGATCCAGAGATCCAGATGATAAGAATAGAAGCAATCAAAAGCAACAAAAGAGCAACAATATGCAAGTGCTATGAAAAGTTCGCAGACAGTACAGGTATAAAGGTTTATTATATATATATATATCTATATATATATATAATATATATATATGATATATATATATATATATATAAAAAAAAAAAAAAAAAGGCCTCAACACTAGCTTCTCGATCTAAGAAAACAAACGCCGGTAGAGAAAACGAACAGAGAGAGCAAGTGTTAGAAGGTCAAGTCAACAAATAGATAAATTAGAATTAGAATAGAGAGTGCTAGATTTAGAGGGTCAATTAAAGATGGAAGAGATGTGTTTTTAGTAAATTCTTGAAGATGTTTAAGGACTCATATGGGGTCATATGATGCGATTTCAATTTTTCCTTTCTCTTTGGACTGTTACAAGCCGATTGTGCATAGATAAGATCCCTAAAGTTGCAAAGAATAAAGTCTCAAATCCAAAGAGATATCATTTATAAAAGTTAAGAGTCAGCCACACACCCCTAAAACGGCTCGTTCAAACACGCCCCCACATGTCTATGTCACTGTGTGTGAAGATTTGCATAACGCCCCCCAAATGTTCACGCAAAGAAAGAAAGCGTAACTTATTCTCGCTGTAGTATTGTTGCTGCCGCCGCCAGGTCGTGAAGACGCTGTTGTGAAAGCGAAACTACTTTGTTTGGTCTCCAAAAGAGGACGATATCCGCTTCACCATGCCTGGAGCTGATCCGTGCTGGTCGCTGAGGAAATACATCAACTTAGTGCTGTGGATCGCCGGATCGGTTTTCACCGCTCCTTCGCCGGGACCGCAGTTCTCGACCCCGCCGCCTCAGCTCAGTCTATCCCGGCCTCAGCACACACTAAACCGGGGCTTCCCCATCACGCTAGGCCGCTGTGTTTCTCGTGTTTTTTTTAGTTGGAACGCGAAACTACTTGTTGGTCTCCAAAGAGGACAATAAGCCGCTCGTCATGGACTAGCAGTGATCGTGTGTCGCGAGGGAATACTTCAAATTAGTGCCTGTTGACGCGGCACATTTTAGGAGCGGACTGTTACTGATCCTGGGGGGTAACGTTAGAATCAAGCCGGCAGTTCTGACTCACAAAGTACGTTTTCATTATTTAAAGGATTTGCCACTGATGATTCAAACGCGAGTTTTGGGCAGTGTAGAGTAGCACTTGTGTTTGTCATTTCTCTGGTCACAAATGCAGACATGGTTTTATGTATACGCGGCACGATGCAATGCAAAGTGCAACGCGTAAAAATAAAAGACAGTAAGTCATTATAAACAGTAATTATGTCCTCAATGGATGCAACAAATGCCTCGTTTATAAAGGGTTTTCATGTTTTTGTCTCGTCGCTCCGACCGGACACGGCATCACATATGGTGAGGGGCGTAACATTTCCGACACACGCCTGAGGTATTCAGCCAATCACAACACACAGGATAGCTGGCCAATCACAGCAAAACTCGCTTTTTCAGACCGATGAGCTTTGTAAAAATCGACGCGGTTCAGAAAGGCGGGGCATAGAGGAGAAAACAATAATGTACAGTGTGGAAAATAATGTGTTTTTAAACCTTAAACAGCATAAACACATTTCAATACACCAAATACACAAAATAATGTTCTTTTAGCAACATCATATGACCATTTTAATGTAAAAGTCTGTGAAAGTGTTTTGTTGCTTCTTTGGGATGGCACAATAATACGCCTTTCACTTGCAGAACGCAAGGTTCTAGACGCACATAAGTCTGAAGTAATGAATTAGTAGATTACAGAGAGGAAGACGACACAGCAGCAAACCAGAAATGAAGCCGAGACCATCTGATGACATGACAACGTACATGCCATCAAGACACATCTGGCTCACATTTCACCCCAAAATCAGAAATAAAAAAAAAGTGAATAGTTTTATTCGTAAGGAGATTAAATTTGATTCAAAGTGACAATAAAGACAGTTATAATGTCACAAAAGATTTCTAGTTCAAATAAATGCGGTTTCAAATAACTGATAATAATCAGAAATGTTTCTTGAGCAGCAAATCAGCATATTAGAATGATTTCTGAAGATCATGTGACACTGAAGACTGGAGTAATGATGCTGAAAACTCAGATTTGATCACAGGAATCAATTACATTTTAACAGATATTCAAATAGAAAACCATGATTTTAAATTGTAAAAATATTTCACTAAATTATTTCAGTTCCAAGTTTTACTGTAAGATAAATGCAGCCTTGGTGAATATAAGGGTCTTTCAAAAACACTGACAAATCGTACCCACCCCAAATTTTGAACAGTAGTGTATATACACTGTCTGCTTTTGTTGTGGCATTGTCTCGACAAAGTTATGCAACACCACAGTGTTTATTTCCATGAAGAACTGCATTAATTTTATGGTTGAGATCTTGTATTGTCAATGGGAGAGTCGAAGCACTCTATAAAGTCGACTCCAGGACATCCTAAAGACCTTCAATAAGGTTAAGCTCAGGAAACTGTGGTGACCAATTCATGCATGAAAAGGATTCCTCATGCTCCCTAAACCACAATTTCACAAATCGGGTCCAATGAATCTTGACATTGTCATCCTGGAATATGGACATGGGTACATCTTCCTACATGGTTGTTTAAGAAATGAAAAACTACACTCTACATCAGTTCAGGTTAAAATAATTATTGCCAAACATACAACATGCCAGAAACATATTAGTCACTGCAATAATGATCCAATCCTAGACTCTCAGTATTTGCTTATTTAAATCCACATTTTGGCCAGGCAGTGTATATAGAGATATAGAGAGGATGCGCGGGAGAGACGAGACCGAGCGGAAAGGCTGGAGAGAGGAGGTGGAGAAGGAGCGAGAGAGAGAGAGAGAGTTAGAGAGTCCGTTTTTAGAACCATTACGATTTTTGCATGACATTTTCATAATTAAAAACTAATGTACAATTATGCAAAATATGTCTTTTGTTCTTTTGATTTAGGGGTGATATTTAACCTGATATATTTTTGTGAGATACGATTTATCTTATTCAGTAGAGGGTGCTGTGGACGTCTATATATAACGGACGAGAGTGCAATGCCACATCACAAAATGCTGTACAAGCTGAAATGTCTCAAACACAGATTGATCTGAAAACTGTCCAAGCGTGGCCTGTGTATTTCTGGCTCTGACCTGGTGCAGCGGTGAGCACTGGATGAAGTTGATGGGCGGCTCGCTCTGTTTGCTCTTCAGACGCAGCATGTTGTCGGTGTAACCCCAGCTCAGAATAGCCGACCACTGTATGTCGGTGCTGTGCATGCTCCTTACACCTGAGAGACAAGGGGAAAATACTTCATCTGTACTGTGAGGTGATTTTCAACGACAGCACATTCACTTCATTCTCATTTCCTCTGGTATTATGAGAACTGCGTTCATTCATGCGGATAATTGTGTTAAGACACAAATGCAGATGCAATAAAAGCACTAGAAACTGTTCATGGACCAAAACACAGCCAAGATTAGTAACTGGCTGATATATTAGCAGTTCAGATTAATCATTTAATATTTTCATTTTCAGATAATGGCCATTGGATGCTGCTTTTCCCTTTAAAACAGAAAAATCTTGGTTCTCTTTTGTTTTTTTACACCTGGTATTAACATCTGTTTGACTGAATAAAAACATCTGCTAATAATTGTATAATTGTAGATAAATAAATGAAAATTCACTAAATACACTGAGCCACATCTGAATTCAGTACATAGACTACTGTTCAAAATTTTGGGGTCAGGAAGATTTTTCAATGTTTTTGAAAGAAGTCACCAAGGCTGTATTTATTTGATCAAAAATACAGTGAAAACAGTAAAAATTGTATATTATTATTATATTTTCGCATACCTACAGTCTTCAGTGTCACATGATCCTCGAGAAGCAGTATATATATGATTGATCATAGAACATTTCTGATTATAGTCTAATGTTGAAAAACATGGGGTGCTGCCTCATGATTGGTTGTGGACAACACTGCGATACAATTTGGACCCTTTTAGATCTTGATGAAAATAAGTTTATCAGAAACAGAAATCTTTTGAAACATTATAAATGTCCTTACTGTCACTTTTGATCAATTTAAGATCGGGCGGAATAAAAGCCTATTTCTTTCATAAAAAACCAACTTCGGCCACCACACTGGGTATATCAGGTTTATAATTTCATGGTTATGCGTGATGAAGCAGTTTCTTGTGTGTGTTCTCCTTCACCTTGCTCTTTGCTGTAGATCATCATGAGGCAGAACTTGCGCGAGAGGCCGCAGATGGCACGCGTGGGCAGTGCCAGCAGGGAGCCGAAGTGTTCGCCGTGAGGTTGACTGAAACAGACCACGGGGTCCGGAGCACTGGGGGATCCCACATACTCGCCCCATTTCAAGCCCTTTATCCACGGCAGAGGACTCTAGAAACGACACAAAAGGGATTGAAGACTTCAGAAGACCAACGGGATGATCTAGGATTCAAATAAAATCTTTCGCTTCCAGAAGAACTGACCCTTTTCAACAACAAATAGGTAAACAAAAAAGAAAACGGCATTTTATAGGAATATTTTCACCCAAAAATGAAGTGTTTGTGTCTTCGCCCGATTTGGAGAAATGTAGCATTCCATCACTTGCTCAGCGATGTGAAAAAGGGAAAAAGTGCATCTCCTGTTGTCTCTCACATCAAAATCCAGCCACATATTGTTGGAGAGGTTTTGGCTGTAAACCCCCCCCCCCCCCCGGTGCTTGATCTATGCAGATCTCTCCGATGTAAGACCAGACCACTTTTTCACAGGAGGAAGCGTTATTATGGATTATGGACTCTATTATTTTGGCCAGAAGCAATGGTTTGAAGTTACAAACGTCTTAATGATGGATTTGTTTCAGCTTTTGTCTTCTCAAGTCATTAACTGATGGACTGGAGTGCTGTGGATTACTTGTGGATTATTGGAGTAGCTGTTTGGACTCTCATTCTGACAGAACCCATTCACTGCAGAGCAATCCCATTGATGAGACACTGATGCAGTGCTACATTTCTCCAAATCTGATGAAGAGACAAACTCATCTACATCTTGGATGGCCTGAGGATGAGTACATGTTAAGCAAATATTCATTTTTGGGTGAACTATCCCTTTAATGTCAATCTGAATAATAATTCAGCGCGGTATGTTTGCATGTAGGGCCCCACCCTGACGGGTTCTTTGGGGTGCTCGCGGCTCTCTAGCCACCGCCAGCTGTACCAGGAGGCCCATGGCTGCAGGCAGTTCTGCCTCTGATAGGAGTTTGGTTCCGGCTCGGCTGATGTGCGAGGCGTTGAACAGCTGTCTGGGTGTTTGGCCGTACGTCTTGATCATAGTTTCTAGAGCCCGACGCTGCACGGGGTCTTCAACAGCAGATACATCCATGCCAAAATAAGTCTAAAAAGGAGCGAGAGGAAAAATCAGATGGATACTAGTTGACAGGCTAAAGCTAAAGGATGTGTCCATTATGGTTTATCAATGTACTTTTTTGTATTAGAGAGATTTCTGGCCGACATATAGTAAACTTATTTTTTTTTTTTTTTTTTTACGCACAAACACAAATATAGATATATATATATATATACACTACCAATTCACTATGAAATATACACTACCATTCAAAGGTTTGGGCTCAGTAAGATTTTTTAAAAAGAAATGAATAATTTTATTCAGCACCCCAAACATGGGATGCATTAAAATTGATCAAAAGTGACAGTAAAGACATTATAATGTCACAAAAGATTTTCTATTTCAAATAAATGCTGTTCTTTTGAACTTTCATCATCTGTGAATCCTGGAAAAATCAAATGTATCACGGTTTCCACAAAACGATTCACATTGATATAATCAGAAAATGTTATGCGCAGGCAAATCAGCACTATTAGAATGATTAGAAGATCATGTGGCCATGTAGACTGGAGGAAGATGCTGAAATTCAGTTTGATCAACAAAATAAAGTACATTTAACATAATTTCACATAGAAAATATTTCACAATAGACTGTTATCCTGATTGTGATCAAAAAATGCAGCATTATGAGATAAGAGGTTTCTTTCAAAAAAAACAAAAAAAAAAACGTACTACCCAACCACTTTTGAATGGAGTGTATGTAATTTTATGCAATAAAAACGCATAACTTCTTTAGCCAATATTACTCTTACGAAGTTCGGCCAGACACACTTTGCGGGGACCCAGAACAATCCTGACCGGACATGTTTGTCACAGGCTTGATCAACAACCACATAAAACACCGGCAAAATTCAGGCGTTAAGTCACGAATCTATAGCTGTATATAAAAGCAATGTATGCAGGATGAAAGACATTATGGCCAGTAATGCAGCATTTTGCCCTCCTTCTGCTTGAGCTCCAACACACACAGGCTAAATCCACGGGCAGAGAGTATGTGCGACTTGATGAGATCCAGAGCATGTCCTGTGGAAGAGGATGAAGACGGTACGCGGCGTCTCCTGCCCACGGCGGCAGATTCCACGTGGTTCACTTCGGTCCCGCCCCCCTCCCCGCCCACCTCCCCCTTGGTCCGCCGTGTTCTGCCGCACGCCAAAGTCAAACTGCCAGCGGGGAAGTGGGGAAAAAAACCACGCTAAATTAGCGAGGTAGCGTCCTTCACTAATCATTACGTTTTAATGATTATTCTGTTACATCTTGGGATCTAGGTTACTTAAAGGTTATTCTTTTTTGATCGGACAGGTGTTTGTGTTTACTACCCGACCAAAGCATGTATTTGATAAAATAGTCCTTCACATCAAATACACGCAGCAGATTAAAAGACTTTCCCATAACTCTCAAGATAACAGTTCAGGTTAACGTGAGCAACAACTATGACAGAACACTATTCGTTTGTACAGTAGGCATATACTTCTTCATCAGTAATTACAACATAAACTCGGATACGGTAAAATTCATTGAAGGCATATACATTTTCTCATGCTTAATTACCAGTTAAAACACAACCTCTGTTGCAGCTTCTTTTGTACATGATAAGTTCTCTGCACATTTATAAATTTTTAATAATAAATTCCTATTAAATTGTGAATCCAGAAAAATTAAAACAGACAATACCACGCTCAAGCGCCCACCACCCACCCGTACACCACCCAACCTCCATTATGCCCAAACTACCCCCCCCCACCAGCAACCCACCCTACGCCACTCCAACCAACCTGAGCTAAGCCAAAGTTCCACCTTAGAGAATTTCCAGCGGAATTACATTTGAACCAAGACCCTACTGCTTTAACACTATACAAAATCTATAGACAAACAAAACTTTACTAAATTGTTGTTAAATTGTGCAAGTTTGCTTTTGTGTAAGCATGCTTTTTAATTACGAAATTAAATTAACCATCAAAATGGAATCCAGAAAAATTTGAATGGAATTTGGAAAATAAAATTAAATGGAATTTCCAAAAATTAAACAAATAAATGAAAAAATAAAATGGATTTCATAAGGCCCTGAAAATGTCATTATTGTTAAACCTTTAATAAATTGTTAAACTGTGTAAGATTCGAGATTTTAACTAAATAGGCATGCTTTTTGATTAATTTAATTTAACCATTAAAACAGAGCCCAGAAAAAAATAAATTGGAATTTGGAATCATGAAAGGTTGGATGCTAGAAGAAGAGGTCAAGAAAACCAGTAGTACAAGAGCGCCACCTTCTCTGTTGACCAGAAACTCGGGCAGGTAGAAGAACTCTGGGATGAGCTCTTTGACATCCGTCATGGACTCGTATGATGACAGACGCCACGTGGTGTTCATGGAGTGGAACGTTCGGTCAGGAATATCAAAGCTTTGGTCTGCGAGACACACAAAACCTTTCATTAGTTTCTTGTGTAACCTGATATGGATAAACCAACCGAACTAAAAATAGACTGAGAAAGAAGGAAAGACGAATAAAGAGGCTGGATGAAAGGCCTGATCATCTTTCTGAGGCTAATGCATGTAGCGTGAGACTTCAGAAAGGCTCTTTTCAATGACAGCCTTTAAAAGCATCACACTGACATGTTTGAAGACCTCGCTGCACACGCAGGAAACACAGGTGCTGTTAAATATTAAAGTAGCGATGCAGAATCCTAATTATGATGCTGAATAAACTCAATGAGCTGCAGCTGTGTAAGCCTGTCATACAGAGTTATGAACAGACAACACATGCATTCAGTCTTTATTAAGGCGTGGCTGCATTCGATTTTAAATATTTGATTTCATGTTGCAGAGCGTCTGTTTTCTTGGTTTTGCAAACTAATTAAGATACATTTAAAATGATAAAAGTATGTAATAAGGCACCAAAATAATCAAAAATATCAATATTGCTATTTATTAACCCTGTAAACCCTGACATAAGAAATAATAGTCTGCATTTTTTTTAAATGGACATTTTATCGACAAAATACAATTCAAATCTAAAAAGTTGCATATTTGTTATTGTGGAGCATCATATTTGATCTTTTATGGCTTATATAGTATGATATAGTGAGAATATGAAGAAGAAGAAAAAAAACTGCAGGGGCTCAAACTGAACAAACCATGTGCAATAGGGGCACACGCCCCGAGCGTGCCCCCAACCCCCTAATAGCTATCCATGAACAAAAAGTCGACCCCAGAACACTTCCCCTGAAACACACCTCCCAACCACCCCCCCATGGTCAACGTCCTGTCTACCCGAGATCCTACACCAACCACGATCCACCCCCACACCTCCCCCTGCAAACAATGATCTAAATCAGGGCACGTATCTCCAATAATATGTCTTAGTAAGATGATATTTAAATGATCCAAATATATAATACAATGCAATCCAATGATGATTGAGAGATGAACAAATAAATGTTCTTCAAATGCTGATGATATATTTGACGATCCATTTGATAATCACAATTCAGCATGATTTTCTAAAAAAAAAAAAAATATATATGGATAATCAAGGTAAAGCTAAGTTGGCTCAGTCCCGTAAGGTGTTCTTGAAATTATACTAGTATCTACGTTTACTGATAAAAATCACGTGCAGATTGGACAGCAGAAAGACCCTGAGGAGAGTGGACGTTTGTACATCACAACAAAGAGCTTGTAATGATCAAAAAAAAAAAAACATCTAAACTATCAATCAGATGACAGAGGCATGAGGCGATTGAAGGTGTGCCAGGATAACAGCAAAGTTTGAAGGGGTGTATAGTTATAGGTCTTTAAAATGGTGATCAAAATGTGACCTGCGGCTCTGGGTAATTAATTTCTTTGTTTGAATTGCTTGGAGTGAATGGTCTAAGGGCTGACCATTGAAAGCTTTTTTCACCCCAATGCCCTTGATAGGCCCGAACATCTGTGAAAGGGAGGCAGGGACGACGAAGTGGGACGCCCCTGCCGTGAAGGATAGTGGAGGTAGTGAAGGGCTGGACGGGGGGCGGGGCTCTTTCCTTTTTAACTCTCCACGGCCTACCCCCTCGACTGCTCGACGCCGCCAACTCCATGCTACTACACCCCAACCCCATGACCCTCCCATGGCCGCTATAAAGCAGTACACGCACCGGGCCTCTAGACCCTCTCCACCAATACTCCCCACCGCGTGTCCTTACCACGTTTGCACAGCCTCAGTCTGTATGCGCCTTTGTATGATAAACTTTGGCCAGAAGAATATCAGCGTTCTGTTTATAAATGTTGTGTCCACGGGCTATCCTTCCCGAACTTTTCTTTTATCGTCTCATACCCAAACTCCACGTTCACCCTCCCTCGCACCTGCTCCCCTCAACGCGCAATGTGGCCCTTCCCCGCATTTCCTCCTTTCTCACTCGTTATACCACCTTCTCCAGCACTCCTACCACCCTCCTCTCCCTACCACTCCCTCAGTTGTATTTATCCCCTTCCGCACACACTTGCGCCCGCCTACCACCAACACAGAGCGACCTATCCCTCTTAATTCGACTGTCCCGACACGGAAATCTTCTCCACCACACTGCCCACCGTCTGCTCACTTAGCTGCGTCAAACCACACACCCCCAACACCGTGCCACACTGCATAGCACCCCCGCGTCCATCAGTACAACACAACAAACGAAAACCACAGTTGAAACGTATGACACCACCTGCACCCAACCCCACCAACACCACACCGACTCACAGTTTCATCTCGCCCACACACCCTACATAAATCAACCAACTCACATACTCACCAACAAACCCCACACCAACCACACACAAACCGCGGCACTGGGATCGGATCGGGAACGGTCTGATACTCAGAATTTTCCGATATGGATCTGGAAAAAAATGATATCGGGCATCACTAATACTAACTGAAATGGTTTGTCTATAAAAAAATTTTTTGGTTTCTTATAAATCGCAGGGGACACTTGATTCACAATGATTATAAACAGAAAAATAAATGATACTTCCCACAAGCATAAACATTGTTAAACTCATATTTAATAATTATTTATTAAATAAAAATAATATATATTAACTCATAATAAATAAAACACAGACATCATAATTAAACAGATTATATTATTAAAATAAATATATATTATTTATAATTAAGTGGGTGTAGGATTGAATTCTGTGATTGCCTTTTCGCAAAGGACATTTGTGAAGCTTACTTCAGAGTTTGGCCAGAAGAAATATTTAGAAGGCAACAAGTGTTTGCCACATACTGTTGAGAAACAGCCTTTATGCTGGAATGGCCTATGAGCCTAAAAATGCTGCCTAAGAGGAAGCTCAGCAGGTTTTGGAACAGAGCCACAGTGTGATTGGTTAACAGGCAATGCTGTAAACAGGAATTAGAGCCTGCAGTGCTGCAGTACCCTGTAATTGTCCACATAACGGTCTTCCTTCTCTTTAGACTGCACCGCGATGGGTTTGCTGAGGTTCCTGTTACATCAAAAAGACAAAGAGAAAGCAAAATTGAGTGCCACTTTGTTAATTTGCAAAATGCATTTTTATGCCAAGCAATGCTAATATAATCTATTATTGCAAGAAAATAGTACAAATGGAAGTAGGTGAAATCCATTCGATCAACTATTACTTTTCAACATATAGTATAAATTACCCAACTGTAAAAAAATTAAATAAATTTTTAAACTTATTTTATGGATATATCATTGCATATAGGTATATACTAGGGGTGGCACCGACTAATGGACTCAATGCTTGCATGCTGCTTTAAAGCCTTGTATGTCGTCTAGTCTCTGGTCCTATAGAGGTGGCGCACAGATAAGAAAATCTTGAGGACTTCACATTACGCTCTTTTCCAACAACAGTCAACTGAAAATAAAGCCAGTCAGAAAGCGCCCACAAGACCAGTTGTGGGATATATTACTGGATGCCGAAACGGAATCAGGAGGAAGCACGTTTTAAACAGCTTATTGTACAGGTAAGTTAATCGCCGTTCTAATCTAATGCGCTGCTGCACTGTAACGCACACACATAGGCTACAGACAGTAGCGACTACATCACCCGCACAGAATCATTCAGCGCGGAAATATATTGTCAACACTGTTCTGTGATTTCCCAATAAAATAGCTTAGAAACTGAAAAGTTAAAGCATATATTTCTTAATAACTAAATTCCACAGCTTCACTACTAGTAGAGAGACGCTGCCAGGTAGAATTAATTCAAACACGCAATCGCTCTCACTAATGCATTCATATTAATGTAATCTTTACTGTGCTACTTTATCTGTATCTGATTTAGAACGAGCAGAAATCTGTGAGAAATATAACGACCCAAAGACAAAAGAACTGATAAAAAAAAGCTGTTATAGGAGCAACAGCCGTGTGGGCAGCGCTGTGTCATATGCCATAGCTGCGCACCAGGTGTTTGTCACAGCTCCAGACTTATTTGTTCATCAATGTTGTCATCAGCGACTAGTCGACTTCGAATCGAATTTCATCACATAAAAGTCGACTTCAAAAAATCAGAAGTCATTCAACCCCTAGTATATACACCTATACAGGTATATCATATATATAAATGTATAGTATCTAATTCAATGATTAATTGAATTATCTAATAACAATTCTGATTGAAAATAATAAATCTAATGATAATTTAATTTATGTCTATATATAAATCTATATACACACTCATTAACGCACAAGTCATCACAACTATGAAATAGAAAGGAGATATGTACTAGTTTAACCATATATATGTGTGTGTGTTTACAAATTTTTAATCAAATTTTAGATATTTTAAATATTAAATATTTATATGTGGTGAAAAAATAAAACAAAATCTAAAATATTACATGTATCAGTTTGTTATAATATTGTATATATTAAATATTAATATTATAATGAAAAACAGAATGGACATAATAAACATCAGGTAATACAGTGGGGACGGAAGTATCAGACCCCTGAAATTTTCAGTCTTTGTATATTGCAGCCATTTTGCTTAAAATCATAAAGTAATTTTTTTTCCTCATTATATGTACAACAACACGCCCATATGCACAGAAAAACACCGAAGTGTTGACACTTTTGCAGATTATTAACAAAGGAGAAAACTGAACTACTCACCTGCGGGCACAATCATTAGATTAAAGCAAGTGCTGTTCATTTCTTTTGATCATCCTTGAGATGGTTCTACACGTTCATTTGAGTCCAGCTTTGTTTGATTATACTGATTGGACTTGATAGGAAAGCCACACACCTGTCTATATAAGACCTTACAGGTCACAGTGCATGTCAGAGCAAATGAGATCATGAGGTCAAAGGAACTGCCTGAAAAGCTCAGACAGAATTGTGGCAAGGCACAGATATAGCCAAGGTTACAAAAAAAATTCTGCTACACTTAAGGTTCCTAAGAGCACAGTGACCTCCATAATCCATAAATGGAAGACGTTTTGGGACGACCAGAACCCTTCCTAGAAATGGCCGTCCAGCCAAACTGAGCAATCGGGAGAGAAGAGCCTTGGTGAGAGAGGTAAAGAAGAACCCAAAGAATCACTGTGGCTGAGCTCCAGAAAAGTTGTAGAAAGTAAACCATCACTGCAGCCCTCCACCAGCTTTATGGCAGAGTGGCCCGACGGAAAACTCTCCTCAGTGCAAGACACATGAAAAACCGCATGGAGTTTGCTAAAAAACACCTGAAGACTCCAAGATGGTGAGAAATAAGATTCTCTGGTTTGATGAGACCAAGATAGAACTTTTTTTGGCCTTAATTCTAAGTGGTATGTGTGTAGAAAACCAGGCACTGCTCATCACCTGTCCAATACAGTCCAACAGTGAAGCATGGTGGTGGCAGCATCATGCTGTGGGCGTGTTTTTCAGCTGCAGGGACAGGACGATTGGTTGCAATCGAGGGAAAGATGAAGCGGCCAAGTACAGGGATATCCTGGAAAAAAACCTTCTCCAGAGTGCTCAGGAACTCAGACTGGGCCGAAGGTTTACCTTCCAACAAGACCATGACCCTAAGCACACAGCTAAAATAACGAAGGAGGGGCTTCACAACAACCCTGTGACTGTTCTTGAATGGCCCAGCAAGAGCCCCGACTTAAACCCAATTGAGCATCTCTGGAAAGACCAAAAAATGGCTGTCCACCAGTGTTTACCATCCAACCTGACAGAACTGTAGAGGATCTGCAAGGAGGAATGGCAGTGGATCCCCAAATCCAGGTGTGAAAAATTGTTGCATCTTTCCCAAAAAGACTCATGGCTGTATTAGATCAAAAGGGTGCTTCTACTAAATACTGAGCAAAGGGTCTGAATACTTAGGACCATGTGATATTTCAGTTTTTCTTTTTTAATAAATTGCAAAAATGTCAACAATTCTGTGTATTTCTGTCAATATGCGGTGCTGTGTGTACATTAATGAGGAAAAAAAAAATTAAATGAATCTTTTAGAAATGGCGCAATAAACAAAGAAGTGAAAATTTAAGGGGGTCTGAAATTTCCGTACTCACTGATATCAGGCTATCATTACCGAGAAACACCACACAAATAAAGTAATAATTTTGGTTCTGGCCTGTAAATGGAGGTGTCCTGCAGGTCCAGCGTCTCACTGGTATAGTCTCGCAGGATGAAGGGGAAGACGGGATACTGCATGAGGTCATTGAAGGAGCGGCCCGCGTGCTTGTTGAGGTGGGTGAGGTACTCGAAGTTGGTTATCTGTCCTGAGCTCCACAGGTGCGTGAGGGCAGAGATGTTCCCGTACTCCAGCAGGTTGGGCAGCTCTGAGCTCAGGATGTTGTGGTAGACGTCGTCACGGTACTGAGACGGAGACCAGAGAGTGGATCAACAGGAAGTTAGAGTTGGGCAGAATTGACATTGGAATTTACTGAATTGCATTTAATAAATCATTCAGCAGCTAACGCTCATGTGTTTGACAGTGATGTCATTACCTTGGTGGTATCAAACGCGAGCAGCAGCGTCCTGCCATTGGTGAGGAAGATCTCCATAGCATTGTCTCTGAGCTGCCACCAGCGCTTGTGAACCTCCTTTATCTCCTCATACGTCCAGGAGAAGGAGGCCGGTTCCGTCTCTCCATGAGGACTCTGGTGAGAAAACACATTAGGGGCTTTCGCACAGCGTAGTTCTAGGAACTAGCCAGCAGGGTAGTTCCTAGAGAACCAATTTCTCCCTCGGGCCGTTTTCCTGGTTGCATTCGCACCGGCAGCAGGAACTCTGAAGCGGCCGACAACCATGTCTTTTTATAATGAAGATGGAGATGTAAACACACAATTTACGCGATTGCAAGAGCACAAAGGTGGGCTAAGAGATACATTTTTTTATGACAACTTGCAGTGTTACATATCATCGAAGCTGAGAAAAGAACACAACACTGCAGACAACAGGTAAATGCTGTTATCGCAGTTTTCCATGTTCGTGGAGTAAATACGCTAACATGGCTTTTTAAAAATGCCGGGTGGCTGGTGTTTCGCGTGCGTTGGCCAATCAGCGTACACTATGTCATGATTTACTTATACTGTTTTAGACCGGCCGTGAAGTAGGAGATAATTGAGTTCCTCCTCCAAACGGGTCATAGAAATAACAGTTACGAGTCCTGCGGTGCGAACGCACCAAAAAGTGGATAGTTCCACAATTAGTTCAGGTACTATGAAAAGGTTCCCACGGTGCAAAAGGCCCTATTATCCAAAAAACTCTACAAACAATATGCCTCATCATATCTATTAGGGGAGGTATGACCAAACACTTATATCATGTTATGAGTAACTTCACAGTTAATAACAAACAAACAAACAAAAATGTTTATATTTGCTTGAACAAAATGAAAATCGCTTTAGATCAGAGTTATTATCATTAACTAAAACTAAATAATAACTAATAAAATAAACATTAACTGAAATAAAATAAAAGTAGGGGGGCTAACTTGGAATTATGTGGGCCAATATTTAAGTTACATTTTATTTTGTTTAGTATTAGTACTAAAAAAACTAAATAACTAAACTCGTAGACTTTAAAACAAGGAATAATAATACGAATTCCAAAAACACACACACAATGACTAAAACTAAAATGTAAGCATAAAATATACAAATTAAATCTACTTCAAAATATTAACAAAAACAATAATGGCATATCAATGATACTAAGATAATACTGGATTATATAATAATAATAATAATCATAATCATAATAGGGTGGTAAAGTATTTTTGAATGATAGAATCCAAGAGTAATTCAACAAAATATTTTGTCTGAAACTATATGGACAAAAACTTAAAGCTCAGATTGTTGAAGATAAATGAACGATACATTTGTACTACTACATAGAACCGTATATTCCTAATGTTTAGCAAAAGAACTTACTTGGTTATCAAGTGTCTCAGCAACATTATCCTCGACAAAGTACATCCCAGATTTTCCTGCAAACCCATAAAACAAGGCAGATCATTTTAGCAGTCAGTTGATGATGGTTAACAGCCAACACAAGACTGATGTTATGGAGGGTGGACGAGTCTTACCCAGCAACAGCTCTCCTGCCGTCTCTCTAGAGGGTGGGGATGGCGCCCCAAAATACACACTTTTCGAGTAAAAGAAATAGAAAAAAAAAAAAAAAAATGTTCGGTTTTCAAATTATTTGATGGAAAATTTCTGCAACGTAGGACCCAAAACAGGATAGTTACACGCTGTACAGTATCAGTACTGATGGGCTCACCGGTGGCTTTGTCCTTTACTATGGACGAGGAGGGAAGTTTGTCCTCAAAAAGGAAGGCCAGAGGTAGCCTGATGGCATCGGTGACAGAAAAACACATGCATGAGACCAATAACATCAACAGCATCAAAAGTGGACGAGTTTCTAAGTTCTGGCAAAGTTCCGATACATTCCGTAGCAACACTTCCTGTACAGGCAGCTACATGCGGTGTATCATGGTGCAGGGATCAGATTGCGCAAACCAAGTAACTGCACGATTACCTAATCATATACTATCTGATTACTCACTTAACGCGTCACCCGTCCACCCTCAGTGGAGCTAAGTTACTCACTAATTACAAATAAATCCTAATCTAATCATGACAAATGGAAAGTTCTAAGACTCCTAAATGGATATTTTACCACTGTTGTTACAAATTATGTAGGAACAGTAATAGATTAAATTATGACAAGAGTGCACCCTTAAAAAATCTACATCATAACAGGAGTTCTGACCTTTGTCACAAAAAGTCTTAGTTACATTTTGAGAAATAATCATTAAAAAAAATTTTTTTATATCGATGTATATTTTGACGAGAAGGGATGGGGCCGAGAGCCGTGGGAACGGAGCGAGGCCGGTGGAGTAAATGCTAATGCGCGACACCTGCGCCACTCACCGGTCTCGAGTCCCACGGAGGAGCTCCGGAAGGATAAAAGGAGGAGTGACGACAGTGTTGGACGAGAGAGGACCAGGCCTGGAATTTATTTTGTGTTTTGTGTGCTTTACTTTCCTTTTGTGTTTGTTTATTTTATTAAAGTGTTTGAATGCTCGCCAGTTCCCGCCTCCTTCTCGATCATTGACTTTGTTACATACAGGTTTTGGTACTTTTGTGTCAGTGTTATACTCGTTTGATCATCTAGAAAGGACATCCAGATCACATCCCGAAATGTAAAAAAGTAAAATTTTATTTATTTACTGTATTTGTTTACTTTATTCATTTACTAATAAATCTACTTATTATTTTACTTATTTACTTAGTAATTTATGCATTTATTTTAATTACATATATACTTGTTCATTTCACTTAATTACTTATTCAATGTAGTTTTTTTTACTTAGTTTATTTATTTACTAAGTAACTGACTTCCTTTTTCTTATATTTACTTCCATTTACTTATATACGTATTTACGTACTTATCTTGGGATGAAAAATGCCATGTTCTTGAAAGATTTGTTTATGCTTTGAGTAAATAAACTGCACCATGAAAATACATTGTAGATAATCCAGAAAACAGAAAGTGTTGAGTAGATGTTTGAAGTGCTTTCTCCAGTCCGAGTGCTTGAAGCTCACCGTCTAGTTTGCGTCGGTCTTTCAGCAGATATTTGTTAGGGATGGTCAGGTAGCAGCGCTGCAGGCGTCTCCGCTCTCGGTTGGGCCCCTCGGTGGGATCCAGCTGCCAGGAAGTGGGGTAAGATGACTGATCATACCACACCGCCCTGTTCCATGGGGAAAAACAACATCCCATGGTGATGAGGATGAGTAAATGATGACATGAGCGAACTATTTTAGTTAGGGGTGTAACGGATCGTAGATGATGTTTTGGTTCGCCAATTTACACATTCAAGCAATTTCAGACCATTCATGTGAAAGAAGTTGGATCGGATTTGTGTGCCATTTTCTCTGCACTCAGCTGCTGCGCACATGCAGAGAGAGGCGTGATTCAGACAGCGCGTCAACAGATACATACACACAAAGTTATGTTAAAATACCTGTTTTGGCAAGTATTGGTAAGAAAAACAGGCCAGTTCAGTTCTGTCCTTAAGTGAACGTAAACAGCTGAGAAAGAAACTGGATGCTTGTCAGTATTAGGTCCACGAATTTGCGTCTGAAGAGGACAGCAGCCTATAAACACACCTGCTTCTCTCTGCTAATCAAACAACACACGCATAACAGAATTCATCGATATTTAATGTATGGAAGTGAGCATTAATGTGTTGTTTTACACTTAATTATTAAATTTCTGCACCTGAATATTACTGTTACTAACTTTATGCTGTATTCATCTATGCTCGTAATTTGTGTAACTGTTCTTGTTTTATTACTGACTTTATTAGTTATGCTAGTAGTTTCTGCTGGTGTATAGAAGTACTTAAAGTAAGCTTTTAGTAATAAATGAAAAGCAAACTTTTCAAACTCCAAAAAGGAATTATCCGATCTGGGACTCAAAATCTGTAGTATGATCCAAACCATGGGTTTTGTGATCCGTTGCACCACTAAGTTAGCTGTATCGCTCCAGTGAGCGATGCTGACCGGTCGTGAGTGAGCTGCTGCACGAGCTCCTGCCAGTGGCGGCTGGCGCTCAAGTCGGTCTTGTAAAGGCCTCTGATGTGCTGCATGACCTTCTTCCGCTCCATGCCCTGCCTGAGAGACACGTTCTGGGTTACGTCAGCGGCGATCTTCGAGATGTCCTTCGACTTCCCATCCAGCCTCTGCAACAAGCTGAAATAGAGAACGGAAGAGCTTAGGAAAAACGCCAAAGAAGCGTGTTATTTTGAGATGTTGTGTTTCTCTCAGAGCGCTCACCTCCTCTGCGTGTTGGCCAGCTTCTTTTCCCAGGCTCCTTTGCTGGTTCTTGCCTCTGACTCGTATTTCAGTTGCTCCTTAATAAGGAATAGTAAAACAGCTTCAGTTGAACATTAATAAAATGCAAACACTTCAGCTGAGCAGTTTTGAACTACAGTCATATTATTAGCATTCACAATACAGGTATACTGTAAACTGCAAAAAACAAAAACAAAACAAGGGCTCATGCAAACCTGGACTATTATTATACGCAGACCTCAGGGGGAAACTAAAATGCTACAAAAGTGCAGAATATGACCTTTATTACTCAAGAAACCAGTGCAACCAATCTCAGCAAATAAAAGTAAAAGACAAACAAATGAATATATGAATTATTACACATATGCTCTAGTTTTGCAAATATTTACATTTACATTTAGGTCTAAATTTAAAATGTATGTATTTAAATTGCATATAAAATTTCCATCCTTTTGGATTACACAGATTTAACAAATTAATCAATTTAATGTGATGCATATTTCTCAGTCATATATAAATGAAACAGGTCAGATTTCTGTAATGGTACTAATAAACTGAATGTGTTTTAAATACACAATAACCAAGTTTATATATTTAATATCAAATGTTCCACAGATATTTTAACCATGCTCATGCTTTTTAACTGAATATATTTAATTGTTTTCACAATGAACAGATTTATGCTGATTCTAAGCAATATGAAAAAAACACATTTTGAAAAAATGATTATATAAATAAAACCAAATAGATGCAAACAGTTAATAATAAACTATGCAAAGATATTTTAAATGCATGTTCCATTTAAGAATGACTGAAAAATATGAATCACATTAAGTTAGACTGTTCATGTTAAAACTTTGAATAGCATATAAAATCGCAAGTACATTGCATTGAAGTTCATGCATTCCCTGTGAATCAAACACACATTCTCCCTACACTGTTTGAGCTTGTTTAAGCAACACAGCATATAACCTGATGGTTTGTGTCTGGCATGCGGACCTCTTTGATGGCTTTGAGGAGGTCTGGTTTGGCGGGAGCGCTGGGTGGGATGCAGCGGTGGCCGCATAGTTTCAGCGCCGTCATGAAGGTGTTGGCAGCTGCCTGCTCTTCTTTACTCAGGGCGTCTTTGTGATCGTGTAACAGCTCGTACAGATAGAGAGCCAGCTTGGGCCCGTGCTAATAACAAAAACAACACCAACAGGAAGGATTTTGAGGAATTAGAATTAGTTGTATTTATAATATATAAGCATCTCTGCTATTGGTTGCCCTCCACTGTAGATACCAGAACTGGCCATTTAAAAAAAACATACTGACCAACAACATAAATTCATTTCTAAAACACATTTACAAACCCGATTTTGCTTTATTCAATAAAGCAAGCCCGATATTGCTTTCATTCAAATTTGCATTGATTGCAACAATAGGCATTTATGGTTGCAAAGTTTCACCACTATTTTGATACAGTACTGCAAGTTTACATTGAAATGTATTTGTAAAAAATTATTTTTCATCCAGTAAGGATACAGTAATTAAAAGAACTGTCACTATTTGACCATTAAAATATTTTAATAAATATGTATATAAAGCATATTTAAACGCAAGTAATTTTAACATCCCATAATTAAAATATACATGTAGTAATCTTGCTGTTTTTTCAGTCTTCATGTTGTACATTACTTCTAAATTATGTAATAATTAGAAGTTTAAATTAAGTTGTGTCTTGAGATGTGTAATTGTTTATTTCTTTAACCAATAAAAAAAAGGCACATGTTTTAAGAGTTTCTAATTTAACCTTCAATAGCAAAAATGGTTAGTTGGAAAGTTGGATTCATTTTCATGAACCAAATCCAGAATTATATCACTGAGAAAACAATGACAGCCCAAAAAAGACCTTAAAAAAAGAACTGATTTTTGTACCATTCATTGAATAGACCTTTCTGCAATGCTTAGTTTTGTGTCAAATACTTGATCCAAAAGTGTTCTGTGTGACTATTTTGTCCATTTTGTGTTAGTTCATTCATCCCTTCTGCAAGCTGTGGCCATTAATATCACATTTTTTCCCCACAAAAATTTTGTTCTGACAAACTTCAGAGTGTCAGCTACTGTTTTGTGTAGTTTTTACCCACATTTAGTCAAAATGAGGTGTTAGTTAATTGCTTTATGCAAACGCTGCAATTCTGCTATGCTGGGTCTCTGAGGGTTAATGGTCTTTTCAGTGCCAGTCTACAGTATAATGGAGAAAGCAGCGCTGGAGAGGACGGTACTGCTGCTATGGAAACAGTATCATGAAGATGTTTCTGTGGGTTATTTACTGTATGTCAGCAGCAACGCAGTGAAATGTCACTGTCTTCCTCCCAACAGAGGAAGTGTGCATGTGAGCTGTGCTTTGATTGGATACACAGATCTGATAACTGTCAGCAAATAACCAAAGCAAAATGTCACGCCGTCTCTGGTTGGCATGTAAAAACAAAAAGCCATTTCTGTCATCATATCAGCTTGTCAGACGGCAGCGTCCTCACCTCGAGGCCGGGACTCAGGCTTTCTCTGAGGATCTCGGAGTAGCTCTGCTCGTGGACAAACTCTAGTGCCTCCTTCCTGTCCTCCAGAGGAACTGCGGGGCTGAGCGTGTGCACCAGCATGCGACCGATCTGAACCCTGAACGTGTCGCGACAGGACCAGAGGATTCGCTTCCACTGCTGGCGAGGAGCACCACCACGACCGGTGCTGCCCTGAGGAGATGAACCATCACAAAAAACATGTGACACTGAAGCATCGAGAGAGACGTTAACGTTAACATATAACTACACATTTATCACATGCTCAAGTGTTGTGCATTTTTACTTCAAGTTATTTTATTTCAAGACAATATTTCTCTTTTTCTTTTGAATGAAGTTGAAGAACTAAAATAACAAACTAAAAACTAAAACAATAAAAACTATAGACAAAATTAAAAAAAAAAAAAAAAAAATGACAACAAAATTACTAAAACTTTAAATTAAAATGAAAACAGAAAATAGAAAATATGAACAAAACTATAATAGTATACCAATTATACTAAAATAACATTTTAATAGACTAGTTTCACAATCTTTTCTTGTCTCAAGATTTACAGGTACAAGAGTATTAAGATGTTCAATATGTTTTATTAGCGTTTTCTGGGATAGTTGGGAAGTTTGATTCATTGTCATGAAACACTTTGAAATCCCCATTATTCACTTTTGAATGTTTACGAAAATCTTTCACGGCCTTTTTAGTAATTTAGAATTTTTTTTTTTATTTATACATGCAAATATTGCTGTTTATTAATATAAGGGATGTCAATATATTTAAATTGTGTATTTTATTAAATTATGTTTTTAAATTGTCAATGCACTAATTAATCAAATTAATCATAAATAATCAAATATAACAATATTTGCTGAGAAAAGCCCCAAAATGAAGACAATTCAAAGATAATTTTGGACACTTAAAATTTTTGATGTCTCTGGAATAATGTGCATTGAATCAAACAAATAAAACCAGTAACAAACAAAAAAAAAGGGTCACTTGAATTTTAATGCTGATGTCTACTGTAAGCAACTCACCAAACCTATCTTTATGCCCTCCATCATTAGTTTGAGAATATCTTTGCGGAAGCTCTTCATGTTGCCCGGTGGGATCGGGGTGGACGGCGTGGAGCCGTTCTCATCAGTCGTCTGCTCGCCAGGTAACGGCATGGACATCGAGTGATCAGGAGACTCGGGAAAGTTCAGGAAGTCAAAGAAATCCTGGCTGATGTCTGGAGAATACAGACAAATAGTAAGCATGGAACAAATGCATTCAGTCAACATGGACTGCCTCTTGTTATCACTAAGAAAAAGTACCATGCTAGACTGCCTATACTTTCAGAAGCATGTAAATTGCATTGAAGTGTTTTGTAATGGCTGCACAAAGCCGATGATAATGTTTATGAGCAGATAATAATCACAGATTTGATGTCTGTCTTCTGTACCTTGATAGATGAGTCTGTTAACAGCCAGAACCACGAGTCTCTGCAGTCTCTGGACCAGCTCCGTCTCGCTGGCTCTGATGGGGTTTTCTTGACTCATCCTGCGCTGCATCATCTGGTTAAGCTCATCGCTGGCCACTGAGCGCATTCGCGTCAGCAGCGAGTCTGACTGGGCCACCGTGAACCGCCTCCGACCTGATAAAAACACACAACAACATGCTTACTGAACTAAAGGAACTGTTCGTAAAGAACAGAGGATCAGAAATCACACAAACACATAGGGATCAAGAGACAGACAGACAGACACAGATATTAACATCCGCCTTAAGTGATGATTAAGTGGTTAGTCTAGGCACGTTGTCATTTACACCTGAAATCCAACATGCATCCTAGTACAGTTTTTTGAAAGAAGTCTCTTCTGCTCATCAAAGCTGCAAATATTTGAGCAAAAATACAGCAACATTGTAAAATATTAAATTTTAAAATAGCAGTTTTCTATGTGAATAGATATTAAACTAATTTATTGCTGTGATCAAAGCTGTATTTTCAGCATCATTACTGCAGTCTTCAGTGTCACATTATCTTCAGAAATCATTCTAATATGCTGATTTTCTGCTCTCGAGAAACATTTCTGATTATTATCAATGTTGAAAACTGTTGTGCTGCCCAATATTTTCATGGATGCATTTTATTTCTCAGGTTTCTTTGATGAATCGAAAGTTCAAAAGAGCATAATTTTATTTGAAATAGATATCTTTTGTAACATTATAAATGTCTTTACTGTCACTTTTTATTAATTGAATGTGTCTTTGCTGAATCAAAGTATTAATTTATTTTTGAAAAAAGATGGATGTTACAGGCAGGTGTAAATGAGAAAGAGTGCGAATGATAAATCAACAGACGGAGTTGCAGGGAAAGTCTTCGAGTCCTGGTGCAACTCTGAGTTGATTTATTCTGGGTAATTGAGGATAACACACACAGGCACCAGTAGTCCAGGACACTGGGCGGATGAGCAGCAGACACGCTTTAATCACTTCACTGCACGCGCTCAACATCCATGAGAGAGCCAGGATGTTGTGGCCTGTTTTTTTTGTTTTGTTTTGCGGATGGGGTCGATGGCTACCTGCGTCTGAGGGGAACATGTAGGAGTTTGCGCCGGTAGGGGAAGGGAGGGGGGAATCCTGGGACAGGAAGCTGAACGGGGAGGGCAGAGGAATCAGTCCGTACGAACAGTAGTGTTGCCGGGGAATACGGGGAATTATGGAGTCTTTCAGCCCCATTGAACCTTGGGAGTGTGAGGGGAGGTGATAATACAACAGAAACACATGAAAGGTGAAGTGTAACATCCAGGGCTGATGGTTAAGACAAGATGAATGGAGATGAAACGCATAACAAATGTATACAGATACCTATCTTTTGTCTGTTTATAGTCTCTTTGTGTGTGCATATTCAAATTTACTGACAAAAATCAGTCCTAAAAGATACAGGAAAGAGGCTAAATGTGAGCCTGGAGCACAAAAGCAGTGTTAAGTCGCTGGGGTATATTTGTAGCAATAGACAAAAATACATTGTATCGGTCAAAATCATTGATTTTTCTTTTATGCCAAAAATCATTAGGATATTAAGTAAAGATCATGTTCCATGAAGATATTTTGTAAATGTCCTACTGCAAATATATTAAAACTTAATTTTTGATTAGTAATATGCATTGCTAAGAACTTCATTTGGACAACTTTAAAGGCGATTTTCTCAATATTTTGATTTTTTGCACCCTCAGATTCCAGATTTTCAATAGTTGTATCTCTGCCAAATATTGTCCTAAATAACGAACAATAAAAAAAAACCCAACCAAATACAATCAAGAACAGCAATATATTTATATCCCATCTTTCAGATGATGTATTACAACTCTCATTTCGAAAAATGTCGTGGGTTTGTTGTGTCACAGGTCACAAATGTTTTACAGAATACCTTGATACAAATCTAACTAACAGATGTAAACACACACACCACACACACACCACACACACACCCAAAAACAAAAACTAAATTAATATAATAATAATAATAACTTTCATTGTAAGCCACAATCACTTGGGTCAAACTGGGTTAAACTAAAACCACATACATCATTTAAAACAAAAATATATCATAACTTTAATAAAACTATAATATCAAAATAATAAAATATAAAATACGTTTAAATGCAACAAGAAAGAACAAAAACTTTTGAATGAATTTCAGCTAGTTTACAAAGAAACATTTCTCAATTAAAATAGTAAAAAAATAAAAATCAAATATAAATGAATAAAAACTATGTAGATACATATAGAGCTAACAAAAATGACAAATGCACAACAAAAATACTAAGAATTAAATGAAAATGGAAAAAAAGAGAAAAGATAAAGAGAAAAGCTAATGCTAAATATCAATAAAAACTGTAATAGTATATTAATGATACACTGACCAACATGAGGGTGAGTAAATAATGACAAAAGTTTCATTTTAGGGTGAACTATGTTTATAAAGATATTTCAATAACCTAAACCATCACATAAACAAGACAAATACCATCCCCTTTGACCTCCAGACCTGCTCACCTGCGATACTCTTGCGTTTCTGCTGTAAAGCGTGATGCGGTGAAGTGGGCACGTGAACGTAGCTGCTGGATTTCTGAGGGTCCTGATTGGCCGTGGTCTTAATGAAATCGATGGCTGCCTGGATCACACAGAACTGCAGTGCTGTGGCCATTTCTGAAGCGACAACAGAGAACAGATTTCGTTTGAATGACACGTCACATATCATTGTAGTATAAAAGTATTAGTCTTCTTTACCCTGTGTGTGCCGAACTTTGCTGGTCTGCATGTAGCCCAACAGGGTGATCAGGTCTTCAATGATGCGGAAGTACTGAGATCCCGAGGAGCTGCAGGAGTGGATGGTAACGGCCACCAGCAGCTGCTGAATGTCACACACCACCAGCTTGTAGTCATTTGGAGGAATCCTACAGAGCAACAGAATCATGTAGCCTGGAAAACTACAGTTTCAAAGTAGTTTCCCCAACACTAGCGTTTACATGGCCCCTACTAATCCGATCGTAATAGGACTAGAAGCACAATTTAGACCCGAATTAGATAAATACCAAGTGTGCTTTTTAAAACTATATGCGACAACAGCGGGAAACTCTGTATATTCATGCAGTGTGTGCATGTCAAAAGATTAAAGGATTACTCCACTTCCAGAATAAAAATGTCCTGATAATTTACTCACCCCCATGTCACCCAAGATCTTCATGCCTTTCTTTCTTCAGTCGCAAAGAAATTAAGTTTTTATACATTTAAACACACATATCAACCCGACCACTTTATTTAGTGTTCATGTAAACACTACGTTCGGATTAGTTAATCAGAATGAATTTATTCCGATGGAAGCAAAAAGTGTCCATGTAAACGTAGCTACTGACGTCAAATACGGTGCATTACCCATTCTCCAGGCCGTTGAGGGTGGACAGCGTGTTGAAGAGCACGTAGAGCAAGCCGGGTCCAGCAGAATGTCAGCCAGCTTTGGTCAGGTGTTAGCAGCTGCAGCAGCCAGACCCAGGCCGTTGTTGGCACATTTATATGTCTCGGTAGCCGAAGTCTCTTCCATCAGACCCTAGCCCAGGATATACGCGCTTCCTGAACGGGAGCTGCTCTCCCATATCCTCCAGATCCAAGACTGAGAGAAGAGAGCAATATTGGCTGTCATTGGATAAGGATGCCTGCTGTTAATTTTCATGCAGTAGCCTCATGCATAGTTCTTGAATGCGTTTCCCCTCACACATATTTATTGCAGTAACACTACATGAAAAAAAAAAAAAAGGTAAATGTCCTTCACACTGAAATACAATTAAATCAGCAAACACATACACATTTTACCATTTATATATAATATTTCAAATGAATAATACCTGTTTACTATTGTCTTTTTAGAGCTGCTTTACAGCATAATTTAATTTTGTTTGCATCATTGAAACATAATTTTCCTGTTTAACACTGTAAATCTGCTTTGAATAATCTGTTAGCACAGTGGTTCCAACCCGCAGTCCCGTCACTATTCCAAATGCGGGCCCACCGTGCTTAACCAAATTTGTAAAAAAAATACTTTCCGTTTCACAATTCATTTTAAGGTTTTTTACATAATTACAAAATTTCCTAAATAATAACATATCCTAATGTTTTTATGTACAATAGTTTGTTTTTCATATATTTTTTCAGACATGAGCAGTACTCACATAGCCTAATTAACGTTACGCATTTAAAGTAACGACCAAGTGGCCAGCGGCGGACTGAGTTGAGCATATATGTTTGATCAGTTTAGCCATCTCAAAACAACATGACTTGCCTAAATTAAAATCTATAGATATAAATCAGTTCAAGCATGTAACAATGTTTTAACGTTAAACCTAGATAAATGTGCACTGTATGTATCCAATAGTTTGTGTGGAGAGTGGAAGCTGAAGCGTGCTTTGCAGGACATAAGAACCCAGCGGATCCTTGCATTTTGTTTTCATGATACACTGTCCTTTTGCTCATAAGGTAAGAGTATGCATCATTCGGAACTGCAAAGTGTCTACTTTTTTTGTGTGCACTCACAGTAACAACAAAACGTTGTGCTTTTGTAAAATAAGGAAAACAAACAGGTTGCGCTTTCTGTCGTCTTGGTCTTGAACAGGAGCGCTTCAAAAAAATTAACCGAAACTCAGCGAATACTTGCCTCACTGACTTGATAAATATATCTATAGAAAGCTTTAATTACTACTTAATGAAATAAAACAAATCAAAAACTCTTTCATTATGATCCTAATCTGTAAAGATGCACTTATCTCTAAAGGCGCGTCTAATGAAGAGATGGTGAATCAGGATAGTCATCTTCATCTTTGTTTATTCATACTAGTTTATTAGTAAATAACTCAAATATCTCCTTACTGTTTCCCCCTGACGCATTTATGGTAATTACTTTTGCTGGGGCTTTGCGGAAAGCTTTAGCCTATTGCATGCATTTGAATGCAGAACTCTTCAGCTGCGCTGCTGCTGGACATTAAACACCGTCGAGCCGCTCTTGACAGTCTCGGTAGCACGGTCTTGTGTTGTTTCCACCAGCGCGGCAATCTTTTTTTCATCACTAATTGATGGATGTCTAAAATATAAAAATAAGGAGAAGCCTAAAACAGGCCCGCATCTGAACTATGACGTGAAAATTGTCCCGAAGCCCGGCCCGAGGGGCGTAAAAAAGTCAGGGCCCGTCGGGCCTGGGCTGAAATGCAGGGCTCTAGCTCTGATCTAGCACACAGAAAACGATTTGACTGAAAATGTATCAGAAGAGATGGAAGAAAGATAGTGGTCATTTACGCAAATCAGAAAAAGAGGTGGCTTTTTTTTTTTTTTTACTCTTTGTACAGCAGTTATTGTTCATTCTAAATTTATTTTTTAATGTACAATGTGTTACATAAATACATGAAATGTAGAACATAAAGTGCTCGTGGCTCGTCTGCCAGTGGGTGCCCCCCCATGCATAAAAGTGAAACTCCGCCTATGATTGTGCTGTTACTCCTTTCGAGCCGAATTTCACAAAATTGGGTGTTATTTATGGGGAGTAGAATTATTTATTTCAATAAATGTAATCGTTTAGATATCATAATATTTAGGCTATATTATTATAAATCAGGTTGGTTTGTATTGCTGACGTAATATGTAAATGATATGCGTGCGGCCCGCGAGACTTGCACTTGGACCATAGTGCGGCCCGGTGGAAAAAAAGGTTGAGAACGACTGGTATAGCATAAAGCTTTATATAAATAGTAAATATATAAAGGTGACTTGACTACAATATATAGTATAAATATGTTATTTTTGCATCCTTAATATACCATTATAGTATTTACTAATATTTTTGAAATGTTTCATAATTTTTTTTTTTTTTTTTTGTGGTTTTTTTTTTTTTTTTTTTTTAAATATATATATATATATATATAGATATATTTTTTTTTTTTTTCGTATTTTGTTTATTTTTATTATCTTTATCTTTTAGTTATCAAATACAGGTTTTTTTTATTTCTACTTTTTATTTATATATATTTTTTTTTTAATACTCTTATATATTTAATACATTATTCCCAAATATCATCCAATTATCTTATATATATCATATATATATAAAAAGTAAATACTATTATGTTTAATACAAACGAAAACTCATAAAATAAAATAAATAAAAAACTAAAAATTATAGCTGGTACATTTTCTCAATTTCACCCTCACAAAAGTCCTCATCTCATCAGGCTATGAGCTCTCATGGTCACGTCTTCAGCTCTAGATTGTTGGCATACTCACTCTTCCTCGATCCCGACCGGTCGTCCGAACAGCATTTCCAGAAACCTCCAGCAGAACCCTGTGACCCTGGTGGCAGGTTACAGGCTTGATTGCCACAGTGAACACCCAGGCTTCTTCAGGAACTTCTTCCCTCTGCTCTTTCTGATGCGGCTAAAGTAGCGTCCAGGGCTACATGAATACACGTACATGTTTGTGTATCATGCATGTATGACATATTATATAAACTAAATTATAAACCCATTACGCAACCTCCCCTCTTACCAGAGTGGTCAATAAAACTTGTGAATCAACTAACAAACCATTTTCATATCAGCTTAAATAAACAAACCAAAGCAGCAGATGTGATAAACAGTTATGGATAGAGAGATAGTGAAAAGGCCAGTCATTTTATTGTCCTAAAGAAAACTGTTTGCGTTATATTTTTTCATTCATACATAAACATTAAATTATCTACTCCTCTTGGGTTTAAATTTTTAGAAATTTCAAGGGGTCTTGATGTATGTCTTCTCCTAAAACCTCTAACTATTTGTAAAAAAAAAAAATAATAAATACTATTTTGTCATCACTAAATTAAATCTGTGAAGTGACTCACAAAATAAATTTTTTTAATGGACTCCTGATTTTTTTTTGCAATTAAGAACCCCCAAATAAGCAATTATTAATAATATTATTTAAACCACGAGTCGACTATTGACTGACACTGGTGTTTTAGCACAGACCCGCTCTAAGTGAGCTGTCATCAGTTTTTTTTTGCCGCCATTGTTTCAATGCCGGAGCAGATGTAGACAAGAATGGCTCAGAAGCGATTGAGGTGTTCTGTTGTTGGATGTAATAATGAACAAAGCAGTCGTCATTTACTCCAGACATCTGATCCACTGAAGACACAGTGGAGTACGTTTGTTTTTTAAGAAAATACGCCCCCGATCTACCTAAATGCATCTATGTTAACGTGAATCATTCGTGATCCAGCTTCACCTACAGAAGAAGTGAGTGTAAGGCTCTTTTATGAATCTTTGCAAATCGCCTTTCCTAATAATGTGCTAGTTAGCAAGTTCCGCAGCTAAATGCGGCTAAAGTTTACAGTCTCATGAGAACGGCTCGTCACCCCACGGAAGAGAGGGGCAGGGTCAGCAGAGCTCATTAGCATTTAAAGAGACATGCACTGAAATGGGTCGCAGTGAAAAGAGCTGTTTTTGACAGGGTAAAAAGGTGTTGTTTTACACTACCATTGAGAAATTTTAACCAAAGTATGTTACAGACTTTTCATGAAGACCCTAAAGGATCATACCAACTTGTGGAAAATGGGCATCTGATGTCCCCTTTAAATACATTTGTACTGTTTATATGGATTAATCCCATGTTCACGGATTAATTCCCAATGATTCAGTCCTTCAGTCCATATTATAGAAAGAGATGCTCCACATTAATAAGCATAAAATAAGATATATTTGTATGGATGCAGCACACGAGAGTCTAATTGTTGGCAATGACGTGCCAAACTGTTTAATACCCTGAAATGTACTGTGGTGTGATCTAAAAACACACTGTATTTTCAATTGTATTATAAGTATTTTGCATGCAGTCTTCATGAGCTCATATAAACAGAGACTTTGTGGAATATTTGTATTTTCAAAAACATTTTTGTCACACTGCAAGACCTTTAAAAATGAACTAGTGAAGGCAAAAAAAGCAGCCATGTTCATTTGTCAAATACCCAAAGACAACTAAATGTGAGCACACCTTCATGACGCCCTGCTGTATGAGAGGAGAAGAGTGGTTGACCAGAACGAGAAGAGCCTCCGGCTGGACGAGTTTGTCCATCACCTCCTCCAGCAGGAGGTCCGGCAGCAGGAGCAGAACTCCTCTCAGCAGATCGTACAGACCGCAGCAGATCAGAACCAGACAGTCTTCAGCACTGGATCTGAATGATTCAGAAAACACTCACATGAATCATCACTGTGAAGAGGAGAAACATCAGATCTTCAGCTGTGACTCAGAGCCTGTTAACCAAAACTTTCAGCATGCAAAATACACACGAATCTGTCACAAAAATAACTACAATGTTCCCATAACAGAAATTACTCATACTGTGATATCAGTACAAACAAAAGGGAAATCAATATTTGATAGACTTGGATATAAAAGCAAAGTGTTTCCCAACAAGAGCACCAATGACAGCTCAGACACATCTGTAATGCCGAAATATGGTTTGTGGATAGGAGCTTGGAGTTTAAAGTCGTTAACATTTAATGAGTTTAAGTGATTATACAGTAGATGGGATATATCTTTAGTGCAGGAAAGGCAATGACGAAGACAGGAGGCAATTACCCAGTAACTGTTGACTGAAAGAGCACATTAAAGAGATGATGTAACTTATAAATGAAGGCTAATATTACAAGTCATTCATCTCCAAAACTCAGCGGCAGAAATTAGCATAATTAAAGGGTGTTATTCATCGCACAGAATTTAATATATATCACGCATATCTAGAACAACTAAACACATTATACAACGCATTTGAAAAAGGCTAAACGCTTCTGAGGTGTTTCAATTTGCTCCCTAGTTCAGTAGTAAGCACACTACCTAGGGACTCTACCATTTCTAAAGGTGTCCTATTGTCAAAATGTTTTTTCTTACTGAAGACAGTTCCGTACAAAAAAGTATACTTGCATAAAATATTTTGCATGATTTCACTGTAAATGCCAACTTGTTTCAGAGACTTGTTTACCTAACTTAGAAAGCATTACAAACCATTTACAAGGCTTAAAAAAAAAAAAACTTTGCAGAAATGTCACCCACTGCAGTTATGCATAACAGGGTTATTATTGTTAACAGAAACAACAACAAAACAACTTTTCGTTACTTGAACTAAAACAAATTAACTTAAATAACTTAAATAACATTAACTGAATTTTTTTTTTTTTTTTTAAGTGTTTTATTTCAGCTAGTTTAGTTAGTTGCCAAGGCAACATTTCTCATTTTCTTTTACTTTGTAAAATAACAAACTAAATTAACTAAAATTAATGAATGAAAATAAATAAATTAATAATAGTAATACATTTATAATAATTTTAATTATTCAAATACTATATTAATATTGATAATATTAGGCTGTGGTGTCCACCCAAGCGTATTTTTTCCCCCGAGGCTAGCATATTTTTTCAATTGTTTTTAATGGGAGCACCGCATTGTTTAAAACGCCAGGTGTGTGCAGAATGCTGAGCGTCTTTTTGATTCATCAACTCTCGGCGCCAAGAAAAAAATGCCCGAGGACTCCGTGTGAAAAAGATGCTCAGCACTCTGGTGTTATTTCTTGGCGCCGTGAATTGATGAATGTTTCAACTTTGGGTAAACACAGCGCTCTCCTGTCCCCCCACACAAACTTTTTTTTTTTTTATTCAGCTACACCATGACTGAAGGAGGGGCGGGACTCATAACGACTAACTTGTCACACCCGGCTTGTACTACAACTGAAGTTCATATTGCTTGTCTCCCCGAGTATTTATGCCTTTAAACCAGATTTAAATTGCTGGACTATCATATTATTGTTTTGAAAAATAATGCTTGGAGAAACATTTCATTCACGATGCGTCTGCCATATTACTTCACTGGATATTCCTTATCTTAGCAACCACAGCATCTCAACTGAAAAAAAACTTTTAAAAAACTTTTAAAAAACACGGTGCTCTCTCAGCACTCACAGCCTTGGGTTTTCAGCTCTAAAACGTTTGGTGGACAACTCCTTAATATAAAATATACATTAATATGTATACTATATTAATAACAATAATACTATATAGTCGTTTTTAAAAAATAAAATAAAATGACAAAAACACAGCAAATTTTCTAAAACTTCAATTAAGGCTAATATGAAAACAGAAAGGAGAAAAATAAAGTCTAATTCAAAATATTAAGATTCAGACAAAAATTAACAAAAACTACAATAGCATATCAATGATGCTAAAATAATCAAATGAGATTATCATGCGCATGTCGTCAGTAAAGACGGTTCTGTGATTAGTAGTAAATCTCCATCACGTGCTTTCAGATGCAGCGGCATTTAATACACAGAGCCATAGATCCGCGTTCATAATCGCAGGTGCGATACATCCTGATAATGGGATGCACGATATTATCGGACCAGTATTGTAATCGGCCGATAATGGCTTTTAATGTAAATAATGTATCGGCATCGGCCCGATATGAAAAATTATGCCAATATGTTTTGCCAATAAGAGGAATACCTTAACTCAAATGTGCTCAGATGTGCTAGCGATTAGATCACGTTAACAGTGTGGCTCATTCTTGAAGCAAAGTTTTGCCTGAATGATGATTAGATTCACTGTTTTGGATCGCTGCATTTAAACTGAGAATGCAGTACAGAATGACGCGTTCGATGTGTGATATGGTAAACCGTAATAGCATGTGCAGCGGGAGCAGCGGCAGCCCCCCCCCCGGGTCCTAATGCCCATTCTGTAAGAAGTTTTAATTCTGTAGGGGGCGCTGTTGGCCTACTTATAATAAGATAAAAGTAAAATACACAAATATCATTAAGATACTTGTGTTTCTGAATAAAGCAGTAATTGATGTCATAAAATCATGAGTATGTTTTGATTTAAAGGTCAGAAGCTATAGCTTACATGAATAATAAAAAAGAATCACAAACATGACACTTGTAAATTAAATAATTTTATATATACTGATTTATTCATTAATGTGTAATATTTTTAAAACTAATTATGAGCTCTAAAAGATTTTCAGAAACTCTTTTGCTTTAGACCATTTACAAACGTTAAATCATAAAATAAAATGCTAAGGTTACCACCGCATCTTTCTGAAAAAAAATGCAGTGATTAACATATAGTTTATTTATAGTTATTTTCAAAACTTCAATAAATAAATATATCGTTAATCGGCTATCGTCCAAATGAATTATAATGTGATATCGGCAAAATCCATATCCCTAGCCGATAAGACCACGATACTGCTTATCTTGTCATGAACTACGGCTCTGTGTTTATTTGCAACAGCCTTAACACCTAAAGTGAAAATAATTTTGGCCTGAAGTAGGTCCTATTATCACGACATATGCCTATTATAAAATACAGTATCCAGTTGTGGCAAAAAGTATTTAGTCAGCTACCAATTGTGCAAGTTTTCCCACTTAAAAATATGAGAGAGGCCTTTAATTTTCATCATAGTTATACCTCAACTATGATAGACAAAATGAGAAAAGAAAATCCAGAATATCACATTGTAGGATTTTTTTAAGAATTAATTGGTAAATTCCTCGGTGAATTAAGTATTTGGTCACCTACAAACAAGCTAGATTTTTGGCTCTCACAGACCTGTAACTTCTTTTTTTAAGAGGCTCCTCTGTCCTCCACTGTTACCTGTATTAATGGCATCTGTTTGAACTCTTTATCAGTATAAAAGACATCTGTCCACAACTTCAAACAGTCACACTCCAAACTCCATGGCCAAGACCAAAGAGCTGTCATAGGACACCAGAAATAAAATTGTAGACCTGCACCAGGCTGGAAGACTGAATCTGCAATAGGTAAGCAGCTTGGTGTGAAGAAATCAACTGTGGAGCAATTATTAGAAAATGGAAGACATACAAGACCACTGATAATCTCCCTAAATCTGGGGCTCCACGCAAGATCTCAACCCATGGGGTCAAGTATCGACGAACTGGAGCAAAGCCCAGAGGCCAGGGCACTGGGGGAACCTAGTGAGGTGCTGCGAGGCTGTCGTCGTGTGACCAAAGTACAAAGGCTAACGCGAGGGTGCAGTAACACACTGGGGGGAAGTGCGCCGCCAGGGACTCAAATCCTGCTGTGCCAGACGTGTCCCCCTGCTTAAGTCAGTACATGTTCAAGCCCGTCTGAAGTTTGCTAGAGAGCATTTGGATGAAGAGGATTGGGAGAATGTCATATGTCAGATGAAACCAAAATAGAACTTTTTTGGTAAAAACTCAACTTGTCGTGTGAGGAGAAAGAATGCTGAGTTGCATCCATAGAACACCATACCTACTGTGAAGCATTTCTTTGGGGCTGTTCTTTGGGGCTGTTTTTCTGCAAAGGGCCAGGACGACTGATCCGTGTAAACAAAATAATGAATGGGGCCATGTATCGTGAGATTTTAAGTGAAAACCTCCTTCCATCAGCAAGGGCAAGATGAAACGTGGCTGGGTCTTTCAGCATGACATGATCCCAAACACACCGCCCGGGCAACGCAGGAGTGGCTTCGTAAGAAGCATTTCTAGGTCCTGGAGTGGCCTAGCCAGTCTTGAGATTTCAACCCCATAGAAAATCTTTGGAGGTAGTTGAAAATCCGTGTTGCCCAGCGATAGTCCCAAAATATTACTGCTCTAGAGGAGATCTGCATTGAGGAATGGGCCAAAATACCAGCAACTGTGTGAAAACCTTGTGAAGACTTACAGAAAATGTTTGACCTCTGTCTTTGCCAACAAAGGGTATATAACAATGTATTGAGATTAAATTTTGTTATTGAGCAAATACTTATTTTCCACTATAATTTGCTAATAAATTCTTTAAAAATACTACAATGTTATTTTTCTGGATTTTTTTTTCTCATTTTGTCTTTCATTGTTGAGGTATACCTATGATGAAAATTTATAGGCCTCTCTCATCTTTTTAAGTGGGAGAACTTGCACAATTGGTGTCTGACTAAATACATTTTTTTTTCTTCCCCACTGTATATTTTTTGGGTTAATTAAACTGATTTTCTCATGTGGCTTGATCATAATTACTAATTACATTATGAGACATTTTCTGTTAATCAAAATGTCATAACTGGATCTTCCAGTGAAAAATCAGACTTCTCAAATAATTTACTGCGCATAAACTCCGCCTCTGCAGGCTCACACTCATCTGCATACATGTTTGAATGTCACGCCCACATCTCAACATCCAAACAACAAACGATGCACAGAACCGAGGCCCTGTCCTACATTTTTGTTTCTCGATAATCCGTTTCACCTGGATGTACTTTTATCGTGTTTACAATGTTGGATACAATTTTTCTCTCTTTGCATGGAAATGCTAGGATTTCCAACAATATAAAATCATCTGGTATTTTCAAAGTACCTGTCATTACTGGAGTCCGCCTTGCTGTGTCTGTCATACCCGGGTGAGTAGGTGTAACTTTCCCAGTCGTCCGGTGGAGCGGCACGGTCAGCCACGGTGGGCCAGCGAGCGATAGTCAGAGAGCCGTTCTGTGCGGGAAAAGCCAAACCCAGACTGGCCAGGTTACTGTGGCTCCTCTGGAAGGACTGGATTCCCTTCAGGCTGTCCGGTCGGCGTGGCACTTCCTCGCTGGTCCAATTGAAATGGTCCTCAGAGTCCACCGGGCTGCTTGCTGGGCCGTCATGCTCCTCCTCTACGCTGATGGAGGGCGTTCGGTTTCCCGTGACGCTGCTCTCCTCATCACCACCCACGTTCTGAGAGTCGCATATTGTCTTTGCCGACTCACAGCTGCTGAGGAGCTGCTCGTCTCCGGTCCGCTTCAGGGTCACCATGCTGCCCAGGGCATGCTGGGTACTCAGGGATGTCCCCTCAGGCTCAGTGGTCCCCATCACACTCCCATGGGTCAGACGGGGTGTCAGGGCCGGAGAAGAGTGCGGAGACGGGCCAATGCTTGGGGGCCGCAGTGACAGATCTTCATCACCATGCTCAGGGGAGGAAGTGTGGCGCACTGTGGGACAAACAAACAACATTTAGTCAGAAACTACGTTTTCAAGACAAGTTTGACAATGATAAGATTTTCATGTTCAGATTTGCCTCTTCAATTGCTCTTTTTTCACAAAGCGTGATCTCTTCTTTCTCTGCTGCACGTTTTTTATATCATTGCCAAACATTAAATATATTATTGCCCAGTTCTTTATGAAACAAAATTCAAAATGTAACTATATTAATCACACAGCTCTACAGTATACAGCAGGTAAAATAAGTATTGAACACGTCACCATTTTTCTCAGTAAATACATTTCTAAAGGTGCTGCTGATATGAAATTTTCACCAGATGTCGATAACAACCCAAGTAATCCACACAGACAAACAAAACAAAACCAAACAAAAATGCCTCCTGTATGGAAAAACTAGTCACATGCATTGCTCAGGAGTGATTTTGGGCCATTCTTCTACACAAAGTCTTCAAATCTTGAAGGTTGTGTGCCTCTTCTATGAACTCTGATCTTTAGTTCTTATTTTCTATTGGATTCAAGTCAGGTGATTGGCTGAGCCATTCTAGCAGCTTTATTTTCTTTCTCTGAAACCAATCAAGGGTTTCCTTGGCTGTGTGTTTGGGATCACTGTCTTGCTGAAATTTGTTTCATCTTCATCATCCTGGTATTGTAGGTGTTGGGACTGAACCAGCAATATTAATTTCCACTGTCTAGGGGCAGGATTGCTTTCTAATTACTGATAGATTTCAGCTGGTGTCTTGGCTTTCCATGCCTTTTTGCACTTCCCTTTCTTCATGTGTTCAATACTTGTTCCCTGTGTCATTCCATTTTATTACACATAACTTTCTGAACTTGTTTGTTTTGTTTTCTTTGTATGTGTGGATTACTTGGGTTGTTAACGACATCTGGTAAAAATTTCAAGTCAACAGCGCCTTTAGAAATATATTTACTGAGAAAATGGTGATGTGTTCAATACTTATCTTACCCGCTGTGTGGACATGTAATATATACATAACCTGTATATAAAATATCTCTATATATATATAATATATAACGATCTAGATAAGATATAATCCAACTTTATTAAGTATTTCATATTATTTGAGACCATAGATTGAGAAGGAAACTTTTTTATAAAATTTAGTTTTATAAAATGTAAACAAACAACCTGCCATATTCAAAATTCATACATTTTGATTTTTTCATCTTCAGAACATGATGAAACATTTTAACTTGCAATTTTATAAAATAAAAGGAACATCATATTAAGGAAATATTAAGCAAATTTACACAATCAAAATTACGGATTAAGATTTTGAGAGGCAACATCTCTTATTCTTACCAATAGTAATAAAATAATTTTACATACAATTTAATAATATTAATACAAGCTATTTATCTTTAAAGGGGTCATATGATGTTTCTAAAAAGAACATTATTTTGTGTATTTTGTGCAATGAAATGTGTTTATGCGGTTTAAGGTTCAAAAAACACATTATTTCCACATACTGTACATTATTGTTCTCCCTCATGCCCCCCGGGCCCCCCCCCCCCCTTTTTTCTGAAACACCGCGAATTTTACAAAGCTCATCGGTCTTAAAAAGCGAGGTGTTCTGTGATTGGCCCAGCTATCCAGTGCGTTATGATTGGCCGAATACCTCAAGCGTGTGACGGAAATGTTGCGCCCCTCACCATACTGTGATGCCGTGTCCCGGCCGGAGCGACGAGACAAAACTCTTAACTTTTATAAAGAATATCTCTTTGGATTTGAGACTTTAGTCTTTGCAGCTTTACAGATCTTCTTTATGCACCAAAAGCTTGTAACACTCCAAAGAGAAAGGAAAACTTTAAATCGCATCATATGACCCCTTTAAAGAGTACCGGCGCACTGACGGGAGCAACACTGCGCTGCATGTAAGTTAATTTTGTCATGTGACACCACATTTATTTGCATTAAAGCCCCTTTTCTTGACAATAAGTGTTCCCAAAGTGTTTGCAACATTTTAAGTATCAACATAGAATTTAGGCACTAAAGTTAAAGACTTGAGAAACTGCACCAATAAATGCCATTTCCATCAGTTATATTGGTAAAAACTGATGGGCTAAACCCAAAAAAATCCTTGGATAGAAGCCTGGCTTATAAGGCATAAAGATATTAAGATAATATAAACATTATAATCATGATTTTCTCTAAAGCTGCGTTCAGATGAAGTATATTGTGAAGACCGCTATATACTGTAATATTTGACTTGACAGGCAGATCTGTGATGTAATTGATTTGTATTCATTAAAGGTCACGCGTTTCAAAACTTAACAAGGCGCAGCAGTGGCAAACAGTCAGACAAGGACATTTCCAGTGAATAATGCTTGTAAAGTGCGACAGAATGAGTAAGCATGATTTTTATTTTTATTTTGACCTTCTCATGAATAACCGCATTATCCTCAGCGGACGGCCGGGAGTTAATGATTGTAAGTCTGCTGCTTTAATGTGACTGGAGGTGGCGCTGACCTCGGGGCGGCAGTAATGCGTTACCTTCGGCGGGCGTCTCTGTGAAGACGGAGGGAGAGAGTGAAAGCACAGAGCTGCAGGCTGATTTCCCTCCACTGCTGGAGTGCCGCAGGTACATCATGGACTGAACCTTCTCCTGGTACAGCTTACCATCTGATGAGAAAAAAAAACATGAACTAAAATGCTCTTGTTAACTGTTAAATCTACATCTCAGTACGATAACTAACAAAGAAGAATGAGCTGTAAACTCAATGCCAGACTACTGCAACAATAAAATGAAATCAGTTTAACCTGCTTAGTTTTCAGAAATCTCTTAACTAACATAAACGTGTTCTTCACATTTTTTTCTTTCGACTATCAGAATAATATCATCATTGCTAAAAAAGCGTATAAATACGGTTAGAAACCATATCTGATTTAAATTAGAATGCCACAAATGTCATGAGTTTTTATTACATCTTTATATATGACACAAATGTAGGGAAAAAGATATATATATATATATAATATATATAAGAATAATATAATGGCAAAAAAAAAAAAGGAATCACACAAACATCAATGGGTTTATTAAAACTATAACAGCAAAAACTGTAAATAAACTGAATAAATATGTAATTATATACAGATATTATGTGTGTGTGTGCGAGTGTTTTGTTATAATTTTATACTATTAATTAAAGAAATTTATAAATAAAAGAAACCATTAACTGATTAAACAGCTTTAATGACTAAAAAGGAAAAAAAATAGTTTTTGGTTTTAATTTTTAGTAACTCGCAATCCATGTACAGTAGATATGCTATTTATTAGCCATTTAAGAAAAACAGACAAATTAAGGTTAAAAAAATATTTTTTCTGTTTTAAAACCAGTGTCATTTTTTTCTTCTGTGGATCAAGGAGGCAAAAGCAGTGTGAACATTCTGCTAAACATCTTTTTTTGTGTTCCAAAGAAGAAATGAAGTCATACCGGTTTGGAAAAATGCAAATGATGACAGAATGATCATAAACTATTGCTTTAATGACTCGATCAGACACCGGTTTTTTGAAGGTTTGCTCACCGATGTGCAGAGAGAAGTAGAAGCTGGTGGGCGTGTGGCACACGTAAGTGTTGGTGGGGGGGTGAACGGCCAACAGGAAATTATAGACCAGCCGCAGCAGGTCTAGGTCCGGAGGAGACCCCAGAACCTCCTGGATGATTTTGACAAACGAGAGGCAGACCTCCTGCGGGATGGATGTCAGGTACTCATCTCGATGCTCCTGTATAAGTAATGATGAAGATGATGTTACAAAATGACCCACACACTGAACTATGATTGGTCTTCGTTCCTGCATTCTTTTCTTTCAGCATACCTTCAAGTGTTCGTTCATGTTTATTTCATGCAGTAACTAGTAGTAAAGAGAAGATCGGTTAACGTACCGCTTGCTGGTGTGGCTACAGTAATGTCACGCAACAATAAAGAGCATCAAAACCGCATTTATTGTTCGAATTTCTTTATTTAAAAAAAAATTGCAGAATTTGAAAACTGAGACTTTGTTTCATATTAAAAATAACAACAAAGTTTATTGCAATAACTGGATGGTAGGAACACCAAAACTGAAAATTAATTTCCGGTCGAATATTTTCAGATTCCAAAATGTTGGTGCATCACCAGTTGATTCTCATGGACAGCTGACAGAAAACAAGACTCACGACCACATTTCAAAGACTACAATCTAAACTCATCAGACCTCATGTGTTTGTGCATGTAGTGAACGTCTCACCTGAAGCACCTGGCAGGCGAGCAGGAAGCGATGAACCACCTGGGCCTTGAGGAGCTGTCGAATGTTGAACATCTGCTGAGGATGATGCACCCGGATGAGGATCTCTAAAGCAGTCAGCAGCGTCTCCCACACACCACACTATACACACATACAGCTGTCACAGTTAGCTCTCTATAAAAATAACCCAACTTATACAATATATGTTCTCATTCAAATGAGAGCGTGTACCTGCGCTTTGGCCCATATCTTCCAGTCCAGCAGTATTTCAGACAGCAGTCTTAGATCTTGCAGCACCACAGTGGATTCAGCATCCAGATGAAACTGTCCGTCTTCTCCGATCGTCAGGATTGACCCGCTGCAGCAGCCGTCCAACAGCGTCTGTTACACCATATGCACACAGTCACATATTTGCCGTGCTGTACCCTAAAATCAAACTCCAGTGGTATTCAAAAGGCTAAAACAGAGCGAGTATTTTTCAGACTGATTAATCTGATGCATTTAAGAAAACAAGAATATACTGAGAGAGGGACAAAGCAGTCTCACTGTAAGTCTCCATTACTGGTAACCACCAGCAGGGTGCACGGTTTAGTACAACAGCAGCACAAGCACACAGGTTTATTACGGTTAACTAAAACTAAATCCATAAAAAATCAATGTCACTTGAAATTTAAAAAAAAAAGTTAACCCAAATAAATAATTATAAATAAATGTAATTAAGTTAATTAAATATTAAAAAACACATTTTATTTCAGTAACATTTCTCTTTTTTTATTTTACATTTAAGAACTGATTTAACATTAAAATGAATCAATAAAAATTAACGAAATTATATAGGCTTTTTTTTATGACAAAAACGAACAAAAAACACAGCAAAACCACTAAAACTTTCAAATAACACCTAATTACATAAAATACAAAAAAATTAAGGGAAACTTTTTATAAAACTATACTTTATTCAATGATACTAAATACTGGAACTGGTGATATACAGGTACATCTAAAAAAATTTGAATATCATGGAAAAGTTATTTTCCACAAGGAGCGTAAGCCACAGAAGGTCATCGCTAAAAGGGCTGGCTGTTCACAGAGTGCTGTATCGAAATATATTCATAGAAAGTTGACTGGAAGTGTGGTAGGAATAGGTGCACAAGCAACAGGGATGACCGCAGCCTTGGGAAGACTGTCAGGAAAAGCCGATTCAAGAACTTGGGAGAGCTTCACAAGGAGTGGACTGAAGCTGGAGTCAGCGCATCAAGAGCCACCACACACAGACGAATCCTAGACATGGGCTAAAAAAGTCACATTCCTTGTGTCAAGCCACTCCTGAACCAGAAACAACGTCAGAAGCGTCTCACCTGGGCTAAGGAGAAAAAGAACTGGACTGTTGCTCAGTGCTCCACAGTCCTCTTTTCAGATGAAAGTAAATTTTGCATTTCATTTGGAATCAAGGTCTGGAGTCTGGAGGAAGACTGGAGAGCCACAGAATCCAAGTCCAGTGTGAAGTTTCAAGTCAGTGATGATTTGGGTGCCGTGACGTCTGCTGGTGTTGGTCCGCTGTGTTACAGCCGTCTACCAGGAGAGTTTAGAGTTCTTCATGCTTGCTCTGCTGACAAGCTTTTTGGAGATGCTGATTTCATTTTGCAGCAGGACTTAGCACCTGCCCACAGTCACTAAACTCCTTCTAACTGGTTTGCTGACCATGATATTACTGTGCTTGATTGGCCAGCCAACTCGCCTGACCTGAACCCCATAGAGAATCTATTAGGGGTATTGTCAAGAGGAAGATAAGTAACATCCGACCAAACAACACAGACGAGATGAAGGCCACTATCAATAACGCAGTGCCACAGGCTGATCGTCTCCATGCCACGCCGCATTGAAGCAGTAATTCGTGCAAAAGGAGCCCCAACCAAGTATTGAGTGCAGAATTAAACCTACTTTGGAGATCTTGAACATTTCTGATCTTTCAGAAAATATTCAAATTTTTTGAGGTATTGAATTTAAGCTGTAAATCGTAACCATCAGAATTAAAACAAAAAAAGCTTGAAATATTCCAGTTTGTGTGCAATGAATCTAGAACATAAGTTTGCTCTTTTTTTATTAAATTACAAAAAGTAAAGAACTTTTCCATGATATTCAAATTTTTTGAGATATTGAATTTTTAATTTTCCTAAGCTGTAAGTCGTAACCATCAGAATTAAAACAAAAAAACTCTTGAAATATTTCAGTTTGTGTGCAATGAATCTAGAATATAAGAAAATTTGCTTTTTTGAATTAAATTACAAAAAATAAAGAACTTTTCCATGATATTCAAATTTTTTGAGATGCACCTAGTTGAAAAAAAAAACATGATATATAATATGCATCTAAATTTTTACATTTAAAATTTTTAGGAATCTTTGACAAACTAAAAAGCACAATAAAATATCAGGATATTCATGCTGCTGCTTAATTTTAAATTGTCACCATAAAAATATTGCGAATATATAATGCAACAACCCAGATCATCACAGAATGAAAGGTTTTTGGCTAATTAACGACATCTGATAGGCTAAAACTCACCTTCAGAATGTGGTATCCCACAATGCACTTGGGCTTGATGAGAACCTGGTGAATCATGGAATAGCCGTGGTAACACTCCATCTCATGAGTGCGATGCTGGTTGTTCTTAACCAGAGACAGCAGCAGCTGCAGCGCCAGAGCTTGAGTTTTCTCACAGTCGCTCAACTCCACCGCCTACGAGAACCAACAGACAGACAGACAGAAAGAGATAGCGCAACGTGATTCAGTGTTCCTGCTGCTAAAATCACTGTATGTGTGAAATACATCACATAGTGCAAATGAAGTGGGCTGTGAATGTGTTTTCATGCTGACAATCTGGATCACAGTGTTATAACACACAGAACACAGGAAGCCTCGGCAAACAACACTTTAATAGTACTGCCTGCAAAACAAACATGATGTGCGCCAAAATGCCTAAACTAAACTAGATCCATCTGCACTAAATTATTTAATCATTTAATAAATGTCAGCTATTTGGCATCATACCCAAAGTAGAGCATCTGAAGCTATTTTAATTAGCACTGCTCCTCAATTATTACTTTTTTTTTGACTCTGCATGGTTCACCCTTGTAAACTTGTAGCTGCTTTTCAACATACATGGTTTAGAAATGCCAATCATCTCGAAATTATGGAGTAAACACCACAAATTTCATGATTCTTTGCTGAAATGTCAAAAGAACAGTATTTATCTGAAACAGAAATCTTTTGCCTGTACTGTCTGTCACACAAAGCGAGGCTTTGATGTGACTGTCAAGAGATGTTTGAAGGATAATGTGAGGGAACACGGTGTGAGAGAGAATGTTCCGGGCCAGAACATGCAGACCAAAAATCCAATTTTGCCCACTTAATGAACAGTGTATTATCAGATTAACAGCAAAAAAAAAAAAAATGTGTACTGGAATATGAAGGAAAGACTGAAGATACCTTCACTAGACACTTTAAAACCTAATATTCAGATTTACTTTCAAACATTATGGCTTTCATTAAAAAGCACAGCAAACAGATAGTCAGAGCTTTTGTGAATCCGCATTCAAAAGTTCACAAAAATGCAGTAAAAATTGCTGTATTTTTTCCATATGATGTTAAAGGGGTCAACCTTTACATGTTGTTTGAACTTAAATGTGTGTTGGCAGTGTGACACACTGTAAAAATCCACCCAGTGCTTTATTTTTTTATCCTCGTAATTATCCGTTTTCCCCTTCTCATATCAGCCTCTCAGATGCCCCACCTGGGGGGGGGGGGGTTTTTTTCCATGGACGTCACCAGACCCTACGCCTCCTCCGAGTGTTGATTGACACTAGTGTTTTACCTTAGACCTGCCCTGAGTGAGCTGTCATCATTCCGCCATTGTTTCACCGCTGGAGCAGATGTAGACAAGAATGCCTCCAAAGTGATTGAGGTGTTCTGTTGTTGGATGTAATAATGAACAAAGCATCCATCATTTACTTCCGTCATCTGAGCCGCTGAAGATGCAGTGGATTATGATTGTTTTTGAAGGGAATATGCCCCCGATCTACCTAAATGCGTCTATGTTTTTCTTTCAGAAGAAGTGAGTATAAGGTTTTTTTTATGAATCTTTGCCAATCGCCTTTCCTAATAACGTGCTAGTTATCAAGTTCTGCCCTAAAGTAACAGTCTCATTAAACGGCCGTCACCCCCACGAAGAGAGGGTCAGCAGAGCTCATTAGAATTTAAAGGAAAATGGACTAAAATGGCTTGCTGAAAACAGAGCTGATTTTACAGGGTGAAAGGGGTGTTTTTTACACTACCATTGAGAAATTTGAACCAAAGTATGTTATAGAATTTTCATGAAGACCCTAAAGAATCATACCACCTTGGTGAAAATGGGCATTTGATGACCCCTTTAAGTGAAATGAAATATAGAAAAAAAATCTTATTTTATTTCAGCTAGTTGCAAAGGCAACTTTCTCATTTTTAAGTACTAAAATTACAAAAAAATAAGTAATTTATAAAAACTACATAGACATACTTAAAAAAACTAATAACAATTACACAAAAAAAAACAGAAAAAATAAATAAAGTGAAAACAGAAAATATGAAAATATAATTTAAAATAAAACTATAATAGCATATCAATGGTGCTAAAATAGCAATGAAATACAAATAAATAATGTTTTAATAAAAAAAATTTAAGAAATACTTTTAGCTGATCATATCTGTTATGTTGTAACAAATATTGTTTTATTGTCTTTTTCTTTTTATCTCTCCTGTTGAAAATCATCAATAAAAGGAGTTCAACTAAAAGATCTGGCCAACACATGAGCATTGTGTGTTTGTGTGCAGTAGCGCAGAAGTGCAGAGACAGATTAACTCATTTCCACACGTTCCTTGTCTCTACTAGTGACGGATACGTAGACAAACACATACCCGCGCGAACAAGAAGACAAAAGCACCGGTGCCTCCGATCTTGTGCAGGACGCTGTGTAGGCCGAGAGCCTGGCAGGGCATCATGGTCCTGAGGAAAGGAGGCTCCAAGATGGAGCTCTGGACCTCTTTGGCACTGAAGGGCCGCTGGGAAGCCACCGCTGACTTGGCCTGGCCCTTCAGACGGATCACCGGTTCATATATGGTGTAGAGAGACGGCGTGCTGGGGGCATAAACTACTGCTAAACTCTCCTGTAAAAACACAAATGCACAGAGACAAAGACAAAGTTATTTTTCTTGCTCTGATTGAAATAAAAGTTTTCAATGTAGCATGTCGACTCTAACATTGAGATCACAGGATTCCTGTGAGCCGATTAGATTTGCAGTGTGAGAGCTGTAAGTGAAAACGAGTGGCTTTCCTAACAGTTCAGGAACTGACAGATTTGTTTGCTCTACGGTAATGAAAAATCAAGATGAAATGTTGTTTATTTGTCATTAAAATAATATGACAGTGGAAATATCTAAAACATAGGCTTGATTTTTTATGCAAATATATTAACTCTATAAAGCCTACTGTATCATATCTGATACAGGACATTCTTAGGCATGTAAATGATCAAAACTTTGCCGTTATTCCTGTCACACACAATCTAATCCATGCCTTCTGTCGTCTGATTGATAGTTTAGAGGTTTTTAATCAGATGAACACTTACTGGACCGAAGCAACTTCGCTTTACTTGATTATCCAGCCATCATTTTATAGAAAATCATGTCTATGGTGGATACAAACATGAATCTCAGGCTTTTTTGAGGTGTGTTTGTTTGTTCATCTCTCAATCATCATTGGATTGCATTGTTTTATGTTTTTAGCATTTAAATCTCATCTTACTAAGACATATTATTGGAGCTATAGAGTGACTGCTGGCAGTTATTATTTTATGTAATTATCTGCTTTACTGTTATAAAAATCTCAATGATTTACATTACAAGCTCAGAATTTCTTCAGTAATCTTACTTTTTGTCCAATAATATCCGCAGCTGCAACCAAATTACATTTTTATCAGGCTGTTTTTATGTCTTCATAGTCTCACTATCAGGGATGCAAACTCATCATGAGTAAAAGGGGTTTAATATTTTTTACAACCCTTTATTATTAGTATTATTTTTTTGGGGGGTTATTATTATTTTGACTCTATAGTTGTGCAGTAAAATTCCCTTTAAAGATTCACATTTCATTCATGAAGATGACATGAAATAAATTATCTCCTGGTGGAAAACAAAGACTGATGAAAATGACATGAAATTACCTTTAATATCCAGTAGATGGCAGCAGAGTATCACTCATTAGCTCCTTTGCCATTTCAACTCCAGTTTTTTTTGTTTGTTTTTTACAGGACTTGCTTTTGGATTTATTACAAAATGACTATGAAGTATAGCCAGAGCAGGAAGTCACATAGTTTAAAGTAGAGGTTGACCGATGTATCGGTTTTGCCGATTAATCGGCACCGATAGTTGATTGCTGGAACTATCGGTTATCTGTAAAAATCCATGCTGATAGTTTTTCTGGTTTGCGTCCATTGCTGGAGCGGCTGAGTAGGGTCTGCTGTCATTACACAGTGCGAGGGCGGCCTTTAGTGGTTGAAATCACTGACAGCATGTGCTATTTGTTAAGACACATGATACTGCACGTTGAACAGAGCGGGAAACTTCAGGCGCGGATTTTAATGCAGCTGACAGAAAATCCTGCCGCGCCACAGATCGCCATTCACATAGTTTTCCTTTAAATGACATTATATTGGTCCTGAATCGTTGTTAATGTACATAATGAATTGTGTTTTGTGCATTTTCAGCAAAACGTTTGTCTTTCTGTGGCTTTAATAAAGTCTGTGTGCTTCATTTATAGAGCTATAATATAGGTCGCGCTTTCTCTTTCCGTTTGCTCCGTTTTTTAAACACCGAACTTCAACCTCATCCATGCCAAATTGTTTCATTCTTGAATAATCTTGGTCCTGTTTGGTGATTAATGAACGTTTTTAGACTACTGCTCGAGTTTGACGCGCCGCGTCCGTAGTGTAGTGCTTATACCGGTGATTCTCCTAACTCCGCGCTGTGCGTTTATTTTGATTAGATAAGCATCAAGTGTTCAAGAAAGAAGCCGATAAAGTGTGAGTGTATACATACAATATCCATATGTATATCATTTTAATGCTATAGCCTTTGTGTATATATTTAAAGATGTGCATCTTTAAGCATGACAGTTGAAATGAAATGGTAACACTTTTAAATAATAAAAAGAAAACGTCCAATTGAAGCCTACGAATATTTTTTAATGAAAGCTGGTGTAAGTATTGTTCCTTTTTAATGGTGTTACTCTTACTATTTTGTTTTTTACTACTACTACTAGTATGGTTCAGTACTGTTTTTGTTAATTAAGCACTATTTTAGTTTTTGTTCAGTATCCATTTTAAAACTATCGGTTGATTAATCTGTATCGGCCAGTGTGGTCCAACCTAACTATCGTATTGTAAAATCCACTATCGGTCGACCTCTAGTTTAAAGTCTCACGTCATTTAAAAAAAATAAGTAAACAAATAAGCCCAGACACCAACAGCCTAGAAGGGTTAATTATTTAAATACTTAAGTTAATTTTAATGGTATTATAATTAAATAATGCATTAAATATTTTAACATTTTTAAGATTTAATTCAAAAACTAAATTTTTCAAACATTGAAAGGACTCATCAAAAAGAGTGCTCTAAGTTTTATCTTTAACTGTAGAAGCTGCTAAATATATTCAGTCAACACAGACTTGTTGCTGCTGTAGTTTGTTTACTCTGAATTTCACAAACCGCATCACTTAATGCACAGGTACACTGTTTTTTGAATCGGCTTGTCAGACAGTTCGTTCGGGTCCCCTTCAGTGTGAGCTTAGGGTCACGCCGCACTGCGGGGGGGCCCGCGATAACCTCCCTGTGCTGAGTCGTGGCGTACCATGTGTCGACTAGGCTTTAGCCAGAGATATTGTCAAAAACATCAAATATTGGCAATATTAAGAGTATTTGGCATTTCCAATTAATGTAGGCCTGTTACATTCTTCTTATTATTAGACTTATTATTATTAGGTTACTTTTATTAAATTACAATTAAAATGTGTAAAAAAAAAAAGGCCTATTCATTTATACAATGAAGTAAAGGCCTATAATTAATAATTAACACTGCTGTCATCAATGAAAATTAAGAGCAGCTTTATTTCAAGCACCGACTTTCGAAAACAACCTGTTTAACGCAAAATACAGTTCTCTCTCTTTTTTTTTCACTATGTATGTTCCACAAGAGAAATATTAAGGGAATAATTTAAGACAGTTACATAGCGTTATCAGCATATGTTGAAGTAGATTCGTCTCTCGTTATCTCTGAGAGAATATGCGCCATTAATGCAGTGTTAAGCTTCGTCAGATTTTTTTACTTTCACTTTCTGTATAGTGAATTGACTGAGGCTAAGACGTTCACTGGCGTAACTCTTGCGCAAAGTTTGCATGTTGCTTGTGTGATATCCATTGGCTCGCGTTCACGGTTTAAAACCGAAATATTTCCAATACTGCGACACAGTACATAGTGTATACTTTCTTTTCATTTTGTTATAATGGGAAGATCTGCGAATGTGTACAACTACATAAACATGCGAAGCCAGAGCGTGCACATACAAATAAAAAACAAGCAGGACTGTTTGATAGCGGGTGAGTTCAAGCGGGTACAGAATTGAGATGACCGGATCTACACGAATCACACAAATGACCCATTTTGAATTCAAAACAGTGAATTTCGCTGAAAAGTGACAAGTTTACATCCCTATATCAACACTATATTAGCCATAAAAGCCTGATGTATCAAAACATGATACTCAACAAAAAACAAATGCAAACTTGTTTTATATTTTGTCTAAAGATTTTCTTATTTTAGGTTCAATAAACTTTCATTTAAAAAAAAAAAAAATATTCTGACTATTATTTCATATATCAGGCTGACAGGGTTAATGTAATTCTTTTAATCTTGAGGCGAAATATCACCTGGGCATGTTATTTACAGGTTTCTTTAGATAAATGTGTACAACGCTTTATAATAGCACTAGATATTGTCAGAGAAGACCAGAAAAAAGAAGCAAATTCATCCATGAGGAATGAAGGTTTCTGTGACTTTTCATGTCATGAAAAAATGACTTTTTCTGATGGCAGCAATTATCGAGCATGTAATGCATTAGCATACGAACACCTGGAACAGCATGTACTCATAAAATCACAGCTAATGAAGATGTCAGTGGGTAAAACTGCACAGAAAAAAATAAACACTTAAGCAGGAAATTATGTAAAAATGGACAAATAATGTTGCCTGCTTTCGAGTGGCAGTGAAGGAGATAAACAAGCTATTGAACTGTGTTGCTGCCAGATACATTTGCATAAAAGCCTTCTGGTGGAAAATGTGACATTCTGGAGAAAAAAAAAAATTCATATTCATAGGTCCAGTGGCTTACAATAAGAGGTGCGATGTCGACGTCTGTATTCCTCATGAGGAGCTCTCGTATCTGCTCACACTGAAGACCCTCCTGTGTCACGTACTTGGACAGTGTCCCGTGAGGCTTGCCGTACTTGCAGGGCATGATGGAGGTGAGGTCAGGACCGCTGGCATACAGGTAAAACGCCTCCGCTGTGTCAATTCTGGAGCCTAAAACAACCAATAGCCCGTTTACTTCAGCACGCCATTTTTCATTTATGAAAACGTTATAAAAATATAGCCTAACTTTGGAAAAATATCACTGTTTATTACTGTATTGTTGCATATAAATGAAATGATTAAATATCTTCTGTATTGTTTTAATGAAAATACAGTAAGGGTGGAAAATATGCTTAGATTAATTTAAACGTGTCTGCATTTTTTACATAAATATTGAAAAATAAAAGAATATCATTTAAAAAATGAAAAATGTTTAAATGTTTTAGGATTCTTGTTGTATTTAAATTTATTTTTAGTTTTCATTTTAATTTAATTTTAGTAATGATAATGTGCTTTTGTCAATTTTATTAATATTGCTATTTAGACAATTTATTTTTATTTTGTTTTATTTTTTTCCAGTAATTAATGCTAGTGCACCAATTAAAAGTAAACATATTTATCTTAGTTGACAAGGCAACATTTCAAATTTTTGTTTAAAGTTTTTGATCTAATGTTTATTTATATTGTATTTTATTTCCACTTTATTTAAATTAACATATGTTTCTGATAGTCATAATAGTTGCCATATCAGCTTCACAGACAATTACATGGCACATATAGATTCAACATTTACCAAATAATAAAATAAATTAACATTTTCTAAAATTCTATTTTGAAAAAAAAAAGACTAACCAATTTGTATGTACAACTCTATTTTTTTTGTTGTTGTTTTTCTTTGTCCATTTTACAAAAAGTTTTCAAAATAAGTTTGTCCTGATAAAAACTGTTGTCTCATGACAAACAATTGGGCAGACCAAAAACATGTTTTACAGACAAGTTAGTGCAATGTTATTGACATGTCAACATTGTCATATCATATTGTCAACAGACAATAAAGAATAATAATAGAGCATGTGGAGGATGAAAAGCTGTGACCTAAAGACTAATAAACAAACACATTGAGGATGGCACTGGAGCATCTAACCACTGCTAACCAAAGCTGGACTGGAGCCATGACCTATTAGTAGCAACAGAAGGGCTATTCTGTTCAGAAAAGCGTGTTGTGTGGAGGGAATGTGGAGAATTTGTGGCTCATGCACAGAAACCTCCAGCAGCAGGAAGATCCCACGTTACCAACAACAACACTTCCATACTTTTGTCAATTCACTGTTTTTTCTATTATTTATTTTAAATATTATTTAGATATATTTATTTTATGTATGACACTTGTTTAGTGCTTCAACTTAAACTTCAGTTAGTTGCCAAGGCAACATTTCAAATTTTCCATTTAGTTTAAATTTTTCATCTAATGTTTATTTTCGTCTGTCTTTCACTTAACAAATAGTTTTAATGTTTTTAGATTTAACTACAAAAACTGGATTGGTCTGACGAAAAACACAACACTGTAGGGAAGGTCTATGAGAACTGGTTTCATACCATTAAAGAGCAGCAGCGTGCCCATATCCCAGCGTGCACTTGGGCTGGCCTGCTCCTCTGAGGGGTGCTGATAGTGTCCAAGCATACAGTAGGTCTTATTACTGTCCGATGACAAACTGGACTTCCTGAGCAGAGTAAAGTCTAGCGAGACGTCACACTTCCTGTATGTGGCACAGGAAGGCTCGATTAAAACATGATCCTGACTGCATGAGGAACTGATGCCTGCAGCCCTGGTTGAACTGTCCCTTTAAAACATCCACCAACCAACTGCAGATGCAGACTCACCTAATGCCGCCCACCCAGAGGGTCAGCTGACCGTGGATGTTCTTCTTGCCCTCGGGCTGCTGCGAGTACGTGAGAGCCAAGTGCTGCCACCTGCCTGCTGTCAGCACACCATCTCCAGACTCAGCCTGGGCCAGCAAACCCGCCTTCATCTCGTCGTTTGGATCGATGCAGATCCTGAACTCACAAATCAAGAGCCACTTTAGTAATATAGCACTGAAAACATTGACTTTTTGTGGCTTGTGCAAGGAAATGATCCCAACTTTGCACAAATAATCTTTCCATGAGCACATACAATGACATCTCCAAGCCAGTATTTTCCTTGACTGTTTTGAATTAGATTTTAGTTACATTTTCAGTTTTCATTACAATTTTTTTTTTAAAAAAAAAATGACATTTTATAATTTATTATTATTTTAAATACTTACTTTAAGTTTTTATTTCGTTTTGTTTCGGTAAATTTTTCAGGTTAGTTGTGGGAAACAAGAAGTCTACATCTAAAAAAGTTTTTTTATTTTTTTTATAAATTTTAATGAATTAGTTTTTTAGAAACTTTTTTAATTACTATTTTAGGTTTATGCTTATTTCAGTTTTAGTTATGTTGGAAAAGAGAAGCCAAAATCTAAAAAATATAACTTTTTACCCAACACAAAACAGCATTCACAACCTATTTTCTTTCCAAAACACAATTAAGAACATTTTTCCATAAGAACTTGATTAGATGGTCTAAAGTGGTGCTTTATACAATAATGGAGTTATAGCTGAGTGACTTTGCAGTGGAACATATGACTGGCTCATGAAAACATACTGTCATCCACTTTAGAGGAGTCTTTTTGAGGGAAAGATGTACTTGGTGCAACTTTGCAGTTTTTGCACTCACCTGAAGGTAAAGGCTCCGGTGGAGATGTTCACCCACACCTGAAGCATCAGTGCCTTAGAGCCCATGGAGAGAACATGGAGGAGGCATCTGTCTGTCTGCTGCTCCGGGACATGAGCGGGACCATGCAGGGCCTCCTCTTCTGCAACACACAGCCAAACTAACTCATCAAACCTATTAGATATAGTGTGATGATATTCATGTTTCAGTGTTGTTATGGTTAACTAAATCTAAACCTATTCAAAAAACATTTTTCGGGTAATTTAATAAAGACAAAAATTTATACAAATAAAAATATATTTATATGAAAAACTTAAAAATCACAATTAAAATGTTGCTTGGCAACTAACTGAAAGAAAGATGTTTAAGCACTAAATTACTAAATTAAAAATAAAATAAAGAAAAAATCTAATCAAATAATACAAAATAATAATAATAATAATAATTAATAATAAAGGCATGACAAAAAATAAAAAAACAGAAGAGAACATAACATTTTGTAAAAATTTAATTAAACTACTAGAAATATTGTCTGTAAAGGAATTAATGATTAAATAAAAACAAAACATCATATTGAAAAACTAAACCTTAACCCAACAACAAAAAGGTGGCCTTGTAACTTACGGAATAAATAGTTAAGGTTGACGTACTAAAATGAGTAAACCTAAATTAAAATAAAATTTTAAAGAAAATATAAATAAATAATGAAATGACAAAAGCACATAACAACTAGTGGTCGATATTTTTTCAAATATCGGCAACTGCTGATAAGTTTTTCTGTTTGGCCGATGAGTTCAAGGCGGGACCTTTATTTTGACGGCGCTGCCTGAGCACACAGTGCTCACATTCTCCCTCTTTTTCGCTGTCATCGTTACCCGTGATGTTCGAATACGGAAAAAATCTGTCTAAAATAGAAGAACTGTTAAACAAAGGAATTAATGCATACAAAAAGTATTATAACGATTGCTTATATATTATTAGTAACAAAAAGGCAAACATTATAATACTTTCTCATTTACCATCAGCATTCAGCAAATACGCATTAATATAATTTAAACAAATCTTTGAATGACTAATGAACAATTAATTTCAAAAATCTTGCAAACTTAGTCGGATCCAGCTTGCAATCTTGTGAAGTGTGCCTGTGTATCCTGCATGATCGTGTGTTCTCTGAGTGACTTTCGATCTGTGCAAATTGAATGCTGACAGGTGGAGAGTTCAGCTTCACTGAGACGCGCAATCGACAAAATTTAAACTTGTGATTTCAAATTATGCCGCGCTTCATGCTTTTGCCCAATGTCAAATCCATGTCATTTTCACTGTGTGCTGTATATAAAATGAGTGTTACCTTGACTTTATTTGAAAAAAAATATGATTCAATGCACAAAACTTCCCAGAATTACCTAAGATGCCCTGTGGGTACAGGTACTTCTGTGTAATTATATTTTATTAAATATTGGAATTTGTGAAAAATACTGTGATTTAAAGTATAAGTTTTTTTACAAATTATGTTTTATCCATTTGCAAATTATTAAAAAGGTTTAAATATTAAAATAAATAAAATGATGCATTTTATAACAAATAAAATTTAAGCTCAAGTATTAAAATTACTACAACTGAAATTAAAAATTTAAATAAATAGAATAGAAAAAAATAATAAAAAAGATTTTTAAAAATCACAACAATATTACTAAAACAAATTAAAATGAAAACTGAATATACAAAATGGCAAAAATAAAAGAATTCAAAATATCAATTCATACTAAAATACTAATCAGCATTATTACATATATAAAGCGCTTCTTACCCTTCTTGTAACGCCTGTCCTCATCCTTCCCCGCTCGTACCCACAGTGAGGCACTGAAGCCACTCGCCATGTGAGGCCAGCAGTTCTGTCCCACCAGAGGCAGGTGCAAGGGTGCCGTATGCCAGGGAGAGCTGCGCAGATGACCGGGCCTGCTCAGGTCTGCTTCACCACGGCCCAGGGGTAATTTACCCCTCAAAAGAGTGTTTACTCCACCCTTACCACCAGCTGTCCCATGAGGCCTCATCCCAGGGGAGGAGCTCAAGCCAGGGACCCCTGCGCCAGGGATCATGGGAAAGGACATGAAGTAGAGTGGCTCTGTGTCTGCATTAGCCTCCACAATCTGAAGCAAGCCTCTAAGCAAGATCTCCTACAGATGATGGAAACAAAATAAAGATTTCTGCATTTCACAAAGAAAATATTAGCGTTTTTTGCTGAGTTTGCAAAATTTGAAGTTTTATTCATATCAGGGTTTCCCATACATTTATTTGTGGCAGCCTACCACAATATCCACATTGACTGCCACAAATATCCACCGCCCCCTGCCATCAGCTTCTGTGTCTCACACACACGAGCGTGACTTTAGCACTTTATTTACCAACTTTCAGACCCTTATAGTGGCTTTTTTCCATAATATACTGACAAACCTAGCGACTGTTTTGGATAAACCTTAGCTTTCGTTTAGCTGGGAGATTTCGCCAGTACTGCTCCGCGAGCAGCAACAGACTCCTCAGTAAATGAGTACAAAACAGCGTTTCCAAGTGTATATATATATTAGGGATGTATCGATATCAAAATCTCACAATACGATAATATCTCAAATCTGGAGATTGGCAGAAATCACATATGAAGGATTCTGAAGGATCATGTGACACTGAAGACTGGAGTAATGATGTTGAAAATTCACCTTTACATCACAGGAATAAATTAATTTAGAATTATATTACACATACAAGTAGTTATTTTAGGTAGTAAAAATATTTCACACTATTACCGTTTTTACTGTATTTTTAATCAAATAAATGTAGCCTTGGTGAGCAGAACTCAAAAAACAATCCACACTAAAATGTGCTGCTCAACATAATTCAATCTTCACAAATATGACCTATTGACAGGTTTTGTGAAATTCACACACTTTCTATTAGCATTGACACACCAAAGGTTGGCATTAGTAAAAGCACATTCTGCATCAGCATGTCCACTTTCCGACACGGTGTTAAAAATAAACCTATTTCTATGGTGTTTGATCACACTGATCGCATTTGCATTGTGTAATTTCAAACCCTTTCCTTTACTCTGGAAAGTGGGAAGGGTTGATATAGTGTTTTTGGCCCACAATACCTAATTGAAATGCTATGTGAGGTTGCACTTACAGTGGGCGGAGTCTTTTCCAGGAAGAGGCGTGTCAACAGGGCGAGTTCCTCCGATGTCATCCTGTCACTCACCATGGCAACAAGCAGCTCCATCAGTATTGTCTGGCACTCTGCATAGAGCAATTAGACCAATGTTTAAGGCTAATTAACATGACTTAGCATGAACAGCAAAACAACATTTTTTTTTAGTCACCATGAAATTAAAATGGAGAATTCCTTCTTTTCTTTTCTTATTTTTTTGTTAACTTGCGTATTTATTATAAGTGTTCTATAAATAATTTATCTGTGCACCTCACTATTACTATTTTTAATTCATGTGCCCTCGTTATCAAAAACATTAACTTCCTAATAATCTCAACTATATAAAATCATAAAAAATTATTTAGAAAGAATGTATTTCTAATTCTTGATATTTATAAGCAAATAATAAAATAAAATAATGTTAAAAATAAATGTGTATTTCTAACATAATATTATTATATTACTTTAAGTAATATATAATATTCAAAGAAATATATGTATATTAAAAAATCTGTAATTTTTATTTGTTGTACTGCCTTCCATTAAATTTGAGTTTATTTATTTTTTTAATTCATTGTATTGCAGTATTTTTTGTGTAATACAGTAAAATACTGTAAGAAACCCCTTGAGAATAATGCGAATTATGATTAAACTCAAAAGTATTAAGACAAAAAATCTGGGCACAGTGCAGTTGCATGATAATTAGAGGAAATGTGCATAATTTAAGTATAAATAATATACACCTTTATTGGAGGCATCTGATTGGCTGAGAATGTTCTGAAATCCAGTGAGAATAGCTTTCACACCACCCTGACAAGAGAAAAAGAGCATGACGGATCACATTTCTTCATAAATACAGTAAAGATGATTTAATCCAGCTCGCCACAGTGTGCAAACCATTATTGACAAGGGTGCAAAGCAACAATAAATCACAATACTTCATAAAACCTATAAAGATGTCTCCAATAAAAATCATAAAGAGCTTTCGAAATGCAGCTGCAAGGCTTCAAATCCAGACTCTTCTTTTAGAGCTAAAATAACAAAAAATCTCCAATTCTCAAAGGTTTGCATAAGGTCATATTGTTCCTGCTACATAGATTCTTTGGTTTCATGTATACTCTTTCAACTGGTTACTGGAACAAAACTTTCTACCAATTGAAGGTAGGTAACATAGACAAAAGGTCTTCTGGAATAAGATATGTTCCTGTGTAGCATTAATATGTAATCGCATACATAAATAAATCAGTTTGGCATGAGATAAGAGTCTGACCTGCTGGTAGAGCAATGCTGCATTGTTGTGGTGGCCTTTCACGGCTCCTAACAGGCTCTGCAAAACATGGCCCAAAACCTCCAGGTCTGGAGAGCCACTGGCTAACAGCTGTAGCTCCATCAAGCAGATCTCCGGGAACAGCAGACGGCCGTGGCCGGAGCCCTGAGGCACTCCTGCCATTCCTAACGTACATTCCCCCGATGAGACTCCAGCCTCCACCTTTATCCCTGTCACAGGAAGACCGAAGACAGACTATAAACAACACAATAATAATAATATAATAATTGGTGGTGCTGCAAGAGTACATACAGAAGGACTGAAGAGCAAGTACTGTATGTACAGAGGCTGCTCACAGCGCTCAGAGCTCCAGCTCAGTAAAATGAATTAAGCTGATGGAGGTGCCACAAATCGGAGAACCCACATGATTTAACTGTGGACTACCCTGCAGCTCCTACGCAAGATCTGGGTGCTTTTCATTAATGAAGTTCTGCCTCACACACACACACACAAACACACGCGCACACACAGAGCACTCCCTCACAAACATACATTGACAGACACAGGCAGACAGACAGATAACAGAAAGATATAACAAACAATCGAATGATAGATAGAGAAAGATAATGATAAAAAACAATGGAACAATAGATAAACCAGGGATTCTCTACATTCAAAGGTCCGAATCTGAATTCTCAACAACGTCAAAAGGTCCAGAATAATTGTTTTTAATAAACATGCTTATAACTTTATAGAACAATTCAACTTTATATATGCTAATTATTCTTTAACACTAACGTTCTCTATTCTATTTACTTTAAAAAAACAATTGCTTCTATTGTCCTTATTTGTAAGTCGCTTTGGATAAAAGCGTCTGCTAAATACCTAAATGTAAAATGTAAATGTAATTATCTTATTCATGATTTTCTGTTTCTGAAATAGCACTTCAATGTAACCTGCAGTCACTTCAACTGAATTGCTAAAATCTTGAATTATAACAGCAATATGCTGTTATACAGCAGTGAATTATATTACTTTATTTTATATATCAAGCAGCACAAACGTCCGTCTGTGTAACAAACTATGTGCATATTTACAGACTACATTAGGGCTGCTCGATTATGAAAATAAACAAAAATCATAATCACGGTTATTTTGGTCAATACTGTAATCACGATTATTTAAAATGATTATTAGTGGGCCATATGACCAAAACTTTATATGATAGATATATTTAAAGATAGTGTTATATATCAAATATATATTTTCTGTAAATAAGGTTGCTATGACATCTACATTTTAGAGACCAGCGAAATGTCACAATTCTCAATACCACAGCAGAATACCAGAGTAACTAATAATAGTTATATATAAAAAATAAAAAAAAAGGTCCTCAAAATTATTGAAAATAATAAAACTGTCAGTAATAAAAAAAAGCTAAGGAATACAATGCCAGTAATAAAAAAAGCTAAGGAATACAATGCCAGTAATAAAAAAAGCTAAGGAATACAATGCCAGTAATAAAAAAGCAAAAGAATACAACAGAATAAAAAATATACAAATGAAACAAACTGTGCTTTAAGTTTTTTAATGCAAGTCTAAAGTATTCAGTTAACAGCCTACTAGAGAAATTGAGTAATCTAATGTAAAATAAAACAGCATAGTCTTCACTATAAGAATTAAACTTTCTTTGTTTCTTATTAAAGCTACAAAAGTCCTTCACTCAAGAGCAGTGAGTGATTTTGAATTTGTCTTTTGTTGTTTGATTAATATTAAGCACACAGTCGCAGCAGGAAAATAGCCCTCCCCCGCCATCACTTAAGAGCGCAGTACAACAGTATTCCATTCTCAACTCTTTACATTAATTTATTATATAACCGATGAGGGTATACGTGAATAATCACTAAGCTCCGCATTCTGACACATTTTTGTGTGTATTTGACCGTTTAGGCACTAAAAGTTGACTTTACACGTCTGTGTTGTTCCGTCTCTGAGCGCATGCACAGTAACGTTAATCTTCCAGAGGAAGCGCAAGTTCTCTTTCACGCTTTTAAAAACATAAATAAATCTAATCAACTTAAATCAAGCACGTCCAGTTTTGCAAAAGTCTCGTTATATGGTTTTACTGATTTGCACGTGAAATTGGGTTTTTATGGAGGAACGAAAGACCACCGCTGGAAAGGTGGCAGAACGGGACGCAATAATCATTTTTTCTCGATTACTGTATTTTCATAATCGTAGGAGGCAGAAATCGAAATCGAAACTGAATTTTGATTAATTGCACAGCCCTAGACTACATTCATGTTCATATGCCCAGACAATCGACAGTGATAGGTTTTTGGAAACGCTGATTTGTACTTATTCATTTACAAGTAGGGCAGGGTATCGAGTTCGATACTTTTTAGGCACCGACCGAATTGCCTCGATAACATAGAGTATCGAAAAACGTCTCATCGGTCTGTACCAAATTTCGATACCTAAGGGATTAATCTCATCAACGTCAGTGAGGCGCAGATCGATCAGTGTTTGACATCCGCGAGAACGATGCGAAAACGTACGGAGCAGTCTGCTCGTGGTATCTTACTATAGCCTAATACACCGATAGGTCTGCACAGTCGGTCCGCGTCACGCGCCACACTCAGAGATGTGGCTCACACATGAGGATTTAGTGTGATGGATCCCAGCCCCCGTAGCTGTAAGGCTACATTTACACTGGTGCGCTTTTGTTTTAAAATGAAAACGATCCTCGTCATACTGACGTTTCCACTGTGTTTCAAGCCGGCTTTCCACTATCTCTGACAAATGACAGATGGAAAGTCATCCATTTCCAATGGAGAGTAGCGCGGGAGCTGTGTAGAGTTTCAATCATATGCAGATGTCCGTTCATACTACAAGACTGAAAGCGCGTGTTACCTGACCATTCATGCACACTGTAGCATCATGCGACATAAGACCAGGGTTTAAAATGGGTCGGGGGATGTCTGGGGCTCAGCCCCGGCACATAGACCCCAGGGCTTGACATTAACGCGTCATTAACGCCAGACAAGTAACATGATTAAAACATCAGTAACCAAAAATAACTATGTAAACACTAAAACGCAATATTTTATTACATTTAGAGTAAGTGGCGAATAGTGGATATCTAATGTATATAATGCATCAATTGACAGAATAAGGTTGCGCTGCTTGAGGTGAGGCTCCCGCAGCCTCTCCAGGAGAAATCAAAACGCGCAACACTAAGAAACTCAGCATCCTGAGGTGAAAAATCCAAATGGAAAGTTTTTATAGTTAAAATACAGTTAGTTAGGCAACATCACACAGCGTTTTCACCATTACGACTGTTTAAAAGTTCTATAAACAGTTCAATAAGCAAATACAATAATATTAGGTCACTTACATTTTAGGCTTACATCATTTCCACCATCATTTCTTGTTTGTATATAAAAAAATATTTAAAATAATTATTTAATGCAGTTGTATTTTTCAGTGTCAATTGAATTTATAGATCAAATGTAAGAATTTGAAATGAAAGTTAATGAGATTAGTGGGAATAGAATATATAAATCATTGCACAAAAAACAGACAACACACACCCTCCAAGTTATATATATATACACGTATAAGCTCGATACCATAGAGCCACCCCACACACATAACAAATCCCAATTTAACCACTGCATAAGACAATAAATAAGATTTACATTCCGCTTTTACTCAAAACTCACTTCAAACCACCATCGAATGTTTGTAATAACTTCCGATTGCCGTCAAATGTGTGTTTTGGCCATGTAATGTAGCTGAAATTAAATATGTTACTACCTCTGACTCCGAGTCAGAGCAGCGATCATGGAAGAGAGAGCACAGCCAGACAGCGCTGGAAGCTGCTAATGCACATCAGTAAATCAGTGGAAAATAAATAAAAATCATGATTCTGTCTGAGCTTAGGTGGATTTCTGTCACACGCACAGTTAAAATGTAGCTAAAAAGAGGTAACATGAAGCCTATTTTAGCTTGATGAAAAACTATTCCACTGATTTTGTTTGTACATGATGTGCCTTTGTGCATGGCTTTGAGTCTGTAATAAAATCAACAATCTGAAAAATAAAACCAAAGTTTTTTTTTTTTAGATAAAGTAATCTTGTTAAAATTGATTTAATAAAATTAGTATCGAAAAAAGTATCGTTCAGGAACCGGTATCGAAGTCAAGGTATCGGTATCGATATTGAAAATGTTTGAACGATACCCAGCCCTAGCTGCAGTTCGGTCCATTGAATGTGCTGCAAACTCTACCAGTCGAGAAAGACGAGCTGCGTCGGGAAGGAGAAACCTCGCGCTCGCGGGACGAAACCGGTGACATTATTCTACTGAATGAAACCTAAAGTTGATCCAAAATGTCGGTAGTTGCTATGCGCTTTAGCTTACAAAAAAGTCAGTAAACACTGTGCTTTGCCTTCAGTTCCCTCCATTATAAATTAGATCAACTACAGGCCCTCGTGCAAAAGCGAGTGATCTTACAAAATCACACACATATCTGTGTACGTAATAGACTGGTCAAAAGCTGCAGTCACAAGACACGGCTCAACACGGTGAACTTACATCATAGCCGAGGGAAACAATGACACCATTCTCAGGTCGAGAGAGTCAGCGCTGCATGTGACTAGAGAACAGGATCACGTACCGCTTGACCAGAATTTCACTCGTCCTACCTGACACTAACCGGCTCAGACCGGCTACCGCATTCTAGATCATTCTAGAAATTCCCCCTGCTATCAGTTACTATGCACTTTTCAGCCTGGCTAACTGTGATGATAATTACTTTGCACTTTCATTTCAGGATGTTAACATTACAATAACAAGCCTTTAAAACTAACAAACTACACAAGATACTTTTGGCTGTAGATAATATGCACATACACTCTACATTTAAACACAAGTGACCAGCACAATGCAGACTCTCATGTCAGTATAAATGGGTGGTACTACCTTCCTCCTGACGGGTGGAGTCCTCAGGGTTACTTTCACTGTCTGCCTCATAGCCTTCCTCTTCTCCCAAGGGTTGAGCGCCACTCACCTGAGCTTCATCCACCTCCTCTGACAGATCACCTGCTGGAGGTGCCACCTCACTGCTGACCTGAGACTTCTGCGCAGAGGGACGGAAAGACCAGTATTAGATGGAAGGATGGATTAGAATATTAAATAACACAAAGAGAAATTTAGAAATAATAAAACAGATTAAACTATTTATAATAAAATATTAAATGTATTAATATGATTATTCAATATAAGTACTCCTTTAACAATAATAATAATAATACAAGACTGAGAGATGCTAATACTATAAAACAATATACATAACAAAATATATATATAAAACAATATAAAATTCATTTATAATTAAATATTTAATATTTTAATAAAACAGTGTTAACATTATTATATTATACTAAATTAGAAATCTTTAAGACTAATACTAATTATATTACTACTAGATAGAGGGAGATTATAATTAAAATTAATTATAATTGACAAATAAGGGATTAAAGAATTAAAACATTGCATAATAAGTATAAAATTGTAATTAATACACCCACACCACTGTATTTATGGTGTTGTTGTTATCTACTAGATGGAGGGAGGAAATTGTACTTTTAAAATAATATAACGAGAAATCAATAAGAAATAATCAAAAATAAAAAAAAATATCAATATGAGTATTAAAAAATAATTATGTGCATGTATGTAACATATATAATCTAATAAATAAAAAAAATATTGATTATCAAACCTACTATAATATATATATAATATATATGTGTGACCCTGTACCACAAAAGCGTCTTAAGTAGCACAGGGATATTTGTAGCAATAACCAAAAATACATTGTATGGGTCAAAATTATCGATTTTTCTTTTATGCCAAAAAACTCATTAGGATGTTAAGTAAAGATAATGTTCCATAAAGATTTTTGTACATTTCCTACCATAAATATATCAAAACTAATTTTTTTATAAGTAATATGTAAGGCTAAGGACCTCAATATTTTGATCAATATTTAGATTTTTTGCACCCTCGGATTCCAGATTTTCAAAAGCGTTATCTGAGACATTTAAAAATGTATGGTTTAAATTTTTTTTTATTATTATTATTGTTGTTATTGTTGTCATTGTTTAATCATAGCAAGCAGTTCATATAGATTTTCAGTTACAATTGTACCATACAAGCTTCATGCGAATATTCAAAACCTTTGCTCTGATACTGCCTCACTTCCTGTTTTGTGTCTTCACTTGCACTTTCATTATGGTTTTTCTGAAGCATTGTGTAGAATAGATGTCAGAAGTACTGAAGATGATTTGAGACTTTTTTATTTTTTTTTAAAGACTGTACAAACTTTATAAGGCCAGCAAAGAATTGTGTGTAAAGCACTGCCCAGCAATGATGAGCATGCTAGTATGCGTCAGCACTGCAAAAACACTAATTTTACCATTTGGTAACTAAAAAAACCTTCTGTTTATTATTTGTTTATTTATTAATAAATAAATGTAAAAACAAAAAGCATAAATAAAAGGACTATGTGTTCAAGCATCAAAGTTAAAACGAAAAGTCCAAAATCACTCTCTCTTACACAAGCACAAAAAATAACCTAAGTTCTAAATTTTAGAGCTTTTGTTTCTCCAACATCACAACATATCAGAACAAGAGGTAGCAACGTAGATTAAAGCAAAGCAGGCAGCAGATTCTTACCTTCTAGAAAATAAGCTATTTTCAGAATAAGGTCTTGTTGCATTGCAAAAAAATTAAAGTAAACAATCCGTATAACACCGCTTCTGGTGTTGTCTTTGTTAGAGCGATAAAGTTTGTGATTTCAGACAGCTGGTAAAGTAAAAAAAAAATATGATTTTGGTCACAGGACCACATCAGCTGACTGTTTCCACATAAAATATATCCCCCATGTGCCCCACGGTACTCAATCACACAAAAACACACAAAAAGGCTGTTTATCCTTGTTGGCCAGAGGTCATTTTATTTCAGAAAGCAGATTTACGTATTAAAGAACTGAAGAGTGTCAAAACAAATCTTACTATGTCCAAATGATAAGATTTATTTGGGAATTATTCGGTGATGTGTTTCACTACAGACAATACTGCTGGTAAGAAAAGCCCTAATTTTAAAAATGCTTCTACAAAAGTTTAATCTGCAGATATGGCCTTGTTTAGGGATCTGTGCCTTTGTGCATACGGACATCTGACTGCTAAGTAGTGATTGTGCTTTTCAGCAATAGTGTGCACCATTAATTTACAGAGAAAAGAAGGTCTGGGGAAAAAAACTGTAGATGGAAAAATCTCCATAAAAGTTATTTGTGCATTTTTCTTTTTTTTCTACTTGTTACTTTGCACTTTTTGTTAGAAAATGTTTGTTTACTATTTATTCAAGTTTTTTAAGGTATCTAATATTTTGATATACTTAATTTCCAGGATCTAAATATTCTTAAAAATTAAAAGTTTGTTGTCATTTGTAAGTGTGTAGGCCTTTTTGCATTATTATGTTGTTATATTATGATTATATATTCAGTGGCATAAAATGGTCTTTAAAATGACAATAATATTGCTTATCGCAATTATTTCTGGGGAAATATTTCGCACAACAAAGAGTTGTTATAATGACAGGCCTAGCCCTCAATGAAACAGAGAATCTACTAAGCCAGTTATATAAACCTTGCAACAAGCAAAACAGTATGTTATAGAAAACCACAGAAACCAAAAAAACTGCCCTTTTTTACATAAGTACTAATCAAATATAGCATATAATCCTCCCTATGGATTTTGTATTTAGTCACCAAAAGTTCATTTTATTTTAGAGCATTCACTACTTTCCTTAGCTTTAGACAGCAGGCAGTGAAAGAGAACTATGTGGTTGGGTGAGACAAAAGAGGGGCAATGAGATGAAGATCAGACTCAAACCTGAGTCACCCAAACGTACAGCATGGCTTTACAGGATGGGAACACTAAAGACTTATTACACAAGCAACTAAATTACCTTGTCAGGTTTCTCCTCGATGACATCTGGACTGCAGAACATCTCAGCCAGTGCCACACGGAGTAAGGAATCAAACAGAGGAACTGCTAGTTCAGAATTCACAACTCCAGATCGAGAGAGTTGATCCCGGACCTCACACAGCGTTTCCTCCACAGACTGCAGCTATGGGATAGAGCGTGGGAAAATTACACTCTTCAAGAATGAGAACAGGACATAGTCACTCACTTCAAAATGGCAACCAATAGCTCTGTTCCAAAACCTAGCGTGCCTACACTGAAAACATTTTCAGGCATCATGTAAGGCACCAAATGCAACATCATATTTCTCCCTTATTAAGAAAAATTATTGCCTTAAATCTAATAATACTGATAACTATTACTGAATTTACTGTATTTTAAATTGATTTTTTTATGCTTAAGCCTAAAGTGTACTTCGGTTTTAACAAGTATGGTTAAGTATGCATAGCCAGATTTTACTTTGTAAGCTGAGCTTGCACATTCTCCTTTTTTTTGTTGTTGCATTAATTACTTTGTCCACAAGGTGGCAACACTGGGTGGGATGTTGTTACTCAGTCGGAAAAAAAAAAAAATGAGATGGAACAACAACAAACTACTAAAGTCGCAGCAACAACAACAACCACGACCAGTGTTTAGAGATACCCACAACTGTAAAACAAGAACAAAGTCATGTTTTATAGATCAAAACTTCTGGAGGGAATTAGCGCAGCCACTGGATAAGGATGAAATGTGTCGAGCGTTTGTGCACGCTTAGGGTTGCCAACTTCAGAAAAGGAAAATAAGGGACAATCGTGGTTTTTCACAGAAAAATAAGGGACAGAATAAGGGACACATGCCTATTTTATAAATATTTTTGATTTTTAATGTTTTTTAATGGAGTCTCTTATCAAGGCTGTATTTATTCGATAAAAAAAAAATACAGAATTTTTTTTAATATTGTCAAATATTATTGCAATTTCTAATATTGGTTTCCTATCTTAATATACTTTATATGATTTCTGAAGGATCATGTGACACTGAAGACTGGAGTAATGATGCTGAAAATTCAGTGCTGCATCACAGAAATAAATTATATTTTAAATTATGTTAAAATAGAAAACTGTTATATTAAATTGCAATAATTTTTCACAAAATGTATTTTTTTCTGTATTTTTGATCAAATAAATGCAGCCTTGATGAGCATAAGAAACTTCATTAAAAAACATTTTTAAAAATCTGACTGATCCCAAACTTTTGAATGTGTGTGTGTGTAAGTATACAGTAGGCCTACTACAGTATAAAATGCATATTTTTCAATTAAAGAGAACTTATAGAATTAATATGGGCTGCTTTTGGTGCTTGTTTTAAGAATGAGATTCAAGGTTAAGAATACACATAAAATGTAAATTGTTTTATCTATTTAACAACATTACCTACAATAGAGAAAGATGACTTCCCTTATTGATCACATTTTCGCTCAGGTAAAATGCATGTTTTCTTGCGTGGCTGGATGTTGGACTCACGAAAAATAATCATGTTGTTTGCATTCACCCAAACTGATTTACTGAAGGTGAAACGTGGACGTTAAAAAAATTTGGGTTCCGCTCACTGTGAAGCGGGTGCGACCAGAAGAATGATTCATTCTCAGTATAGAGTTTGTTATTCGTATGGTCTAGGTGGTTATACGGAATATGCCTTCAATACGGGACGATTCCATAATATACGGAACGGTTGGCAACCCAATGTATGCTATCAAATAGAGTATACTTTGAAAGGCTATGCATTCGGCTGTATGAATACACAAAGCGTTCTCGTCAAATCTGAAGAATACATTGGGCTTTAGGTAGGGTGACCAAACGTCCTCTTTTTCCCCAGACGTGTCCTGGCCGGGATTTCTAAATTGCCTAAAATGTCTGTTTTTTTACTTCGTTTTCGTTCTGTTTTCATACTTGATGAAGGTAGTGACTGAAAAATTGTTTGACCAATAGCATACAGGCATTGAACATAATTAACCAGTTGTGGCATGTGAGAAAGTGGGATCTACGGAGAATGGTCAAAGCAATGCAAATGCACGGACATATAATATATGAGGAGTTTAGAGAGCATGTCAATAGAAATACAAAGCCAAAACCCGGACATTTTAGGCAATTTAGACATCTCCAGGACAAAGAGGACGTATGGTTCACATACTTTACGGTTCTGTGTTGTTAGCTTAGTAGTACTGAAATCAATTGCCTCCTGTGCATTTAATTTGAGTAGTGACCTGTTCCCACGGGATTCATTCCATCCCCTTATAAGGCAGCTCACTAGGGTTTGAAACAGAGCTAGTATGCGTGTCCACTGTACCTGAAAGGATAGGTCTGGTTCAAGTCTCTGTAGGGCTGAATTGGCACTGTGGAGGCAGATTGCCAAAAGTGCCTCCAGCAGTCGGATGCTCTGGAGAGGCCATTCCTCTTCAAGCCTGTGTGTTGGGTCACTTGACTTGCTCTCGACCTGAGAGGGGCTGAAAGTGTTGTGCTGGTGGGATTTCTCTGTACCAGCGGCTGTCGCTATATTATCAAACTGTCCTGCAAGAGCTTGAGTGGGAGAGTCTACATGAGATGGACTGCTTTTGCCCTTACTCTCTTTCTTTTTCTTAAATTTACAGTCTTTGTTTTTAGACGTGAGTTTCTGGATCACCATTGTCATTAGACGCGAACAGACATCTAGACCTCCCAGTCTGAAGAACTGCCTTTGGAATACTGGACTGGCCATGTACACCCAACGGCATACTGACCAAACATCGGCAGCCCTCCTTATCTGTTCTTTAGAGGGAAGAGCAACACTGTCTGGGGAAAGGCAGGGCAGTCGTCCACCCAATGGTTCACTAGCTGTACTATCATAGCCTGAGGTGTCTTCAGAGTCATTTGCAGAGTCTCTGTCAGAGTCTGCCTCCTTGCTTACACATAAGAAGGCTACACACAGAAAAAGGTTGATCGTATTCAAATGCACCTCACCTCGGTTACGCGCTACTGCAGAGAATGCACTTTTGCCCTTTGGGTGAGGGCATGCCTCTTTCAGGCCTTCATAAAACTTAGTGAGGCTCTGAGGTCCATCACCAGCCCCACGTGAATTCAGTTCCTCTACAAGCCCAAGAACAGCTTCCCTCTCCTGAGCTTCCGCTCTTTCTAGCTCATGCACAGCAGATTCCGTGTGATGGTGCCACGCATTCAAGATAAGTGTCTCGAACGCTTTCAGTGCCCACGGACGAGTGCAGTCCAAGTAGATCAACTCTGTGATTTGGTTCAGTCCATTACAACTCAGGAACAGGTCCCGTACCACCCGGCTGAATTGGAAGACAAAATCAGAAGTTATAAATTGGAATCTTGGATTATTTTAAACGCTATTTTAGGGGGCTTTCACACTAGCACTTTAGTTCAAAACAGAGCTTGATTTGCATGAAAAATAGTTAATTTGAAAGCTTTCATGCAGACCTGGGAGTGAACCGCAGTATTGAACCAGAAACTACCTGTAGGATTGTGTTCAGTTGCAATGGAAATTAGTGACACAGGTGACAATTTACCTTGGATACAAGTGAGAGTGAGCATGCAGTGTAATCATGCAGAGTGAGTGCAATCTGAGCAGCAAATGAATGGCTCACAATCAGCTGTCTCCTCCAAAGAGACTGTTTGAAAGTAGCAGAATGGTGTCTTCATGCGACACACATACAGTAGACGCAAGCATTGCTCATTCTGCTGTACATATTAACACCTAAATAATAAAAAAAAAATATTGACCCAAGTTGTGTTTTCGATCATGCTGAGTACATGTTTGTGATGGCATAAGAACTCAAATGCACCAGTGTTCTACAGAATCAAGTCAGTCTGAAACCAGACAATCCCTGCAGGAGGTGCCAGGAACAATCTCACTCAGATTCGGACTGCAGTAAACATGCCCAGTGTGAAAGCCCCCTTAAAGAATCTAAACAACAGTGAATTGGAGGAAAAAGGAAGATAAAAAACATGGTCATACCTTGACTTCAGCAAAGCAGGCAGAGCTTGAAGATAAACCAGTAGTACCTCAACCGGGAGGCAATGGGTATGGTAACTGCAGACTTGGCTACACGTAGTTGACACACCAAGTTGCTGGGCATGATGGGTTAGTTCCACACCCCGCTGAAGCACTGGATTAAAAATATGAGTGTAGAGTTGCCATTGCACTACTGCATTGCCTCGTAAAGTCAACTGGCATACATGACTGGCAATTTGTTGACTCAAATGCCAGTCTTCCCCAAACACAATTTCTTGATAGGCCTCTAAAGCATCCCACTTCCATAGCATGTCTTCAGCTCCTCCACTGGGCAGGATACCTTGGGAACGATAAGAGGGAGATGGGGACATGGATGTGTTTGATTCTTTCTTAGGTCCATAGCCCTGCAGAGTTTCTTCAAGGCCAGGTAACTGGCTACTATCCAAAGTGCAAATGTTGCAGGAGGCAAGCTTGGCCTTTTCGGAAGGTTGACCACCTCCAAGCTGTTCTAAGACTAGTCTACTAAGGACACTCAACACATGGGACTGGTAGCTCCGAAGTCCTGGAGCCTGAAATGCCTGGAGCATTGGTACAATTACAGACCTCGGGTCCATGCAGCAACAGATGCCAGCAGCTTGCACTCCAGCCAGTACCTGCAGCACAGCAGGACCTGATGGTGACAAGCGCTGGAAAAGACGCAAGCATTGGTGGGCACAAGCTGCAAGGCAACAACAGCGTTCGGGGTACCGCACTTCTCCGTCATGACCCTCTGAGATCTCCTCAAAAGGATTACATCGGGCTGCTTGCTTGAAAGCGGATACCGGTAGTCCTGAGAGGTCACGGTGATGGTGCAAAAAGTGGGAGTATTCGCAGCGACGGTGTCGACGACGTGCACAAACAGACTGGTGTAGCTGCTCTGACTTGGCCCTCTTGACAGCACTGATTATCTTAAGTACATCAGCTATTAGACAACGCAGATGCTCTGATGCCTCATTGCCGACTTCTGAATCTCGAGCTTCTGCTAAGGCCTCAAGGCGCAGAGCTGTTGCCTCAAAGAGCTCCAAGCCACGGTGTTGGACAAATTCATGAACTAACTCAAGAGACTGACTGAAAAAGAAAGGGTTGGGAGCAGAGGCCTGTAAGCAACCTAGTAGTAGCTGCAGGACACCCTCCAAGAGTTCAGGCAGTAGCAAGGCCCGGTGACGGTACCTTGAAAAGGAAAAATCTTCTTGTATCTCCTGCAGAGTCTTCTTTGGCCTTGGAGCAAAAGGGTCAGCTTGCCTTTCTAAACAGGTACGAATCTTTAAAGTTGCTCTGAGGAGGTCAGTCAAGCTTCGACGCAGATTATCAGGCAGTGTCTCATTTTGACCCACATCTACAAACATCAAGTGCAGAATGGTGCGTAAAAGCATCCTTTGAACAAGTGCAATTGGCTCCTCAGTCCAGCCTCCAGCTAGCTCATCGATCCCACCTCCACCACCACCACTGGGACCACAGCAGTCACCAAACTCTGTGAGTATCTCTGTGAGCGTGGGAACAACGCTGACCGCCATGCCTGGGTTATGATTGATGGTCATGTCGAATTTGCAGACCTTTTCAAGAAGAGAAAGTAGAACATAGCAAAGGTCAAAAGGCGAGTTCTCCATGCGGTTGAAGATGGAGAGAGTAGTGGGGTCTGATAGCATGTTAGGATCTAGAGTGTGAGATCCAAACAGTCTCATGTGAGGTTGGGAAGGCTCAATGGTGCCCATGGCATCGAGAGTGGGATGTTGCGATGCTGGCTGTGATGGATTGTTGGACTGATGGAGCTGGCAACTAACACGAATGGCCGAACTGTGAAATCGGCGATGTTTGCTCCCAGTATTTGTGGTCTTATCATCCGAGTTGGCTTCAGAATCTGATGTGGAAAGCTGAGATTTGCGTGCATCCCTCACAGAGTATCGCTGAGCTGTCCTTCGTGAACGACGTGACTTCCAGGAGCCAGATAAACGCTTCCCAGAGTTCTGCACATCACATCTATCTTGCCCCGCCTTTTGAGGGATGGTCCTTCCCTCTTGGCATAGAAATACCTCTAGTAGTGAATGCAGGGTGAAATCTAAAGTAAAAAAGCAGAGTAGGAAAGGAAAAAGTTTAAAGGATTATCCTGACTAGCATCAACTGGTTTAATCTGGTTTCATTAGCAAGTCATGATGACCTCGAGAGGTCTGTTTACAACACAATTACGGGAACTAATAACTCAACAATGTGGAAAGCAGCTGCTAGAAAAGATTAGCATGCCTGCACTAAATATCTTAGGTCTCAAGCTCAATGAAAAGTCTTATCCTTTCCATCATCTTTTAACCGTACTGTTTCATAATTCAAGTCATCTCATGGTTTCACTTACTGTTCATGCAGGCATCTACTTAAAAATGCATGGCATCCTGGCAAGATCACCGCCATCATATGCGTTATAAAACAAATCGTGTAGAAGTATATCATCTTTCCAACTGAATGCAATGCCAGGATGTCATTAAAAATTTGAACATAATTATTTAATTCAAGGCTCAAGGTGGGTTAGAGTATACATCTAGTGCATTCTCAAAATTAAGACTGTTAATAGCATGCATTATTAGGGGCTTTATAAAATGAAGTGACTCACCTGGGGCTTTTTCCTCCTGAACAGGAATCTTCCAGACCAGAGGTAGCAGAGACAACAAAAGTGTAAGTAGCTCTTCCCGACAGGTCAACTCCTAAGTAAAAGGTTAGAGGTTAATTCAGGATTTGAACTGAATTCTTCACTCAATCCATCCAAATCAGTCTCCTTGTGTTGATGACCACCTAGAAGCAGATTTCTTTTCTAACTTCTGCTTCATAGTGCCCTGCCTCTCTTGGCAAGCTAGTTTCTAGAGCTACGCAAAAGATGGAAAGTTGCAGACAACAAAAACTATCCAATGGTTTTCTTCCAACTGCTTAAGACAAATACCGGTTTTGCTACACATGAGGTACGACAGCGAGCCTCTAAATACTGGCTCCACCCTGAGCAAGATAGCATTCCTCACAAGGAGAAGCGAAAGCACCCTGACACATGTGAATTCAAAGCAAATACAGGGGGCTGCGTGCCACTGTGCTGTGTGACCTCAAGTAAACAAGCATCTGGGTGCATACTCATAAGCTAATTAGCAAAGTGGCTAGGGATCCATATTGACCCACCACTATGCAAACACACAGGCGATTGATGTTGTGTTGAGAGATAGTTAAGCAGTGCTGAGTTCAGAGAAAAGGCCCATGTCTTGTGAGTAAGAACCACTCCAGACATGATTCATAAGAACTCTCACTTCAAAGAGACAGAATGAAGTAGAGGTGGCAGAAAGGAGTCTGAAGAAAAACACAGGATCAAATAAACCCCATGTTATTTCCTTCGACATCATGTGAATAAATTCTGTTGATAAACACAGAAAATAATTTTGACTTACCTGTAATTTAAAAAAAAAAAGATTTAAATAATAAAATAATACAAAATAGTAATGCACTAACAAAGGATGTGCATGGTGCCAGGCAATATTAATATATTGAAAAGCACAGTTTCAAAAGTATAGCCCCAGTCATTTAAGATGTCATAACTGCATTGCTAGGATGTACATCTTTGCATAATGCGCAAAAGGAAAGCAAAGGAACCGTTTACATGGAGCAAACTTTACTCACAGGAACAACCCTAATAACTAATAACCAGAAGTTCATCTGCCAAACAAATTAGTTCCACCTCAAAAACACCAATTTGGAATCACCATAAATAGACTACTGATTTTAAGAAATGTTATTACTGCATACTGTGTCTAAACCAGTGTTATTTTAATATTGTTGGGATAATATTTTTGTTAATATTTTGAAATCAATTCTTTATTTTTATATATTTTTTGTTTTAATTTTAATTTTGACGTTTTAGTCATTCGGTTGTGTTTTTGTCATTATTCTTCTTCTTTTAAAATGTCTATATAGCTTACACTTACACTTAGCTTATACTTTTTTATTTTAGTTTTAGTTATTTTTAGGACATCAAGTTTAACTAAATGAAAATGAGAAATTAAATATGCTGAAATAAAATGTTAAGGTTTTCAAATATATTTTATTTCAGGTAAAGTTTATTTTCAAGTAACAATTTTTTCAATGGTTTTAGTTTGTTTTAGTCAACTATAGAAACCCTTTTCTACATGTAATATAAAACATTTGCAAACATGCAAAACAATAACGCTCACTAACTAGAGTCTTTCAGTTTTGCTATGTCACATCGTGTAGCTCACTTGCAGTGTCAACAGAGACATGGGTGTCTGTATTTAGGGGCTTCACTGCTCTAAGCAAAGACTTTCTTTCTCCTTCCTCATGTCTGCAAGGAAAGACCAAGAAAGAAACAGCAAGAGTATATTCCCAGGTTCCATTCATTAAGTTTGTAAGCAGGCTGAGGTCCATAGAAAAGACATTACAGCATGAACACAGATCCAACATTAAGCTTCACTAATGATCTTTTTTTTTTCATATAGAACTGAAAACAATATATACATATAGGCAATACATAAGATTTTGATGGATGGACGCTTAAGTAAAACTTAAGTCAATGCATAAAGAAAGTACTTTAAAGGTCCACTGTATGCAGTATTTATGTGAATGCATGAAGCATTCAGGACGGCTATTCAGCTCTGTTGTGACTGTGACATATCAACATGCTATTTCTGAACAATGCCAGCATTTGGACTGGAATTCATTCCCTAAATAACACGTCCTTTGAGTTTGACTAATACATTTCCATGACTTGTCCAGGAATTATCCAGTCATTTCTTCCAGAGATGAGCCCGACAGGAAAATAAAAACAGACACATTCTGCATTGTATTTTTCCATTACGTTTTTCCATACACGTCAATCATGTGTGCAATTAACACAATCTAATATGTGTATTGCTTTATCCCTGTAAAGCCTAACATGAAATCTCTCATCTTTTTTTTAATGGAACAGTTTATTGAACCTTTGGACAAAAATTATAATAATCTTCCATTAAAAAAAATTTGCATGTGTTTTTTGTTAAGTATCTTACGCATCAAGTTTAAACTCGTTATATAAGATATAGTGAGAATATGGAGCTCATAGAGGAGGAATAAAACAGTTCAATTTTATTCAGAGGCCCAAATTGAGCAAAATACGCAATTTGGTGCAGATACTGATGTTCATTTGGCCAAAAAGTGATGAAATTCTGTTAGCTTGTAATGTAAATCAATGAGATCTTTATAACAGTATAGGGATGTTCATTTCGGTTATTTTTCCTAACCGACGCTCGTTAACCGATTATTAACCGTTAACCGACAAGATTATTTTAGAATTGAATTTTATTAAAATAAATTAGAAAGCATAAGTGTCTGTGACCCGTTAAAATACTAACATTTGTTTCCCGGGGATTCATTTTACATGCGCAAAAAGCAGCAAACAACAGAACATGAGGATTCACATGTGTTCATATCACATCACGCACCTGCAGCGCTTCTGCGAGTGGAGTAAAACATAATAAAGCTAGGCTATATATATTTTGTGCAGCACAAAAATTAACCGAAACTCTGGTGTGTGTGTGTATATATACAGTGGGTACGGAAAGTATTCAGACCCCCTTACATTTTTCACTCTTTGTTATATTGCAGCCATTTGCTAAATCATTTAAGTTAATTTTTTTTTCCTCATTAATGTACGCACAGCATCCCATATTGACAGAAAAACACAGAATGTTGACATTTTTGCAGATTTATTAAAAAGAAAAACTGAAATATCACATTGTCCTACGTCTGTCGACCCTGTTGCCAGTATTTAGTAGAAGCACCCTTTTGATCTTATACAGCCATGAGTCTTTTTGGGAAAGAGGCAACAAGTTTTTCACACCTGGATTTGGGGATCCTCTGCCATTCCTCCTTGCAGATCCTTCCAGTTCTGTTAGGTTGGATGGTAAACGTTGGTGGTCAGCCATTTTTAGGTTTCTCCAGAGATGCTCAATTGGGTTAAGTCAGGGCTCTGGCTGGGCCATTTAAGAACAGTCACAGAGTTGTTGTGAAGCACTCCTTCGTTATTTTAGCTGTGTGGTAATTGTCTTGTTGGAAGGTAAACCATCGGCCCAGTCTGAGGTCCTGAGCACTCTTGAGAAGGTTTTCGTCCAGGATATCCCTGTACTTGCCGCATTCAATCTTTCCCTCGTTGCAACCATCGTCCTGTCCCTGCAGCTGAAAAAAACCCCCACAGCATGATGCTGCCACCACCATGCTTTCCTGTTGGGACTGTATTGGACAGGTGATGGCAGTGCCTGGTTTTCTCCACACATACTGTTTAGAATTAAGGCCAAAAAGTTCTATATTGGTCTCATCACACCAGAGAATCTTATTTCTCACCATCTTTGAGTCCTTCAGGTGTTTTTTCATGTGTCTTGCACTGTGGAGAGGCTTCCGTCGGGCCACTCTGCTATAAAGTCCCGACTGGTGGAGGGCTGCAGTGATTGTTGACTTTCTACAACTTTCTCCCATTTCCCAGCTGCATCTCTGGAGTTCAGCCACAGTGATCTTTGGGTTCTTTTTTTACCTCTCTCACCAAGGCTCTTCTCGCCTGATAGCTCAGTTTGGAAGGGTTCTGGTCGTCCCAAACGTTTTCCATTTAAGGAATGGAGGCCACTGTGATCTTGGGAACCTTAAGTGCAGCAGAAAGTTTTTTTGTAACCTTGGCCAGATCTGTGCCTTGCCACAATTCTGTCTCTGAGCTCTTCAAGTTCCTTTGACCTCATGATTCTCATGTGCTCTGACATGCACTGTGAGCTGTAAGGTCTTATATATACAGGTGTGTGGCTTTCCTAATCAAGCCCAATCAGTATAATCAAACACAGCTGGACGCAAATGAAGGTGTAGAACCACCTCAAGGATGATCAGAAGACATGGACAGCACCTGAGTTAAATATATGATACATGAGTGTCACAGCAAAGGGTCTGAAAACTTAGGACCAAGTGATATTTCAGTTTTTCTTTTGTCATAAATCTGCAAAAATGTCAACTATTCTGTTTTTTTCTGTCAATATGGGGTGTTGTGTTTACATTAATGAGGAAAAAAATTAACTTCAATGATTTTAGCAAACGGCTGCAATATAAAAAAGAGTGAAAAATTTAAGGGTGTCTTAATACTTTCCGTACCCACTTGGATATATAATATATATATATATATATATATCTATATATCTATATATATATATATACACACACAACAGCAGGGCCTATCAGAAATATTCTTTACTTAATAAATTTATGAAAATTAAATAAAAAACTAACAAATATCCTAGTATGCAGAGTTTCGGTTCATTTTTGTGCTGCGCGAAAGGAAAACAGATGGCAGAAAGCGGCATCTATTTTTCTTTAGGCTTATTTTACAAAAGCACAGAGATTTGTTTTTATTGTGAATGTACACTAATAAAGGCAAATCTTTTACAGTTCTGATTATCTTTAGGACTAAAAGGAGTAATTTCTTCTACCGTTGGAAAAAATTCAAGTGATTGCGCCGGCGCCACATGCACACACACAGTTAAGCATTGACAAGATAAGCCTGTATCATGCATCACTTTAACAGCACTGATAAAGTTTTGTTTACATATGTGTGGTACTGTGTGTTTTAGTATGTATATTAAAGACAAAAACATACGCATTCTTTTGAAAATATTATGTATTTCAAAAGGATACATGTAATTCATATAACATATATATATATAAATATAATTAATATATAAACATAACACATTTCTCTTAAATATATACATGCATGTGTATTTATATATACACATAATAAATATACACAGTACACACACATGTATTATGTAAAAACTTTTATTTTGGATGCGATTAATCGTTTGACAGCACTATAAAAAATATAAAAGTTATTCTTATGTTTATTTTTTAAAAATCAGTAAAAATTTGACAGCAAAAAGACACGTAAAGCACGAGCTGAATTGAACGTTGTAAATGATACTAAAAAAACTTTCACTCGCAAAAAAGTCTAAATTATCACTCAGACGACAGAAGACATGCAGTAGATTCTGTGCAACAGGTTTTTCAGTAAAGTTCTGATCATTTGATCGAGTCTAATGCTTTTAGTATGCTTAAGAAAGGTTCATTTTAAGGTTAAAATATCTTCAAATGAAGCTTCTCTGACTGACCTGGTCAATGACAGAGTCCAGGGTGCTGAGGAGCAGGAACCCGCGTCCCCGCACCAGATACTCTCCCAGCGCCACCATGTGACTCTCCTCCTCGTCCTCGGCCCGCTGGGCCACCGCACTACACAACTGGTGCACATCCGTCAGGAACTCCCGTGCCAGGGTGTTACTGGCCCCACTCATGTCCGAGCTGATGGAGGAGAGAAAACCAGAGCATGAATACATGTAAATCACCTGCTGGAACCTGCTACAGCTCTGCTTTAGTTTCATATACATTGCAGTTCTCTTTTTGTATAAATTAACAAGAAACTAAAAACAAGTGAAACTGCTCAGTTGGTTTCATGTCCCATAAATTCTTCTATATAAATGGATTTAAATACAAGAAAATCTGCTATTGTTATAATCTAGTATGCGTCTACTGTTTTTATGTTTATATGTAATTAATTATGCAGTCTCAGGGGTCCAGACAAAAAAATCGAGTAAGGAGCCATTGGCTCCTATAAGAAAAACATTTGGCGCCAAATTATTTTTTTAGGTGCCACAGAATAAACGTGATTTATTTTATTTATTTTTTTACATTTTAAAATTTCAATCATACTGTCATGTGTTTATGTCTCATCTTTTCTTGATTTATCAGCATTTTAATCCATCTTGTAGATGACCTGAACTAAGGTTCACTTAATGTTTGGGGGGTGGGAATTCGCAGCATTGACCCAATAAAGACGATGTTTTGTTCGTGGAAAACCTCTAAAAATGCGGTCGCGAAATTCAGGTCTGGACTTGTACAATGTCAATAAATACACCCACAACATAGGTGGCGCCACATACTCATAAAACAATGTGCCATGAAAAACGTAAATGCGTTTGAAAGATCGCGACCAAACATCCCTTTGGTGATTGTTAAACTAAACAAAACCCAATTTGAAGACTACCGTAAGATTTTTACTTCGACTGTTAATAGTTTTGGTCTGCTCCTATTAATGGATAGCCAAATGTCCTAATTCAGTTCCGATTGGCTACGCTGTTTTTTTTTTTAGTTTCTTTTAGGTATATCAAAGTTGTATATTTTTTTAATGTGATTGTTTGTACATTTTACCAGTTTTTACCATACCTTCAAAACAAAAATTAAAATAGGAAAAATATGCAGTATGAAAATAATTGAAGATAAAATGTGTTTTACTGAGAAAAAAAAAGATTTGGTTTTTAAAAAGACTTTTTCCAAAAGGTACATCTGGAAAAGGGGGGTTGTCTTATATTCGGGCCAATACGGTAAATGTCTTTTCCAACTTGAAATATACAGTCACAAATAATTGCTCATTACACAGAATCTGTACCAGTATCCACGGACCATAAGCATCACTTGGTCACTGAGTGTAGTTTGGGCTCCTCCTAAGCATCCTATAAATGTTGTCATATTCTTTCACACATTCAGTCTGTTTTTCCTCATTAGTAAAATGCAATTTTGTAGGAGAAGTTGAATCATGTATTAAAAATATTAATATGCAGTAGACTTTGCAGTATCTAATGCGATATATCACGTTAATGACTATGCACGATCTTGTTATCGTGGCTATTCTAAATACCGTGAATAATTATATATTACAAATTATTCAGAATTTTGAATGCATTTTAAGGATTTAATAAGCACAGTTTCACTCTCTGACAGCAGATACACTGGTGTGAAAAAGTGTTGGCACCCTTCCTGGTTTCATGCAGTTTTTAAATGAAGGTTTTTATTATTAAGGGAAAACAAAATCCAAAACTACATGGCCCTGTGTGAAGAAGTGTTTGCCCCTTTGTTAAAACTGTGGTTTATCACACCTGTGTTCAATTTCTCTAGCCACACCCAGGGTTGATTACTGCCACACCTGTTCACAATCAAGACATATCTTAAATAGGACTTGCCTGACAAAGTGACGTAGACCAAAAGATCCTCAAAAGCTAGACATCATGCCGAGATCCAAAGAAATTCAGAAACAAATGAAAAAGAAAGTAATTGAGATTTATCAGTCTGGAAAAGGTTATAAAGACACCTCAAAGTCCATTTAACACCACCAGTTCAGTCATATCAATAAAGCAGCTAAATAATCAAACTTGATCAGTGAAATGTAGGTTATGGTATGCACACAGACTATGATTATGTGAGGCCTGGCAGGAACTACAGTGATATTACGCAACAAGATTAGGCTTTATGGACACGGACAGCAGATTCTGTCATCAGACACTGACCCAGCATACTGTATCGCATCAACCAGTTATTCCATCCACCACATCAACCGCTGGACAGGATTTCAGCCGGCTCACTTTACCAAACCACAGACAGCAGAACACATGGTCACAATAAGCATAACAATTCCCAGACATTGATTTAACCTCATTACTTTGAAGATATTAAGGATGATTGCAATAATTACGCATTATATTAAACCTCAAAAATCAAAAGAAAAAAGGATATTTTTACAAAATGTTAAAAAACTATTATATTAATGATAATAAACTATTATTTTTATAATAAATAAAATTAATATATTATATTTACTGTTGAATTAAAATGTTAAGAAAAACATATTATAATAATAATATTTACAGTACAAGGTAAATCACATTAAAATTTGGTCTTAATTTGGTCTTTTCACGATTATATATTAAAGACTTATATATATATATATATATATCTATTATAATATAGTAAAAAAAATGTATATATAAATAAATTATTTTTAAAATATAAATTCAAATATTATATATATATATCTATAATTCAAAATATATCTAATTATAATATATATCCACACACACACACACACACATATGAGCGCCTTTTATTTATTATTAAAAAAAAGAAATAAATTGACAAGTCAATACCTCATGGTTATTTAATATGTCCATACTCCCCCCCCCCCCCCCCCCTCTCCCAAAGACATATTTCTCTGTGTACACAATGCTCAAATACCATTTTAGCAGACATTTTAATACGTTCGCTTTACATCACAGCAGCTCCAGCACCCCGACGGTGCTTTAAAGACACACCCCCATTAAATTCTACAATATCCAGAAACACACACACACTATTCCAGTCGACCGACAGTACCTCCTACGACCAGCTGGCAGTGAAACTCAAAATCTCCATCATCGTCTGCAGTGTTTCAGCCACATATTCCACTCATGCTCGTAGTAGCGTCTCCCCTAAACCGCAAGAATCAAGCCTACATCCGCATTCCTCCACACTTCACTAAAGACTGAATTTTCTGTCCTGCTCCATAAATTCCATTAAATCGGAATTTCAGAAGGAAGCTTTCCAGATTTTGAGTTGATCAGTGCATCACATGAAAGCATGTGATGTCACATGGTTGCACAGGGGCAGGCTGGGAAGCAAACTTCTGGGCAGGCCTGGGGGTGACTGAGTAATTCAATTTTGTAGTAAAGTTTAGATGATAAACCTGCCATTTGCCGGACGCTGAAACAATCCTGTAATGTAAAAACAAATCTTAGTCTTCTGCAAACCATATTATCTTATTTTGCACAACCGTGTAAATATGAATATGCTTGGACTCCATCTTTTTAAATACTGTTATTTTCAAACTTAATTAGTAAACTACATTAGTTAATATGAAGCATTTATTAGTTTTAGTTAATGTTAATTTCAGCATTTACTAATACAGCACATTATTAAATCAAAGTTATTATCTAGCCCAATGACTAACAATACCATGTATTTTTATCACGAGTTTCAAGTTTCACGTTCTGTCATCATTTACTAACTAATTTCCAAACCAAAAAGACTTCATTTGTTTTCAACTGAAGAAAGCAAGACATTTTTAAAAAATGTCTATGAAAAGGGGTTGGGTTTTTGTGCAACAATTCAAGTCCCCTGATGTCCAGTGTCTTTTCTTCTAAATGTCTTCTTTTGTGTTCCTTTTTGATCATGTTAACAAACGAAAACTTGTAGTGTTACATGCCCTTACCTCGTCAAGCAAATGAATAGTACCTTAGTAATTTTTTCCCAGTAATATTTTCATATCAGACAATATGAAGCTATTCCCACCATTGGGATAAATAATAAGAATTGCGATTTTGCCGAATTGCAAGCTTAAAAAATTCAATTTTAAGATAAAACTCGCACTTCTATTTATTTTTGCTTTGTTTTATATCACAGCGTATATGAAAGAACAATGAAAACCCGAAGACATTGATTTTGAAATACAGTGCTTACTTTATTATACCACCTTCTAAAGAGAAAACACAATATCTTAGGATCTGTCAAAACTAAAAAACAAACAGGTTATGTCATTTATTAGGCAAATAACAAACGGAAACACTACGTAAATAGGGCTTTATCACACAAAAAATAACCCAAAACACTACGTGAATGAAAAGCTTATACACATACTTGGTGCTTAACCAAACAGCACAGAATTAATGATGTGTAATCCCGTACTGTTAGTTTTAGGCAGATGTGCAAATTACATTGGTGTGGGCTAATAATTTGTTAAGAGCACTGTACAGTTCCGGAAATGCAAATATCTGCACTTGGCGATACCACACATGTAAACACCCTATATTATTACACTGCACTACCTCCCTTTTATTATCATTACATGCTATGCCAGTTAAGGATAAACTCATACTTGATATGCTGTCCAGTTGCCAGTAGCCTATGGTCCCTGGGACATAGAAAAATTATTTTGAGTTTGCCAGGACAAAAAAAGTGTGAATAATCTTGCAACGTCTAATTTCTGGTTTAACTATTGCTTTAAACAAAGCACTTACTTTATTATCTCTCTCAACCAGATAAACATTTTGAACGTCAAAGGGTTTCTAATATGCAATAATCGCACATGCGTTCACCTCAGACGGGCTGTAGCTTGGTCCCGTTCCTGTGTCCTCGGCTAAAGTTTCCAGGAACTGCCTGCTCACAACGAACTGATAGGAGCGGAGAAAACACACTTAGGCGCAAACAGCATGTTGCCACTTGGCCGACAAAGAAAAGCCTTTTATCACTCTCCTCAAACATCAGCTTCTCTCAACACAATCGAGCTCTGTCCTGCTTGCTATGATTTTTAGTTCATCTCAACAGGTTCAACTGACTGAGGGGCCAACTGTAATGTGGTAAATTACCGCCCAAAACAAAAAAAAAAAAAAAAAAAACCCTGATAGAAACTGGATCTGTGCTTAAAAATATCTCAAGATGCAGTGGAGTCCAGTGTTTTTTATTTGGTGACAGAATCACACAGCTGAATTTTCGTAAACAACGAATGATGTTATTCACAGTCGCTTGACAGACGGATCAAAGAACCATGATTTGCAGTTTTTTGAGTAACTGTTTCGTTGAACACAGCTGGCACCCTTAGGGCTGGACAATAATTCAATATCAATGTTTTTTTTTGTTTTTTTTTCTATAACGGTGATATGATTTTTAAACACCTTTTCCGATATTTCGATATACATTACCAGTTTCCCATTCATTGATTTATTTGTGCCGTTTGACTTCGTTGAATAAACATGAGCACTGCACGTTTCAAAAACATAACACGACGCGGGTGTTTTATATGAATTAATGTATCTCTGAAGGGAACCGACTGACTTCAGAAAAGTTACGATGACATTTTCATTTGATCTGATAAAGAAGAGTTCATGAGCGGAGCTGATTTGATTACAGCAGTTACTGGAGAAACCACTAGTTATACCGCTCTCAAAGAGCCTCCTGCTGGCAGACAATCAGTTTTCATTTTAAATAAGCCCGTCTCCAGCAAGGTTATTTTCGTAAACTAAAACTAAAACGAAAACGATTGGTCAAAAAACATTTTCATAAACTGAAAAAAAAAAAATCTAAATAAATTGATGTGTGTCGGTTTAGGGAAATACCCGTAAATGGCACATCATGCACGTGAGGTTATCTGACGGAAAGACGCAAAGCAGTTTAAAAACAGAGTCATCACGGGTCCTGTTTAGGTAAACCCTGCTCGCATTAGCTACACAAAAACACCACCCGTTATCCGACACCGCCAGCAAATTAAATTCTGTACCCACCCTGTTTGACATAAGACCCGCAACCTGAACCGCACCCGCATTAAATAGGCTACTGCATCAGTAAGGCAAAATTATTTATTTCCTCATGTAACACAAGCAATCAAACCAAAATAGACATTTTAAGTTGGTGCTTTTTTTTTGGTGGGGTGGTGGGGGGGAAAGAAATAGTACAATCAGCGCAACAGAAAAGCTAAGAACGCTCCTCTTCCTTATCCAATACAACTTTTGCCTACATCTTGGAACATCTGCCCGGGCTGTTTTGAGCAAATTGCATAAACTACATACTTAAATCATCATAAATGAAAAGAACATATGTAGCTAGGACTTTACTGTTAAGTGTCATTGCTCTCATTAAACCTGCAGTGGATAGGCTTATGCGGCCGTTAGCCTTTACAGAAGCATTAAAACTAATCTTAAAATAAAATGATATAGCGTACAGAAAGCGAGCGTCATCACTTCGCTGCAGCGCCAATTCTATAGCTGCACCTCTGCACAATCCAATTTGAGGCTCTGCCATTTATTATGAATTGCATTAGTCACACTTCTTTATGTGTGTTTGTTCGCGGGAAAGTGAGCAAGACACGACGGTTACGGTATCATGATTATAGTTAAAAAAGTTGAAAGACATAGGCTATAATATAAAGATATTAGCTACATTTATTTTCAAATTAAATATCACAAAACACATTTATCATTCAGTCTAGTGCGTTTAACATATAATGTAAGCGCAACTTGTGTAGACTTAAAAAGGCATGACTGCTTAATTTTGGTGTGTATTTGCATACTTTTACCATCTAATCAATCTCAACAAGTTTTAATTTGGTGTCGCTAGACGTTTGCATCACTAAAGTTAAATTAGCCTAAGTCTTTCTTTGGCCTGCGCTCTGCAAGTGATCTGTTAAATCTAATAAACTTTAATTACTAAAACTAAAACAAACTAAACTATATAAAAACTAAATAAAAACGTTCACAAAATAAAAACTAAACTAAAAATAACAAAATTATTAATGAAACTAATAAAAACGAAACAATTTTATTGCAAATTTGAAAATGATATTAAAATAAAACGAATTTAAAAATGCTAAACTATAATAACCTTGGTCTCCAGCAACATTTCCAGTTTTTGTTATTGTTCGATTTTTTGTTTTCTGCAGCGACTCGGAGCACTTTCATACCCTTTTTTTCTGGCTGAAACACATTTATTTCAATCTATAAGAATAATCAGCCTAAACTACCATTCAAAAGTTTTTGAACAGTAAGATTTTTAATTTGTTGGCATTTATTTTTATTTGTTTTATTGTTTTTAAAGATCTCTTCTGCTCACCAAGCCTGCGTTTATTTGATTCAAAGTACAGCAAAACAGTAAAAATTTGAAATATTTTTACTATTTAAAATTTGTGCTTTCTATTTTGAATAGATTTTAAAATGTAATTTATTCCTGTGATCATACATAGCTAAATTTTCAGCATCATTACTCCAGTCTTCAGTGTCACATGATCCTTCAGAAATCATTCTATATGCTGATTTGCGATTGAGGTTAACAATATTTAAAACAGTTGAGTAAATTTGTTTTTCAGGATTCTTTGATGAATATAAGATCCAAAGATTCAGCATTTTCTGAATGAAAAGCTTTTTGTAAATTATACACATTCCCATGCAGTATATTTTAATAAATTTTTTGGGAAGAATTATAGAAATTAATTTTATTTAGGCAAGGAATCTTAAAATTGAACAAAAGTGATGTAAAGGCATTTAGATGTTATCCAAAGATTCTATTTCAGTAAATATGTTCATATCGATACGTATTATATGTTCGAAAATTCAGAATATATTCGTGATATAAATTTTTGGCCATATCGTCCGACCTAGGTCTCTGCACACTGAGTCAGAAATTTTCGTATGCGTTTTTTTGTATTTGAAATCCTATAAATTAGTCATGCACAGAAACCTTGCACACTGAGTTTGATGCGTATTAATTAATCCGTTGCAAAAAAATTCACAAAACAGCACTAAATGGAGTCTTCAAGCAGTGAGGATGATTTTGTTGTCCTCTCGCTTCTTAAAAAAAGAAAAAAAAGAAATATTGGGTCCATCCAATCCTGTGATAGAGAGGAAGGAGAGTTCCCCTCGTTATTAAGTACACGGATTATCACGGATTCAATTTTACTTTCAGGATGTCAGTGGCTCAGTTTGATGCTTTTGCATATTAAAAAGAAGACCACCAATTTCTGTGAACTCAGTGGGCAAGGATCTATATACAGTGCTTTGCGCGATGAGACGATTTTGGATTTTGTCGTGCGCTTGTACTGGCTTCGGAAGCTGGTCAAAACCCCTCCAATTCTTGGTTTACGGATGCGACAAATGAAAAATCGCACGCCGATCCCGATTTTTTATGACGGAACAATAGTCGGAGGCTTGTGTGTAACGTGCCTTGACATAACTGCGGTCTTATTTGTTTTAACCGTCGAAAATTTTCGGACTCAGTGTGCAATGACCTTTAGACATCTGGATCATCTTGAAAAAGAAGACGGCTTACCAGAATTTGAGCGCATCCTTTGCTCTCGGGTCACCGAGTTGTCGCACACAGTGAAACGTGCAGAGAAAACTCTCCAAACACTGAAGACTGATCTGAAATCAGAGAAAAACAACAACATACATCTCTGTTATGAAGGAGATTTGATTTCACAGACGAATTAGATGTTTGCATTTTCTGAAGTATAGACACTTGGTTAGGAGTTTGATCAAACATATAACTTCTGAATGATGGTAAAAATAGGGCTGATTTAATTGAGCAAGCACCAGAAAAATGCTCTTGCAAGGCAGCTTTGTGCACTTTAGTAGTACATCAAATGAGCAATAAATGTATTATATTTCTACACAAACGTATCAAAATGAGACACGCATTGATTTTGGCCAGTTTTGATCAGCAAGTCTTTTCCTTCATTCAGTCAACCAGTGAGCTCTCAAAACACCCAAAGACGTCTCTGTTTCTCCATTTACTGGAACAGACACAGAATAATCACATTAAATGGAGCAACTTCCACTCATATGAGTGAGTAAGAGGTCAGACGCAGGAAAACGTACTACAGCTGCTGCCTCTACATGAGTGTGGCTGTGCCTCAGATCACATACTACACATACTACCCAAAAGCAATAAAATAATATATATAATAAATAATAGATAGATAAATAAATAATACATTTATTGTTATTATTTATTTGTTTGTTTGTAATTTGGGTTAAAATATACCCTTGATAAATTCTTACCGGTTTGTGAGGTTTCATACATAGTATTAGTATCCTTATGGATGAATCTTATGAAGTCCTGTCAGAACTGTCAAGGGTCCTATTTCAATCATCAATCAATCAATTAGGCTGTGCTATATTGGAAGGAAAAATCGATACATTGTTAAACAAGCGATATTCGATATGCGGATAACATAAGTGTGTAAAGCGATGTAAGTAATAGTTTAAAATATTTAACAATGAAATTATATAAAAATTTGTTTCACATTCGGTCTTGGAAAAGAAAATCACGATAACTTCTGAAAGTGCCCAGTGTTTTGGCATTACATAAAGTAATGTCACAATCAGAAAATGTCATTTTCCATCAATGTGACCATACAAACAAACAAAATTAGACACTATTTTATAATTCATTGTAACTTGCTTTCCATACCCTGTCTGATATAAGACCGTACTTCTTCATAACCCCAGCAAAAACGAAGTCCTGAGAAGTTCAAACATGGAAATTAAAGGCAAGTGAACAGTCAGTTAAAAAAGAAAAAAGAAAGAAAAAGAAAAACAAAAGAAATACAAAATTTACAAGCATAGATAAAATAAACAATAGTATTCAGGTACAGAAATGTAATAATTAATGGTAAAATAAACTGCATAGTGTTCACTGTATTAATTAAATTTAGATTAATCTTTGTTATAGCCGTTTTTTTTTTTAACATTAGTGACATATTCAGCAGCACGTATTTATAGGGTGCTGTCCCTTTAAAACCACTGCTGATCCAGTATAATATACACTCTGATTTCATCTGAGCTGTTTACATTCATTTACAACAGGAACACCGACTGCTTTTACGAGAATATTACCGCGAGACGGTACATTGACATACGTCCTGTGTGTTTGTGTCTGTTCAAAACATAGAAGATGCTAAGACGAATCAACTCGTGTTCACGTCGTCTGAACGTGTCTCCTGTGTGCGCGCGCGTTTTGCAGGTGTGCGGCAGAATTGAAGATGCGCTGTGCGAGATGCGGCTTGTGCGCATGCTTCAGGTGTGAATCAGACAGTAAGACGAGACGGCAAAGAGTTGTTTTCTACAACTTGTTGCACTTAATAACTCTTTTTAACGTCAAGCAATTCCCTGCTATATGCGTCGAACTAAAACTTAGACCTTTTGCAACGTTTTGATTTAAGTAGCCTATTATTAAAATGATAAATGATATCGCACGCCGTTGCGATATGCATATGGCTGTATTTTACTTTGCGAGATTCGATATATGTGCAGCCCTACATCAATCAATCAATAATAAATACATAGTATTCTTCATTCTTGTCATTAGATTATTTATTTATTTGTTAAGGTTATTTTCACTATTGTGTTGAAACACGACTCTTGACAAATTCTTGACAGATTTTTTTCATCCATATTATTATGGATAATAATCACATGAAATCTGTCAAGATTTCTGAGAAAGGTCATATTTTAACATCATTATATATACAGTGGTGTGAAAAAGTCCTGATTTCCTATTTTTTTTTGCATGTTTGTCACACTTAAAAGATTCTTTCATCAACAATTTTATATTACACAAAGATAATGCAATTAAATACAAAATGCAGTTTTTAAATTGTTTTCATTTATTAAGGGAAAAAAGCTGTTAAAACCTGCCTGCCACTACGTGAAAAAGAAATTGCCCCCTAAATCTAATAACTGGTTGTGCCCCGCTTTGCAGCAACAACTGCAATCAAGTGTTTGAGATAACTGGCAATGAGTCTTTCACATCGCTTTGGAGGAATTTTGGCCCACTCTTCTTTGCAGAATTGTTTTAATTCAGCCACATTGGAGGGTTTTCTAGCATGAATGGACTGTTTAAGCATCTTTAAGCATCATTTAAGTTCGTTCTTTGATTTGGCCACTCCAAAACCTTCAAAAATTTAGTTTTTCAGAGGTGGACTTGCTGGTGTGTTTTTGATCATTGTCCTGCTGCAGAACCCAAGTTCGCTTGAGCTTGAGGTCACAAACTGATGGCCGGACATTTTCCTTCAGGATTTTCTGACAGAGTGCAGAATTCATGGTTCCATCAATTATGGCAAGTCACCCAGGTCCTGATCATCACACTACCACCACCATGTTTGACCTTTGGTATGATGTTCTTTTTATGAAATGCTGTGTTGTTTTACGCCAGATGTAACGGGACACACACCTTACAAAAAGTTCAACTTTTGTCTCATCATTCCACAGAATATTTGCCCAAAAGTCTTGGGATAATCAAGATATTTTTTTGGCAAAAGAGAGACGAGCCTTTGTGTTCTTTTTAGTCAGCAATGGCTTTTGCCTTGGAACTCTCCCATGGATGGCCGGTTTGCCCAGTCTCTTTCTTGTTGTTGAATCATGAACACTGAGCTTAATTGAGGCGAGTGAGGTCTGCAGTTCTTTAGATGTTGTACTGGGTTCTTTTATGACCTCTTGGATGAGTCGTTGTGCTCTTGGAGTAATTTTGGTTGGCTGGCCACTCCTGGGAAGGTTCACCGTTGTTTTAAGTTTTCTCCATTTGTGGATAATGGATCTGATCGTGTTTCGCTGGAGTCCCAAAGCCTTAGAACTGGCTTTATAATCCTTTCCAGACTGATGCATGTCAACTGTTTTGATTCTCATCTTTTCTTGAATTTCTTTAGATCGCGGCATGATGTGTTGCTATTTAAGCATGCTTCACTTTTTCAGACAGGTTCTATTTAAGTGATTTTTTTGATTCAACAGGTCTGGCAGTAATCTGGCCTGGGTGTGGGTAGTGAAATTTAACTCAGCGTTCTAAAATAATGTGTTAATCACAGTTCTTTCATGATTTAACGGGAGGGGCAAATAATTTTTCACGTAGAGCCAGGTAGGTTTGGACAGCTTTTTTACCTTAATAAATTAAATCATCATTTAAAAACTGCATTTGGTATTTACTTGCATTATCTTTGTGTAAAATTAAAATTTGTCTGTATCTGAACATTAAAAATGTGACAAAGCTTTAAATCAGATTGGCCAACCCTTTTTCACACCACTGTGTGTGTGTGGTGTAAGATATATTATATCCCAAATATAATATATTATATATATATATATATATACAGTGTATATATATATACACATATATATATACATATATACAGTGTTTCCCCTGCATTCTTTTAGTGGGGCGCCCGCCCCCCTGAAGGTCCAGTTAATTTTTATCTTATTAATTTTCCTATAGCGCCTAGAATCCACAAATCATTTAAGTGTACCTTTCTTAAGACTGTCTATACCGTGTTCCCCCCAAAAACCCCCCCCCCCCCCCCCCCCCCCTCTTTCATTAACAAACAAATAGCCTTATGTTATTTATCTTATTTACACGACGCCATGTCATTTCAGTCTCTACGTTATGGTCGCGCTCTCTGCATCACGCACAGCTGAGTCCGCCTGATGCGCGCGCTCGACACCACACACACACACACACACGCACATTCCCACTAGTATTTGTAAATATTAAGCCGCAAAACGATTCATATTTAAATATGAATTCTGCGTGTCTCTGTGTTAATGAATGGCGCAGACGCACTGTAAGAGATTCTTAGGTTACTGCTTATTTGTAGGGGGAGCATCACAACGGGATGTCAGTTAAAACACCTTGAGGCAATATCCATTTACAAGTTTTATTTCACCAATGCTAGTACATGACTTCATCCACAGGTATCAGACTGGTTTATCTGTACACAGCCAAACACCATATGAAATAATCCAGAGCAGTGAACAAGGAATGAACTGACTACTGCTCAGAAGCAACCCTTCTTAAAGGCCCCTAATTGGAGCCAGAATAGGATGCAGCTGTCAACAGTGGGTGGAGCTACAATCACCATGTCATAGGTTTTCCAACACGCGCGGTTTTGTGTAGTACTCGTACTGAAACGCTTGTGACGCTTCCAGTGATATTAACCTCTGCCGTCTCACTAATGAGGACATAAAACATGAACAACAACTCCAGAACTGCTCTGAGAATCACTTCATCAGCATTTGACCGTTTCATCTCAGTAAAACTATCATCATGTCATACACACACAGAAATGTAAAGGTATTCACGGCAACCCGGCAAACTAACGTTTGGTTTAAACTGAGGGCATTGGCTTTTATTCAAATATACTATTGTTCAGTAGAATGTACGTAATAGGCTGCTATTACTACTAAAAGTATTAAAACCTTATTTTTAAGGAATAAGCATTCAGTATTTCTTAAATGTTTTAATTGTAATATTAAATTACCTTTACTTTCCAAAAAATTTTATTTGTTAATTTTCATTACTTAATAGATAGATTAAATTAATGTTTTATGCCTTAAAAATGTAAATACCCAACACAGAATTTCTGAGCAAAAAAAATCATAAGGCTATTGTAAGAATAAATGAAACTTGTTTTTATGCTTTCAAATGATTAGACATGCTAAAACAGAATTTGGTTCCAATAAAACATAAGGTTGGACAAATAAAACATTCCATAGGGCCCTAAACATGTAATATTTTTGTTAAACCTTTAATAAATTGATGTTAAATTGTTTAAATTTCATGATTTTAATTAATTAGACATCCTTTTTGATTAATCAACATGTAATTTAAACCATTAAAAGGAGTCCGAAAAAAAAAACCAAAAACGGAATCTACCCCCCCAAAGCGTTAAACCTCAGGGGAAACACTGTATGATACCGGGTTATATATATATATATCTATATATATATATATAATATATATATATATATATATATATATAATTATATATACACACACACACACACACACCACACAACCACAACACAGTAATTATTAATAATACTACTAATAATAACCTTTTTTTTGCATTACTGTTAATGATGCATCATTTAAATGATAAAATACCTATACATCTGAAATCACAGGCATGTCTGGAATGTCTGATCTTCCCAGGATTTGCATTTGCAGACGACCGGTCACCTGACCCTTTTAACTAGTAACCGTGGGGGATGTGCGTTAATGCGGTCACAGGCTTGACAGCAGCTCTGACTGATCCTCCAGCTCTCATACCGCACGCGCGCGTCTGCTGTAATTGCTTCACTAATCCACATCTCCTACAAATCATTTCATATGAAAAACCGCTAAAAAACAGTACACTGGCTGCCTGAGATGCTGTGATCCCATCCTTCACTGCTGCACTGACCTGCTTCATCCCTTACACACTCATCATTGAACTATTGAAATGATTAAGTTTGGGTTATAATCATGGTAAAATTTACAACCACATAGGGTTGCAAAGTAGGGATGCACCGATACCACTTTTTCCAGTACTCGCCGGATACCGATCCTTTTATTTTTGGTACTTGCCGATACCGAGTACCGATACCGATATTTTTATTGCATTTTTAACTTTTTAAAATATTGAGTACAGAAACCAAAAGAATATGTATAATGTTAGTAAGTTAACTTCATTTATCAAATAGATACAATCAAACCAAATTTATTCAGACACCTTCAACATTACTCACATTATCACAGTTTATTTGCTAAAGTTTAGAAAATGGTAATAAAATATAACAATAACTCAGAGTTAAACTGTGTCAGAACAAATTCAGCTTGATAATGTTAGATAACTTTGATAGAAAGGTATGTAATGGATTACAATCAACCAAAAATTAGACAGCTGTTAGTATGACAGTATTTACGCAACTGTGAATACTTTGTCGGGCAACCTTTAGCCTTAACGACAGCATATAGTCTCCTGGGCATGCATCCAGCTTCATGCAAACCTCAACTTAAATTTTTTCCCAGACTCGGTCTGAATCATTTGGACCACATTTGTTTCAATTTTACTGGTAGTCCACTGTATGAAGAATTTTTTGGTATGATTTGTCAGTTTACTTTATTTTGCTATCCTCACTTACATAAATGAACTATAATGTCCTGCACCCACTAGTAAAAAAATATAAAAAATTATATCTGGTCTCTGAATAATTTTTTATTTGACTGTATATCCTTTGGTTATTTTCACACTTAATTATGCCCATTAAGATATATTTTACAAGTTTTTGTTACTTTCAATGTTAATTTTTTTTGCTCTATGGTACTCATCTTTAATTTAATAGCCTTAAGCGCTCCATTGCAGGGACCCACTCGTTATAAATCTCCTAACTGTGATGATTTCAGAAATAGAAGTCGCGTTTTTTCATCTGAAACGTGCTGCGATTTATATTCCAAAGCCACTCATATAATGCAGAAACACTCAAGCATGCAAAACACACGCAACGCGCACACGTATTTGTACTGATGCAGAATAGTATAGCCTAGCGCATTTCACAAGCTGCTAGATTCACTTTCGCCAGAAAGTCGTGTATGACTAAGGTTGAAAATAAATTATGTTTATAGTGAATGCCCCTATGAATGGTTTTATTTTTACGATTTAGTTTTAATCCAAATGATGCGTGTGCTAATTGAGTGAACATCAAAGATCACACAACAGAAGTGCGCCTCTCCTCTCTCTCTCCTCTCTCTCTCCTCCTACCGTTAATAACTTGTGCATTGTTTTAGTTACTTGTTTTTGACATAATCCGACCGAACTACAACTTTCCACGGATGTCTGTGAGAAGGCATATCTCGACAAGCTTGCGCATCTGTCTGCGCCGCCGCGCGCTCAATCCACTCAGCGCGTTTGGTTTATCAGCTTGTGCACATCAGCTATACAGGCGTTAATACTGAATGTTTAACATTATATTCATTGCATACATATACTTCGTAGTAGACATCCTTAACTCCTTTCTGCTGTCTGTTGTTGGTGTTTCTTTGTTTGAATATGGCGCTTATCACATGCTGTGTGGTATCGGCGTTTGGTATCGGGGCATTTTAACGAGTATGAGTACAGGAGACCAGTATCGGGCTCGATACCGATAGTGCATCCCTATTGCAAAGTGGCAGAAATTTTCCAGTAAATTTCTGGAAACTTCTCAAGGTTTCCAAAAATTTCCCCAAAATCCTGCAAAGTTTCCAAAAATTCTGGAAAGTTTTAGAAATTTACCAGAAATTTTTCGCCCCTTCACAAACCTACAACCACACACAATTAGTGATTCCATTTATTTTGTTAAAAATTAAGTGCCAAACCAAAAAAAAAATTTAACAATGTTATTGTACTCACAGAATAAAATTATTCTGAACATTAATTATCAAACTTATTTAATTACAAACATGACGTCTCTTCTGTGTGAATCTCAAAAATAACTATCAAAAACACAATCAAGTCATCAGTCCAAAAACAAGAGAAAATGTGCACTTTTTTCAGCATTTTATCTCATGTTCTGCTCTCTGCATTATTCAGGTGATATTGTGATAGAAATCATCAATCATCTATCAAAATTACTGTAAAATCATGTCTAGAGCTTATGTCAGTGACTCAGTTTCCTACAGACTCTACCTGTTTCAACAGCTCAGTGCAAACAAAACACTTCCTAGTTTTCGTGTTCAGTCACCTCAAATGACCCCTTACAATAAACTTCACTTGTGGCTGTGCCTCAGATTACATACTATCTTGTCCTAAATGAATGAATCTCATGAAACCTGTCCAAGAACATGCCACGTCATATGTTAACCCCCTATAAATAAATAAATAAAGTGCGAATCTCATGAAACCTATCAAGAACTTAACCTAAACTTAACTTTCAATAAACAATGATAGAATTAGCATTTTTAGATAAACTGTTCCCTTAAAATATTCTAAAATATCCCAAAATAGCAAGCCACAGACCACAAGCATCAGCCTATTGAAACAGTTTAACACACTTTAATCTAGTGTCCATACACTTTGTTAGTAGTATCAAAGGTTTTCAAGGCAGGGTTATTATAGGTGGCAGAGGTCATGACCTTCTGCAGGTTTCAGACACTCACCAGACAATCAGGGTCCCACTATCTGAATCAGAGCAGATGATGATGGACAGCGAGAGGCTGGAAACACGGGACACAGGAGAAAAAGAGACAGATGGGACGAGACGAACAGAAGATGAACATGACAGGAAAACTAAAATTAAACAGAAGGACAGAGAAACAGGAAAGCAATGAGGATGCAGCTCTAACTATTTTAAGAGAGAGAGAAGTTCATGCAGAATCAAATCAAGGTTCAATCTGTCTGAACAAACAGATCATATGATGCAAAGTTCCTCTGCTCACAGGGATCTTTTACTGTCACTTAGGTTCCACATACAGATTTTTGAACCAATCACCTGAGCTGTAAATGTCATGTGACAAATCACTCTGGAGATGCAGGAAAATGAAGTCAACACTGAATGGCTCTCCGCTAGAACAAACACCATCTCAAACCCTCACTATAGTGACTATCTTGAGCTGTGACATCAAAAATAACAGACAGGAAAATGCACTTTTAACACTTCTAAGAGCCCTTCAAAACAAGTGCTTACATCTAGCAGCAGGTGCTGACTATTAAAGCTAACCAGCCTAATCTAAAACCCCTGAGACAAATGATCTACAAAAATCAGAGCATTAAAATATACACCAATAAACCACAGACTAAGGTTATGTAGCACGTGCAAATTTCATTCATACTACATAGAATGTACAGTCATTTTTACAGTCACAAAGCAAGTTTCAAACCAAATGTAGTAGCACTATACAGTATTTGGCTTTTGATGCAGCAATAGTCTCGTGACTGTAATGATTCAGACTCTGCTGCCCTTCTCAAGTCTTATTTACAGTGTTTTCCAAGAGGTCACAATGGATCAGAATTTCCCAAATTTCATGTGACCCAAGATCTGGCCTTCTCAATAAAACACTAATAGTCTCTCTGGATACATAAGGAGAAAAAACACAATTTACAGGAATGGGGTGTGTTTCTTGTTAGCTCTGTTTGCCACTCTATAGTGAACTCCACAAAACATGAACAGAAGCGCTGATATCAGGGGAACCGGAGTGGATGGACACTGATGATATTAATGGAAATGCATTTGATGCACAGACACATTGCAGCACATTCTCAAACAAAGTGTCAAAGCATAAATGATGATTCATTATAAATAATCTAATTTAAAGCATACACTTGCACTATGCATAAAGTTGTATTTTGATTCAAAGCTTCTGAACTAATCTAATTTGCTTCCACTTAGAGCAAATAAACATCTTTTTCATATATATTTTCATTCTCTGTCATCTATTGCTTAAAATCATAAAAATAAACATTAAAAAAACGTTTTGGAATCAGCTCATTTGCTTGTAAAACATCTGCAATCGGAATCGGCCATGAAAAATCAAGATCGGTGCATCACTAACAAGAAATGGCAAATAACTGAGGATCAGGTTTGATTGCTGAAGCTTTCGATTGTCGATTGTAATTGCACACACTATTGCACATATTACATTTGATGTTCAAGACTTCAAATGCACATGTTTTCAAAGAACAGACTTTATCTGGGTTTGAGTCATTTTAACACTAGTTCATTAGTCGAGAGACTGGCATGGATCATATGTTTTCATGAGCCTGGCAGGAAAACTGGGCAGCATCTAATTAACACGTTCTCACCCAGTTTCCATCGCTCAGACACGCATGCAGCACAGGAAGTCACACATGTTAGCGTCGGCACTGTTAACTTCAGCCGGTTGCAGAATAACTACGGTGGGTTTGCAGAAGTGTCATTTTTCTTCTGTTGCAAAAAAGATCAAAAAGCAGATCTTGTTTTTGCTCGCAGTGTTTTGTACGTGAACTCAGACTGTACAGATCTGATGTCGAGGATTAGATCAAGATCCGCACTCACGAAAACAGTCTTCTTTTTTCGTTTTATTTTACATTCTTCGTTGATGGGAAAAGACACAAATGTTTCGGCTCAAAGCCTTCCTCAGAGTGCAAAACACAAGACTGTTTTAATGAGTGCAGATCATGATCTCCTATACTAAGTAATTTAACAGATTGACGCACCGAAATAAAAAAAAAGATTAAGTGACGGAAGAGCACGGTGCAACCGGCATTGGAGGATTAGATCAAAACATTACAAGAAAAGTTCAAGCTTGTGCAGCATGCAGAAAACAACTCAACCCTTAGTTTGCATGTACAGTAAAACAGAGCAGGGCTCATAAAATTTCTAAATCTCTGGTAGCCCTTCGGGCAGACATTCTTCAGATTTTGGTAGACCAAAATTAATTTAAGCAGCCCGAATAAAAAATTAAAAAAAGACATCGACTGAACTTCACTTCGGACAAATCAGCATGATTAAAAATTTCAGTGATCGCTTTTTATCTTCAAATAACAAGGTCAAGAGAGTAGGGGTGCAACGGATCACAAAACCCACGTCTCGGATCATATTGCATTATCATATCAGATTTTGAGTAACAGATCGGGTCATTTTGCAGATGAGCAAAAAATATATGGTTCTTTATTATTTAAGTAACAGAATACTTCTTTGATACCACAGCAAAAACTAGTAGCATATAGGGATGTAACGATTCTAACTCACTATGCAATGCGATTCATGATACTGATTTACAATACAATTTTCCCACAATTATTCTTTTTAACAAAATGAGATTTAAGACAAATTATAAATGAAAAGGTGTCCTTTTAATTTTATATGCCCTCAACAAAATGCTGCCCTTTCTTTGTGAAATTTAATATATGTCAAATAATAAAATAACTTGAAAATTTTAAAAACAAAACCCAAATCAAATACTTAATAATATAAATAAAATAAATCTCTTCATATAAACAAACTAATGCTTGCTGTTCTTTTTTCCCTGTAAAATCAAGCAACAATGCATTTTTAATCACGATCCAAGACAAGATGCTAAATACATGTTTATTTAGACTGCAATTAGATTGGTAATTTCCGAAATTTGAATCAAAAAGCAGAATGGTTGGATTTTAGCTTCTGATGAAAATGCAAATTCACTCTCTGACAGAAGGTGGTGCTTAAACAGCAGGTATTTATATGCTGCTGCCCCTTTAAGACCGAATGCAATATAATGATGCACTTGAGAATTCTTACACCACTATTTACGTTCACTTATGACATAACCGACTATGTTTACGAGAATATTTGCAGAGACAGTTATTTTGAGATAATTGTGTGTATGCGTTCATTCAGATTTAAGGATATGCGAAAGAGGAATCAATTCTGTATACGCACAGTGTCTGAAACGCGGCTCTCTGTGCGCGCTTTGAATGAGTGCGCGCAGCTTCGAATGCGCGTGAATGGTTTAAAACACCTGAATGTCGAAGCAGTTAAACGATCAACTCCGACCGTTGTAACCCCCTACCAAGCTAGTGCACACCGCTAATCAAGGAAGAATTTTCATCACTGTTCAAGGACAGCCGGCGGGCAAAGGTGGGTGAAACATTTTGGTACCCAGAATGGAAAACCACCCTAGCACGTTACCTTCTGTGTTAATGATTTCGCTAGCCTGCAAAGAGTTTACAAGGAATGTATATATATATATATAATTCAATTCATTGGCTCGAGCCCTAAAATTCAGTGATCTGTAAAGTAGCATTAATTGCTTAAATCTGCTTCTCATAGTAATTTGTAAATTTGTGCCCTGTGATGGTGACAGCTATGAGAAGCGAGTCTGCCGTATGACCCCGTTCTTACAGAGCATGACTGTTGTGTAGGGTTGGGTATCGAAAACCGGTTCCATTTTAGAACCGGTTCCAAATTTCCAAGAACCGGGTATTCGATAAGACGCGTGCATTTCGATTCTGCTTGACGATTCCTGCGTTCGCATTTTAATTTGATTAAAAACGATTTAAGTGCAGGAACGGAAAGAACTTGCGCCCTGTTTGCGTGCAGTGCACACGAAGCACGAGCGCGAGCACAGAGAACAGAGGTCGCTGTACGGGTTCCCGGTTTGTGTCCGTTCTTGAACCGTTCCGTGTATTTCCACTGTAGAAAAGGTTGTTCCGGGCCGAAACTGACTTCTTTCATATTTGTCGACCAATATGCAGAAAACTACGTCAGTATATCATCATAAACACAGCCGTTTTTGTCTTACCTGAACGTAAACAGATTAGAAAGAAAACACACATGTACAGTATTTTTAGATCTGCGTGCGTTCGGTGTTAAAGAGACAGCAGCCTAATAAACGCGCTGCCTGTCATTAATGTTAATCAAAGAACAAAAGAAAATAATTATCTGATCTTGACTGAATATATTTAATAATTTTAATTGATTAATCTATATTTTATTTATGAAAAGAAAACCATGCAGTGTTTTTAAACTTTTAATTACAGTTTCTGTACCTGAAATTGTCCAGTTGTGTTTATTTATGATATTGCTAATTGATTAGTTTGTTCCTATCTTATTACTGACTGTTTACTTGTCTTTAACACTTTAATATTTGAAATTTATATTAATCTAGTTGTTTTTGCTGTGGTATTTTTTTTAAAGGATAGGCAAAATTTCTCTTGCAGTGTTCTGTAGGCTGCTGTTTTTTGCTCGTGTTATTCAGCTGCAACAGAATGCTTTGTAAAAAGACAATAAATGTTTGACTTAATTTTTTTTATATTGGATTTTTTTTTATCTTATTGGAATCGAAACTAGGAATCGATAAGCAGAATCGGAATCGATAAAATTCAAATGATACCAACTAGGGCTGCACGATAAATTGCATGTGATATTTAACGCGCATCTTGGCAGTAAAGCCGGTTCTGTATCAGCGGTAAATCTCCATCACGTGCTTGCTTTCACATTGAGCAGCATTAACTACACAGAGCCGTTGTTCACTGACGAGTTGCGCAAAACTACGTTCATATTCGCGCGATTTTTTGCTCAGCTCGTCAGTGAACAACAGCTCTGTAATGCTGCTCAATGTGAAAGCACGCACGTGATGGAGATTTACCGTTGATTACAGAACCGGCTTTCTGACAAGATGCGCGTTAAATATTGCATGCGATTTATCGTGCAGCCCTATACCCAACCATACTGTTGTGTAACATTTTTTCCAGTCATAATTGTGAGTGACTGATCTAATTTGGTCTTTGTTTTATGATTAGCATCAGGAGGAGAATTTTGAGTTCCCCATTCCTCCAGGAACCAGGATGAAGGACTGCAGAAGTAAGGCTAAACAACCTAGAGATGCCAGCCAAACAAACATGTACACACACGTTTACATGCCTGTCAGATGATTTCAGATGAGGGCTGAGCAGTATGATGTAAACACATACACAGTATGGCGGTAAAATCTGTACCACAATCGGTTCTTCTGACCACAAACTAACTCCCAGTGACAATACCTTGGCATAGCGACTTGTAAGAGCCAAACATATTTGCAATTATGCAAGAAAATACAGTGAATTTGTTTTCAAAAATGTTCAAAAGTAAGTTAATTTGGAGTAGAAACTAATTAAAGTTAACATCAAACACTGGTGAAGCTGCACACAAAAAAGCCATTTAGGCTTACATAAATTAAACATTTAGCATAAGAGTCAATGACTTTTCTGAACAAGTAGTTAAAATGAGTCAGAGCAACCTCTAGTTTAAAAGAGTATCTATCACATCACAGCCAGCTGTAGAAACGTGACTCACCAGAGAGAAAGATGAATTATTCAAAGCGCTGAGTCAATTAACTAGTCCACTGAGCAAAATGTGCAATCTGGCAGTAAGTGGGGCGTTGTCGGATAGTATAGATGTGAGGCTCACGCTAGATTTCACAAAAGCAGAAACGCAGGATGTTGAATCAAACGATTGCTTAAATGTGATTTAGAAATGCCAGTGGCAGATTTAAGGGTGAACTCGCATATTTAGCACTGCAGATGTAGCTATAAACATCTCGAGCAGAGCAATACAGATGCATCAAAGGTTTGGACACACAGAATTTGTTTTGTCATGAGTCATAACTGATGGTTTTTCAAAAAAAGATCTGATGAGATCGGTCAATTGATGCAAATATTAAAAACCCATGTTTCTGATTAACTCTGATGAACTGAAATGCTGGTGGAGGTTCATTGCACTCCACACCACAGGACATGTGACCCAAAATGAACCACAGGACACGTTAACCAAAGTAAATCACAGGACATGCTACCCAAGTAAATATCTTACGTATTGGCCAATCAGAATATCAGATTATCCCTATAATCTCCAGCCATTAATTCCAGTCTGGATCAAAATCCTGTCCCAACATTTTGTGCATCCTAAAATCACTGTTTGCAACAACATATGAGTAAAAAAATTTTCCATTTCAATGGTAAAATTATATTTAATAATCATTAAACATTAACAATTTAATATTTTTGGTATTTTTTGCAAAAATAAGGCCCTATTAAATGCTTTATTTTTTCAGAAATTGTTTGATATCGGATTTAAATTTTCTGGATTTAAGATTTAATAAAGACTAATAAAGCAGTGAAATGAAGGCATAACGTTTTTAAAAGATGATTTCTTTAAGGTAATAAAATAAAACTTAATTCCTTTTATTTTCTGGCAAACAAAGCACTTAAAAACAGAGGTTTACTGTAATAAAACAAAGAAGAAAAACTCTTAATTTTTTTTCCTTAAATAAGGTTTTAATTATTATTATTATAGTTTGAGACATACATACAACTGTAGAATAGCCAAGTTCAAGTTAAGCCGAACTTACTTTGACAGGCTGTCGTGAAGAACTTCAAGCTTCTGTGTGCATTCATATTGAAATAGCTAGTCTTTTTTTTTTTATATTCACAGACATTAGTCCATATTGTGATTTGATTAACTGTACAGCTCTACTTTTAATTTATTTCTCCAAAATTTGCCAAATTCTGTGACATTCTGCATTTATTCTAGAAAATCCATGATTCTTCGCATTCATGATTGTTTTTCGCATCATGGAAATCATAGGGGCCTATAAATGTTGACAGAATTGTCACGTTCAGGTGAACTGTTCACTCTGTAAAGCTCAATGGGAAGAGCGTCTCTTGATGTCACTGGTGACATCTGATGGACAGACTTCACAGCGAGACCTGATTAAACTAGAAGATTTGTCAATCATGACTAGGGTTGGGTACCGAACTCAGTACTTTTAAGGGTACCGACTGAATTGCGTCGGTACTACCGAATACCGATTCACGTTAAATCAATTGGTGCCAAATTTTGGTACCTGAGAACGCATCTGGGCGCATACGCTACAGAGAGAGAAAGAGAGACCCTGTGACGTGAGGTCACCCCTGCAACTCGTTCAAACACGCAGGGCAAGCCGAAATGTTCTGAAGTGTGGTTACATTTCTAGGGCCATATGGTTTCTGCGAAAACACAGACAGATCACGGAGTCCATTCATAAAAACTTAATTTACTCCATAACGCGGAATGCCACGGAAGTCGTCAATTTGGGACAAATAAATCAAAAGTAGCCACTGGCACTTAATTCGAATCGTTAGTGTCTGTGAATATTAAAATGCAAAAAGACGGTTTAAATATAAATCCTGCCTGTTCCTCTTGCCTCTGTATGTATGAATGGCGGAAACACGGTTTTGTTTTCTACACAAATACTGAAGCACGCGTGATGCTCGCCGTGATTTCTGGCCTCTGCGTCTCACTATATGACGGCATGAGCACAAAAACTTAATCTCCAGAGCTGTTGTGAGAGTCACTTCGCGAGAATTTTACTGTTTCATTTGAGAAAACTAGCATCATCATACTGTATACACACAGAAACTTCATGGCAACCTGTCAAAATAAAAATACAGTTTAACATGTAACAGAGATATATTACTCATATTACTTTTGTACAGTATAATGTACAAAATATTTATTATTTAAATATATATTAAAAATAAATATTACAATCAGATTAAATCACTTAATTGTAGAAAAAAAAATACAATTATTAGCCTATTAAAAAAAAATTTAAAATAAATTTTTCTTCCATGTATTAATTTCAAAAGTAAACCTCAGTTTAATTTTCATTTAATTTAAAATAAATGTTTAATGCATTCATTTGATTTTCAGAAAAATTAAAACAAGAATTTCTGGGGAGAAAAAAAAAGAAAGAAAAAGTTTGTAGGGCCCTATTGTTCCAAATGTTGAAATTGAGACTTTTGGATTTACTTTTTCACTGAAATAAATGTTTTTGTAATTAGACAGAGAGTAAAGTACCGAAAAAAGTACCGGCACCGAAATTCAGGTACCGGTACCGTGTTAAAATCTGTGAAACGATACCAACCCTAATCCATGACACTGCGTCTGACTTCATGAGAAAATGCAACAAAGCTCAGTAAATCTAAACGCTTTTCATCTGGACTCTTCCACATAAACATTAGACAACCTCATGAAACCTATGAACAACTACAAATGAAAATAAAGCAAACAATTAGGGTGCTTTCACACCTGGCCCATTGTTTCGGGAACCTGGCGCGTTTCTCCCCTTAGCACGGTTCGTTTGGGCATGTGTGAACACGGCAATCACGCTCGGATCCATGCCAAAACAATCGGTCCGAGATCACCTGAACGAGGTGGTCTCGGCTCGATTGAAAACAAACTCTGGAGCGATTCGGTTGTAGTGAGAAAGCAATCCGATCCAACGGACCAACGAACCAGGCTATATCACAATGTATAATGGGTAATTACGTAAGTTCCGTGAAAAGCATTAGCTTTGTTGTTTTGCTGATACCTCAAAATGAACCTGTGAATGTCTGGGTGAGCACGTCTTCGCCATTCAAAAATTAAAGCGCACTTTTTTGTTTTATAATTAATGCCGTCTTATTACTCTTCTTTGTAGTATGTGCATTTTAAAAAATGTTTTCCCAATCAATCCTGGACTACTGCTCAAAATGATAAATTAATATAAAGACAGCTACAAAACAACAACAATAAGCCCGCGAAGCTGTTATCGTTCCATCCTGACGGATGACAGCCGTGACAGCTCAGTGGAATCCCGGAAAATAAAACGTGGAACTTTGACCAATGAGAGAACAATTTACTCGCGCATGACTTGTATTAAAAAATTTGGTCCGTTTAGAAATTTTGCTGTGTGAAGCGAACCGCACCAAGAATAAAAAGCAACATTGTAATCATTTGAATCCCCGTTTCGGAACAAAGCAATCAATCTACAAGTGTGAAAGCACCCTAAGTAGAGGTGATCCGCAATGACAGGGATTTTAAACCGATTGGGATGATTGATCGGCGGTTCTCTAAAAAGGCCGCCGATTCATAAAACTGATCTCAATCTTGATGACCGCTGATGATGCTTGGCGTTCACGTGATGCTTGCCGTTCACAATCTCAAGTGCTGCGGCTGCCATCAAGATGAGAGGTTTGGCATGACATGCAACGGCACGTGTCAGTCTCTGTCCGGCACGGGTGAAATAATTATAATGCTTTAGGTGAGGTACAATTCATATTCTCAAAATAAAGTAATTTGAAAAGTTTCTGTGAGACAATTTCACAAACAGCATGAGTGAATCACCACGCTCTCTCTTTCTCTCTCAAAATACGCAAATGGCTTCAAATCACATCGCGTCTGCACTATAAGTGAGCTGCATGCTGCACAGTTGACACAGGAATTTTCACTTGCACAATCGAGCTGGTGTTGTCACTAAAGTTTATAAATTGCATTTTTTTCTTTTTAATTCTTGCCAGTGTTTAAACCATTCAGCGCTCGCGTGCTCTCCTGGAGACCGTGCACTCATGCACACTCGCAGCGCACACACAATGCCAGGTTCACATTACTCTGTTTGCAGTGCATATGTGGTGCGTATTTTTTCTGCGCTCATGTTAACGGATTAAAGCGTTCACTGCACGCGGTTGTGGTCTGGCAGTGCGTTCAGGAGCGGTGCGTCTGCAGCAGTGCAGAGATTGTTTCCGCACCGAGTCTATGTTTGCTGCGCTACAAGCGCTAAATTAAAGTAACAGCGCATTTTTTTTGCAGTAAATATGAACATGGATCGACACGAAAATGTAGTAATTACAACATAAATGCATATAATTAAAGTCTACTGTGTTTCACAGTCAACACATAGGCTATGGCTTTTTGGCTAGGTTTAATGGAAAAGAGCACTTTTAGATAAACAAGGCAATAATTTTAAAGTTCTTAAAGTTATTAATTAAAGTTCTTTATGAACCGCAGGATGCTTGTAATAAAGATTTTATAAAAAGAAAAAGGCAGTAGCAGAGCTGACAGCTGCCTAAAAATCAGGAATATTGATTGAAATTGTATTACTGTCCTGTGTAAAAAAAGAATTGCAATGCTAAAAAAGCCTTTTCAGTAACATTTGGATTTAAAATCAAAATAATGGATAAATGTTGTGTTTGTGGTAAACAGCCACAGATCAGGAGCAGACTCTTGTGTGAAAGCACAGTCCGTGCTGCTTCTGTACCACACATATGGACTACATACGCACTGCAAACGGAGTATGTGTGAACCTCACATACAGCTCACAAAATCAGGCTTGCGCAGTGCAAGAAATTGTGCAACAATAGCACGAATGTAAAAACAAAAATACAGTGCATGATAAAACATTAGGTGAGATAAATATATATTTTTGAAAAATGCCTAAAAAATGCTCCCCTCAAAACGAAAAAAAAAAAAATCCTCACAAGAGTCACTTAAGAGAAGAATTCATTTTCAAAAATGAAATTCAGACCCTGAATAAATGTCTAAAAATCTAGATTGGATCATTAAGAGAAGAATTCATTTTCAAAAATGAAATTCAGGCCCTGAATAAATGTCTAAAAATCTAGATTGGATCATCACTACAAATAATTCTACATTATAAAAAAAGGCTTTAAAAAGATCGGTATTAGTGATCGGATCGGCAGATACTGCTTTCTGTGATCGGCAATCGGTGATCGGCCTCAAAAATCCTGATCGGAGCACTCCTAATATTAAGCAACTTACCAAAACTCAACCAATGTCTTCAGCGAACAAATCTTGAGGAAAATAAAAACACTCCTCGGGCATACAAAAGAATCGCTACTCACACAGACATAAAAAGCAGCAAGAAGCGAAAGCAGCGAGCATCCTGTCAGCGAACAACATCCCCCTTATCAAATCTAAAATCATCTCACGCAAACCTCAACTGATTTAAAGCAACACTGACATGTTGAAAGTCTCTTCCAATGAAACACCAGCCCATATAATGCAATGGAAAAGCGAGTGGTTTGTGTAACACATCAAGATAACGGCTGACCTTTTTCTTCAGGTTTCAGTTTAACTAAACACATATTCATGACACTCAGCATTGTTCAAATCTGAACTTTCAGATCTAAAGGCCCATTTACACCAAGGACAATAACTATACAAAAATCTATAACTATAAAGGTATAGCTAATTAAAACGATAATAGCTGTAACTATAGTCATTCTATTTCTATGAGAACAGGGAAGGCCGTACCACAGCTATCACAATACACAAAATCACAATATCACTGAAATTACTTTCAGAATGATTCTTTTCTAGATGATGAACAATAAAAACATCTGACAGCAAATCAAAATCCATCTGACTTTAGAGAGCTTGAGCATTTATAGTGGCAAATGACAAAAAAAAAACTGCAGCATGCTTTTTATTTATAATAAACTAGGGATGTAACGATTAATCGCGAGCCGGTTGAAAATCAATTTAAATATGTGACGATTCAAATCGGTTGAGATGCTAAACAAATCGCGATTCAATTAGGGGTAGGAGTTTATATGATTGTAAGTCTGAGGGGAACTTACTGTCTTTCGATGGTATTTTTATTTTCCTCTTGCCTCTGTATAATGCACATCAGGGCTCCAGACTCATTCTTCCCACTGGTCGCTCTTTTGCAACTAACTTTCTCAGGGCCTGGGTGGCTCGAGCATGATTTGGTCGCAAGATTTTTATTTTTTTTTGTGCTACAACATGGATTATTCAATGCGTGCTGATGAACTTTTATCATAGTTTATAGTTATACGGAAATGAAAGTTGTTAACATTCAACCCATTCTTTATAATCAGTAGTATTATTTGTGATTTGAATATTGTGAACTGGGGGTTCCTCTTTTGCTGTGTTATAAGCCAGACTTTGGACGCTTTCACTTTCGAATTCGTGATCTTGTGGTCACTGTTTTGCTTACATACATCTACACACCTTTTATTTTTTAAGACAAAAACAAAAGATGGATTCATTGTTATTCTTAATTAAAAAGCACAACAACAATAAATCAGTAAGATACAATGACAAACTAGTTTACAAAACGTTTAACAAAAATGAATAAGATGAGGCATGGCACACACCACATGCTGTATTATATACCGACTACTAAATTACAGAACGTTTAGCAAACACAGAGGAATAAAAAAAATAAAGAGCGCCTCCATAAGTGTAATGTGAGGAAACAGACCAAAGCAAGTTTTAAAAAATGAAAACAAAAGAAAAGAAAAACTAACAGGACAGTGCTTGAATGTTTTTCCAACCCCAACACAAGAATCCAGCATGTTCACCTTCTCTGGTTTAAGAAGCGGTCTTTTACTTGACTTTCGCTTGAAAACTATCCATCGTTTCCTCAATATGCGCGTTATTTTAGTTTGCCCTTTGATGTTTCTCATATGCAACAGAAATTGTAGCGCTTATGAGTTGACCAATGCGGTGGTCGCGCCAGTGCGACCGCATACAAAATTTAGTCGCACAGGCAGAAAGAATGGTCGCAGTCTGGAGCCCTGCATATTCAAGTTCATAAGGTCAGCTTTGCTTTGTTTACAGCGGAAACCAAGAAACGCTTTAAGCGCCACCTGCTGGAGAGAGTGAATCTGCGTCTCATTCAGCTCATCCGCTGTGTGTTTCATGCAGATATTTTTATGCAGTTTCACAAAACTGAAGTCAAACAATTCTGTTTTTGCTTCAAATTTCGAAAATTTTCCATCTAATAGATTCAAAACGGCTTCATGTTGCATGCAAGCAGCATCTTGTTGGATCGTGATGTAAAAATGCGTGGTGGCGCTAATTATAAATGAAAAGGCACAGCCAAAGCCTTATTGGGTTTATCTAAAGGATGTATGTTTATTTGTGTTAATTATTATTTGATTGGGGCGTGTTTAAAATTTCATTTAGTTTGTTTATTACATTCCATTATATTAAAGTTTGTATAGCAAACGCTTTATCCAAGGCGACTAACAAATGAGGACAATAGAAGCAATCAAAAACAACAAAACAGCAATAATTTACAAAGCATATTAGTATATTATTATGGTGTTATATTTCAATTTCACAAAGAAATGTTCAGCATTTTGTCCAATCAATAATAAAAGGACACATTTAATTTTATAATTGGTCTTAAATCTCATTTAGTAAAAAATAAATAAATCATGAATCGAATCGAATCGTGAGTTGAGTGAATCGTTACATCCCTATAATAAACATAACGTTATATTGTTTGTTGGTATGGATGCTAACGTAGTTACGTTCTTGGTGTGAATGGGCTTTAACTCTAGAACTTATCTCCATCTCATACAAAGGCTCAAACAGGTTGATTTTACTTCTGGTTCATCTATTACACTGGAAATGGAAGGTCAAACACATTGCATTATGGGATACAGTTTCCAGTATAGTGTGCTTTGGCTGTTGTTTATTACACAAGCAAATGTATTAGGTGTATTAAGACAAATCTATGCACATACAAACTATATAAAGCAATAATAGCATGTGTAGGTATGCAATTGTGCCGTTTCAAAAATAACCATACTTAATTTCAGTAACCTAAAAAAGTTAACTCCATCCCATGAATTTAAATGAGCAGTTTACCAGATGGACGGCAATAAATAATTTGAAAGAACCTAGATAAACGAATGGAAACTGCATCACAATAGGGAGGGAGACCCAGTTGTCAGACAGTGTTTACTAGTCATTGGCGATGAGAAGAACAGTCATAGCGGTGAAATTATATTGCAGGAAACTGAAAGTGTGAAGCGCACAGCCACAAATACACATGAACAGAAACATACCCACACGCTTACATAAATATCAAGACAAGGAGACCCTCTAACAGTGGTGTACAGTGTGATGAAGACACAGAAATTTTGAGGCGGGGCTATATGGTTGTCCTATACTGTATCTAAATACTATATTGTAGTGGTAGATTACAGAAATTACACACTTCAAACCTCTAACTAGTCCAAATTTACATTGCAAAGGTGGCACAGAAGCCACCTCTGAGCAGCATTAAACAGTCTGTGTCACAGACACCTAAATGCCACCTCTAAAGCGCTTCTGTGAAGTGTACATTCGGCACAGAGACTCATCCTCGGATGTCTCATGTTTAAGTTCAGGATTCAGTAAGCAGAAAGTCTGTAGAAAAAAAACTTCACAGTTCAATCTCAAAACCTAGTTAAGCCTGGTTGACAGGCTATTAACCATTTAATCTACTCCACCCAAACATCCAGAAGGGCTTTGACAGGTCAATCTGGATGTGTTTTAGCTTCTTGGGCTAAACAATCCGACTAAAGCAAAGTGAACTTTCACGAACATCCACCGTCTATCAAAATGAATTACAAAAATCTGATCTTGGCCTAAATGCACTGATGGCAATCAAGAACTGTCAAATCTGATTATTTTGACACTTTGCTTGTGCATCTTATAATAAAATCAGGCATGAATTCAGTTAACTGTTAATCACACGCCAACCTAGCAAAGTACAGTGAGAATCAAACCAACAGTCAACATAATCTGAACTATTCTTGGCTGGCACTCCACAACAGCTGCTCTCAGAAGACACGGACAAGACAAATATGATTAAGAAGTGCTTAAGCTGGCTATCTCTATGTAAATATCAAAGTATTTATATCTATGCATGTTCTGCAAATTGTTTCTTGCCGTGTGATTTTAAAAAGCTTAAATCATAGATGTAAATGATTTATAAACCTGACCATTGTAGTACCATTGTGTTTTGGACATGTACCATGGTTATACCACAGGATTCTTTTAAATGATCAGTGAACACCATGAAAATCCATGGTAATTAATTATTCAGTACCATGGTTTATATCAAAGTACCATGGTATTGGCATTGGTATTACAAACTCATACAATCACTATACCATCGTAACATCACAACACTACTTTAAAAGGGAGTCCAGGGTGGTTGGTTGTAACTCAAGATTCAACTGGAAATGTTAAACCTACAGCTCAAGATCTAGTAAAAATCAGAACTAGTCAATTTGTTTGTCTACTAACCCAAAACAAAATAGTATATCTACAGATCTAGTGCATTAAATCTAGTAAATATGTCTAGCAACCCAGAACACCCTAGTAAATCTACAGATCTAGAGCTAGTAAACCAGAACTAGTTAATCTGTTTGTCTAATAACCCAGAACACCTGAGTAAATGTACAGATTTAGATATAGTAAATCAGAACTAATAAAGCTGTCTATATACAGTATAGTAACTCAGAACATTCTAGTAATTATACAGGTCAAGAGCTAGTGAATCAGAACTAGTTAATTTGTTTGTCTAGTCACCCAAAACAAAAAATTGTAAATCTACAGGTCTAGTAAATCAAATCTAGTATTTTTTGCTAGTAAGCCAGATCTCCCTAGTAAATCTACAGATCTAGGCCTACTAACTCAGAACTGGTAAATTATTCTCTCTAGAAACCCAGAACATCCTAGTAAATCAACAGATCTAGAGCTAGTAAACCAGAACTAGTTGATCTAATAAATGATATGTAAATGATATGATCACTGATCATCACCTAGATGTGCTCTGTTTGACAGAAACCTGGCTAAAACCTGATGACTACATTATTTTAAACGAGTCTACCCCCCAAGATTACTGTTATAAACATGAGTCACGTCCAAAAGGTAAAGGGGGAGGTGTTGCTACAATTTATAACAATATTTTCAGTAATTTCTCGAGGGATGGCTTCAAGTATAACTCGTTTGAAGTAATTGTGCTTCATATAACATTATCCAGAGGAACAAGTGTTAATGATAAATCCTCTGTGATGCATGTACTGGCTACTGTATACAGGCCACCAGGGCACCATACAGACTTTATTAAAGAATTAGCTGATTTTATATCCGAGTTGGTGCTGGCTGCAGATAAAGTTTTAATTGTTGGTGATTTTAATATCCATATTGATAATGAAAAAGATGCACTGGGATCAGCATTCATAGACATTCTGAATTAGGGCTGTCGCGGTGAGGGAATTTCCCTTGCGGTAATTTTGAGGGGCTCAATAGCGCGGTATGCGGTATTGTCGCCATACATATTAGTGCTGGGCGGTATGACCAAAAATTTATATCACGGTATTTTTCCAAATTATACCGGTTTCACGGTACATGACGGTATTTTTTTTCATGCATGACTGGGGGTTAACCATATTTTCTACTGATTGAGAGGAAATACTGCAGTATATTGACTTAGAATGCCCTATTTTACTGTCATGATGAATGAATATTGTCAAAAAATACCACACTAAATAGTGACTAAACACACGAGCCCTTTAGTACAACTGCACAGAACAGACGCCGAGAGAGGCGACACTTCTCCGGGAAAGTGAGACTCGCGGTCACGGGACAGCACTGGAGAAATCTTCCAACTGAACCATAGCTAAGATTTATCCAAAAAAGTCGCTAGGTTTGTCAGTATGAATATTCTATGGAAAAAAGCCGCTAAAAGGGTCTGAAAGTTGCTAAATCTAGTGCTAAAGTCGCGCTGGTGTGTGTGTGAGACGCGGGAGCTGGTGGCAGGGGGCGCTGGATATTTGTGGAGGTCAGTGTGGATATTGTGGATGAGTTCTTCTGTCATCCCGTTCTATTAGTTCTACAGCTTCAGTTTCTGAGCTTTCACGCTTAGTAACACATACAGCTGTCCCTTCACCACAGTGCAACAGTGAAAAGGGACCCCTTTCAAAAAGTGTCGCGTTCCGAACGTTGTTTAAGCGACATACACCGGTATTTTAAAAATTCATATCATAACAAAAATAAACACCGGTACTCGGTATGAACTAGGGATGTGCGCAACGACTAATTTGACTGACGTTTAAACGAAAGTTTTCTATCTGACTAGTCTAAAAGCAAGAAACCCCCAAAAGATGGTAAGAAAAAAAAACCCTGTGCGTGCGTGTTTACAGTGGGGAAAAAAAGTATTTAGTCATCCACCAATTGTACAAGTTCTCCCACTTAAAAATATGAGAGAGGCCTGTAATTTTCATCAAGGTACACCTCAACTGTGAGAGACAGAATCTAAAAATAAAAAATCCAGAAAAATCACATTGTATGATTTTTAAAGGATTTATTTGCCAAATATGGTGGAAAATAAGTATTTGGTCAAAAAAAAAAATTTCATCTCAATACTTTGTTATAAACCCTTTGTTGGCAATGACAGAGGTCACACGTTTTCTGTAAGTCTTCACAAGGTTTTCCACTACACTGTTGCTGGTATTTGGGCCCATTCCTCCATGCAGATCTCCTCTTAGAGCAGTAATGTTTTGGGGCTGTCAATGGGCAACACGGATTTTCAACTCCCTCCAAAGATTTTCTATTGGGTTGAGATCTGGAGACTGGCTAGGCACTCCAGGACCTTGAAATGCTTCTTACGAAGCGTCTCCTTCGTTGCCCGGGCGGTGTGTTGGGATCATTGTCATGCTGAAAGACCCTGCCACGTTTCATCTTCTATGCCCTTGCTGATGGAAGGAGGTTTCCACTCAAAATCTCACGATACATGGCCCCATTCATTCTTTCGTTTACACTGATCAGTCATCCTGGTCCCTTTGCAGAAAACAACCCCAAAGCATGATGTTTCCACCCCCCATGCTTCACAGTAGGTATGGTGTATGGTGTTCTTTGGATGCAACTCAGCTTTCTTTCTCCTCCAAACACGACAAGTTTGAGTTTTTACCAAAAAGTTCTATTGGTTTCATCTGACCATATGACATTCTCCAATCCTCTTCTGGATCATCCAAATCCTCTCTAGCAAACTTCAGACGGGCCTGGACATGTACTGGCTTAAGCAGGGGGACACCTCTGGCACTGCAGGATTTGAGTCCCTGGCGTCGCAGTGTCTTACTGATGGTAGCCTTTGTTACTTTAGTCCCAGCATTCTGCAGGTCATTCCCTAGGTCCCCCCGTGTGGTTCTGGGAATTTTGCTCACAGTTCTTGTGATCATTATGACCCCACGGGGTGAGATCTTGCTTGGAGCCCCAGATCGAGGGAAATTATCAGTGGTCCTGTATGTCTTCCATTTTCTAATAATTAATCCCACAGTTGATTTATTCACACCAAGCTACTTACCTATTGCAGATTCAGTCTTCCAAGCCTGGTGCAGGTCTCATTTTGTTTCACCTGGTGTCCTTGGACAGCTCTTGGTCTTGGCCTGGTGGAGTTTGGAGTGTGACTTGTTTTGGCATGTTGGGTGACAGGTGTCTTTTATATGATAGCTGGTCTTCAACAAAATCGATGCCATTAAATACAGGTACGCTCTGGAGGCCAGAGGGAGCCTCTAAAGAAGATTACAGTTCTGTGAAGCCAGAAGTCTTGACTTTGTTTGCTAAGGTGCACCCCCATCCTATATTATTACCGGGAATGATTTGAACCAATTATCTCCTTTAAAATCCACAATCTTGATTTTCTGGTTTTTTTATCCTCATTGTTGTCTCTCATCGTTGATGTAATCCTATACATGAAAATACAGGCCTTACATCCTCATTTTTAAGGTGGGAGAACTTTCACAATTGGGTCTGCCTAAATACTCTGTCGATTGCCGACCACGTATATAATAAGCACTACATGTTTGAAATTACTTAACTATTAACACAAACGTCAAATCCTCATAGATTCCGCTTGGCCCGCTCACATGCCGTCTCAAGTTTTATCAGCATTTCTTTTAGGCGGTCGCTTAAAGAAAAAACAACAAAAAAAAAAAAAAACAAAAAACAAGATAGTATACACTCAACGTCCGGCGCCAAAGCATAGCTTATTCAATCACTGGGGAAATTGCAGACAATGGAAAATCATCAATAGCCTACAGTCTTAATTTCATGGATACTTGCCAACTAATTAAAACACTTCACAAACAATTGGAAGGTTTATCAAGAAATAGCATTAAAACGGCTTTTAAAAACGTACTTCGTGTAGGTTATATCGTCTAAAAACAAAATGCAACAATGTCCATTTTACTTTCTCAGACCATGCGTTATTTGTTCTGTGAAATTATCAACGTGGTCTGGTGAAAGACGGGACCTGATGCGATTAACAATAAAATTCCTGCACTTGAAAAAATGTGCTCGGCAGGAACTGAAGTCGCAGGCATGCAGAGATAACAAAAAGCAAGCCGATGGAGTTTCAGAAAGCGCCTGGACATCCAGCACCACCACCGAAGTGGGTCTTTGTTAGAGGAATAGATGGCGCGGATGGGATCGCAGCAGCGGCGGGTTGTAGTGAATGACGTAATTGACATTTGCTGGCTTTGTTTTCGACCGGAATCCCACCAACGTTGTAAGTCATACCAATTCTAAGAAACCTTGTGTTATTTCGCAACAAATTTCTCTTTAAATGCAATGTCTAACTGGTGAAGGTAAGTTATGCATCATGACTAAAAATCAAAGAAGTCTGTTTTGTTCATTTTTTGTTGTTGCTCCTGGAATCCCCTGGCTAACCTGACCGTAGGTTTATCATGTCACTAGTAGGACTGTACCGTTTAGTAAAAAAATACGGACTAGTATGAACAGGTATAAACCTCCGTCCCAGCACTAATTCATACCTATACTAAAACAGTTCGCCTAATTTGAATATGGATCTTCTAATCGACTGGCACAGCCGTAGACTTTTCTATCGATATTTCCTCCTGGGTTTGCGACGTTCTAGACGTGCTGTCAGGCAGGTGCAGTTACAGTGTTCTGCCCCACGATACGGTGGACAAGACTACGTCTATTACAACTAAACGTTTCAAAACGCTGATTCATTCATTCAAGAGCCGTAATTAAACACTCTGTGCAACAATCATTTTACTTTGACGCCATCTTTCTAAGAGCTCCCTCCTGACCATCTTAGTGCGTCCCTACTCAGCACCCAGAGAGTATTTGCTTTCCTTGGACATGAACAACCTATTTTCACAAATATCTATGACCTCGGTGGGCCATTTGAGCGACAGTACGCCCGTACTCGCGACACTAAGAGTAGCTCATCGTATCCTAGCTCCTGCTCCGACTCATTCACTGTCCTTGTTAAGCGCTTGTTAAGTACCATCTACGAGCCTTAATACTAAGAATTAATACTTTATTCAGGAAGGATGCATTAAAATTGATCAAAAGTGATGATCCATGCATTTACTAAATGTACAAAAGATATATCATTTCAGATAAATAGTGCTTACATATCGCTATCGGAATTATATCTCATCGAGACCGACAATTAAGAATATATCTTCGATATCATTTGGCCAAGCGCCAGCCCTACCCTCAACAAATTATATTCCTTCCTTAGAAAAACATGGTATCTGCTGAGTCTTATCCAGTAGATGTGACTTTAGCACCCTCCATACTAGTCGAGACTGCTCTCATAAGTCTTAACCCATGACACTTCTCCCTTCATCACTCTGATCGTAGTTCCTATATCGCCGATAGATTCGATTGGATCTTAGTGCTAAAGCCAACGCATATTGACAACCACTATTGACCACAACATTTTTTTGAATAGACTAGAAAACTTTGTTAGCATTAATGGAAGTGCATTAGCATGGATCAAATCATACTTATATGACTGCCATCAATTCGTAGCAGTGAATAAAAAGGTATCATATCGATCACAAGTGCATTATAGAGTACCTCAAGGCTCAGTACTAGGAACGATACTTTTCACACACGTAACCTGTTACCCTTGGGAATCATTCATCAGGACACATTGCGTTAGCTTTCACTGTTATGCTGAATGCTTACTCCGCTCTACTTTCTGTCGCGCTAACAAGCCCACAAAACCATCACCCATTTGAAAAACTCATGGAATTCATAGTCACTCTATAAACAACTGAGTCACAAGTAATTCTTACTGCTAAATTTCTGAAAAAACAGAGGTGCTCCATTCTATAGGACCTAAAAAACTCTGCACGCAAAACCTAGAACCGGGATTTCTCACCTTCTTTGCCTACTTCGACCAGACCACAGTTTCTTTTTTTTGGTGTATGACACAGCCATACACCCACAAGGCTGAGAACTAGAATAAAACTGAATGCCTCTTTCAGACCTAGCTACACCGTATATTAGTGATGCACAGATCATGAGTTTCACAGCCAGTTCCGATACCCGGATTGTTTTAACAAAGCACAACTGGCCGACATTCCCCGATACCACCGACTTTTTTTATCAAGCAACAAACAAAAAAGAATAAAAGTACACATAAAAAATATGTTTATTTGGTATTTAACAGGCTAAACTGGGTTTTTGGCTATTGAAAACAACAACTGTAACTATCTGAAATTAACAGCAGTAACTGCGCAGTAAGTAGGCTACATTCAATACAAACATAGGTAGGCCTACTGACAAAAGCATTTAGCATTTGTTTATAAATTGGGTTGAAACTATAAACTGGACTTAAATGAAAACATTAACTGTAACCACATAATTTTAAAGGCAACAACTGCATAGTTCCAAAATCCAAACACATTCAACACTCCAAACAAAGATGCTACTTAATCAGCATTCAGCATTTGTTTCTAAATTTGGTGTAAAGAAAAAAATATCTTTACCAGTGAAACTAAATAAAACAAAAGTAGGCTATATAAATAAAAAATAGTTATTCCCGCAATGATTCCTACGGCGCTGTCTTTTTATCAGGAAGGCAATGTAATTTTAAGTAAAATAAAAAAATATTAATCCTACCCAGCCCCGAAACTGACCGGTTTCCTTCTGGCTTCTTCAAAAGGTGAGCAGTTCTTCTTTACAAAAAGACATTTTCGCATTTGATCGAAAAAGTTAGTCTGTTTCGTTTCTCACTCCAACACGATGAGACTCCGAGACTGAACAAAACTGTTCACTGTCTACGCTTGTGCCGTGCGGGACAGGTGAACGTTACACACTCGCAGCACACTTCACAGCGATTGCAGGAAAGCGGCTCTTTCTTTGTGGCGCCGACCAACCAACGCGGTTTCGCCTTCTTGGTATCTTTGCTCAGACAGGTAGCTCTGCAGTTCCTCGTGCCTACGCCACAGTATCTTGCTCTTGCGGGTAATTTTTCTGCTGGCAGCATATCGGTGCAGAAAAATACACCTTACCGAAAAATACGTACGAAACAAAAATACACAAAACGGCCCTTTGCCGATCGCGTGTTAGCAAAAACCGTCCGGTTCTGATTTATGGCCGGTCAACCGGTGCATCCCTACCGTATATGCTTATTATAATTAATTTCACAAAAACTTTCAATAATTAGACAGACTATGAGGCAAACTGATTTATTTATTTTATTTTATTTATTTATTAACTCACGTTAATGTGACATTTGAGACTGCCGCTCTGAAATTATGATATCCAGATGCGGTGGAATTCGGGAAAGGGTGAATCCAGTGAATCCATATTTAACAGTCTGGGTTGTACTTGCGTTGTTTACATTTTGCTGCCTTTGAAGTGGAAGGAGTTTTTGAATCTTCTGCTTTTTTTCTTTTAAAAAACGGATGCATTTTCCTCGACCCACTAGTGGGTCGCGACCCACTGGTTGAGAAACACTGACCTAGAACACTGTCTAACACTTGATGGCTGCTCTGTCAATTCTTCGTCATCAGTTAGGAACCTAGGTGTGCTATTTGATAGCAATCTTTCCTTTGAAAGCCACGTTTCTAGCATTTGTAAAACTGCATTTTTCCATCTCAAAATATCTAAATTACGACCTATGCTCTCAATGTCAAATGCAGAAATGTTAATTCATGCGTTCATGACCTCAAGGTTAGATTATTGTAACGCTTTATTGGGTGGTTGTTCTGCACACTTAAAAAACAAACTCCAGCTGGTCCAAAATGCAGCAGCTAGAGTTCTTACTAGAACCAGAAATTATGACCATATTAGCCCGGTTCGGTCAACACTGCACTGGCTCCCTATTTAACATTGTATAGATTTTAAAATCTTGCTTATTACTTATAAAGCCCTGAATGGTTTAACACCTCAGTATTTAGCTCTTATTGCATTATAGTCCTCCACGTCCACTGGGTTCTCAAAACTCTGGCAATTTGATAATACCTAGAATATCAAAATCAACTGTGGGCGGCAGATCCTTCTCCTTTTTAGAGCCCAAACTCTGGAATAACCTACCTAACATTGTACGGGAGGCAGACACACTCTGTCAGTTTAAAATCTAGATTAAAGAACCCCTCTCTTTAACCTGGCTTACACATAACACACTAACTCATTTCTAATATTCAAATCCGTTAAAGGATTTTAGGCTGCATTAATTAGGACACCAGACCCTGTGATACACTTCCATAACACCCAATGTCCTTGCTACATTTGTTAGGAATAATATCATCTACGCTAGGGCTTTGCGGTCGCCGTGACAACCGCGTCACCTTGTCTACTGCCACCGGCGGTAGTGCACGTGACGTCACTTCCCTCTATACAAGGATACCACAAAGTTTGTATTACCTGTGTGTAACATGGAATAGTTGTGCAATTGGTATTTAGACATAAGTTCTATGGTACAACTCACAATTACCACCTCAAACGCCATACACGCGTTTCTTTAATTGGCATGTTTGTGATAATTTGTGGAGGGGCAATTGCACAGAGTTTTGGGCAATTGTTTGTTTTTACACTGTTTCATGTTCTTTAACTGTTCAAGCCGATCTACTGCGCTGTGTGCAACACAAGATCCTGACGAGCGCGAACCACCAGCGAACACTTTTGGCAGTATAAAAAAAGCAGTCCATGTCATTACGCGTCCCAACTGCGCCGCCTACGACAATTCTTACACTCTGCTTTGATGATTGATTCATTCTGTGGTGCTCCAGGACAGTTTTGAAAACAATTGCATTTCAGAGACATGTTCTTAAACGTGACTCATATAAAATATAATATATTACATGCATGCACAGTTTTATTAAGGTAGCTTTAATCGCCTTTTGGTAACTCCATGACTTCACTGACGCACAAAAAAAAAAAAAAGACAAGAAACGACATTGTCATGCACGTAGTTTTTCGTGCTCTGCTATGAAAGGGATACAGGCTACAGCGCGCCGGCGCCTTTGTGCGTGCAATTGAAGATCATGCGCTGTGAGCACAGTACCGTTTCCACACTCGTTTGACTCGCGCCTTGCGCTGAGGTGAAGTGGAGCGCGCGTCTGAAACGTTTCCCGTTCTCAGTCGTTCTGCTACTGAAAAAATGCACTTCTTGTCAAGAGAAAAAGTGACAGAGGCAGCAGTTGTGAGTGGGGTGGCCAAACCCTAGCTCCACCCCTGCGTTAATTGTGTTAAAAAATAACGACCTGAGTGTAATGTGCTAATGTGACACCACTACCAATATATATATATACCACAGTGGTAAAAAAACTGCCACCGTCACAGCCCTAATCTACGCTAATATTAGTCGGTTTCTTTCTTATTCCGAGGTCACTGCAGTCACCCGGATCCAGTCCGTATCCAGCCCAGATGGTGGATCAGCACCTAGAAAATACCTCTACAGCCCTGAAAGACAGCGGAAACCAGGACAACTAGATGAGCCCCAAAGACAGATCCCCAGTGAAGACCTCGTCTCAGACGGCCACCGGGACAAGACAACAGGAACCAGATGAGTCCTCTGCACAAAGTGACTTTGCTGCAGCCTGGAATTGAACTGTTGGTTTTGTCTGGTCAGAGGAGAACTGGCCCCCCGACTGAGCCTGGTTTCTCCCAAGGTTTTTTTTCTCCATTCTGTCACCGATGGAGTTTCGGTTCCTTGCCGCTGCTTAGTTGGGGACACTTAAATTCCAGCGATATCGTCGACTTGATTGCACAGACACTATTTAAACTGGACTGAGCTGGACGATGGCATCACTGAATTCAATGATGAACTGCCTTTAACTTAAAACTGAGTGTTCACTATTATCATTTTGCATTATTGACACACAGTTGCTTTGACACAATCTGTATTGTTAAAAGCGCTACATAAATAAAGGTGACTTGACTTGTTTGTCTAGAAACCCTGAACACCCCAGTAAGTCTACAGCTGTAGATCTAGTAAATCGAAACGATTTAATCGGTTTGTCTAGTAGTAACCCTACTAGTAAGTCTACAGATTTAGATCTAGTAATAAAGAGTGATTCTGTATGTCTAATAATAACCCAGAACACCCCAGTAAGTGTACGGATTTAGATCTAGTAAATCAGAGCTAATAAAGCGGTCTACATCTAGTAAATCTACAGATCTAAATCTATTAAACCAGAACTAGTTGATCTGTTTGTCTAATAATAACAACCCAGAACACCCTAGTTAGTCTACAGATGTAGATCTAACGCTAGTTATTCTGAAACGGTAACGTTAAATCTGTTTGTCTAGTAACGGAGGTAAATATACAGATCTAGATCTAGTCAAATCAGAACTAGTTAATCTGTTTGTCTAGTAACTAAACCAGAACACCTTTGCAAAACACACAGCTTTCAAACTTAAGGTTTTTTCCCAACTTCCAAGCAAATCTTTGACAAGCCCACATACAAAGTTTGCTCATCGTCTAATAAGCTAGTATCTAAGTTAGCTCTCCCGGCTCACCTGCAGATCTGCGCCCTGCGCGCGGCAGTCCGTGTAGTTCTCCCAGGCCTGGGACAGATCCGCCGGGTGTGAGCTGGCCATGTCCAGCTGACCGCCACCGGCTCCGGTTCATCCACAGCAGCGACCGAAGCTCTAAAATCCAGCGGTGAAGCCCGAGCTGTGTGAGCGGCAACGGCACATCATTTCATTAGGCGTCCATCCAGATTAACGTTAGGAGATGTGAAGTCCGTTAAAACCGTTACTGCCTACAGAGACGAAATAGAACTTTTGAATTCACGACTGGCGCGAATTGGGCTCTGCACTGCATCTGTTCGCATTCAAGTCCGTTTATACCCGTCTGGCTGACAGTTGCAAAAGCAGACAAATTAAGCATTAATATTAATGTAACGCTTAGCGTTGAATACAAGTTGGGGCTTATATTAGCTTCGGCGTCAACATTAGCGTGAATGAACCAGTCGAAATGCAATAACTACAAAAATTGCTTCGTATTTACAGACAGAGCCTGAATCTGGATCATGTCACGCAGACGCAGAATCTCCTGCAGCACAGCTTAGGCTAACACTCGTTGATTTAGTTATGTCAGCTATGAGATAACACCAGGCATGTTTAATCACCATATCGATATTATACATCTGAAACGCAAGTTCTGAGGTCTAAAAACAATGACATTTTACGTACCTCGTCTCCGGTCTTCCTTCTAACGTGTACACAAGCAATTTAGAAGGAAAAAATGGCATGCAAAACAGTACGGGAAATAACGCCCACAAAACAGAATCCTACGCGGCTATTGGTTGAGTAGACTGTCGATCAAATCAGTGGCCTATGAGGACGCTCCCTTTCGCCAATCGTTCGGATGACGTCAATCGTGTCCCCCTGTTAGGGCGGGGCTTAGTCGCTTACGTTGTTGTTCCCGCTGTGGGCGGGGCTGACGTGATGACGCCACTAAAATAATACTTCATAAATAGTATCAGTATAAGCTGTATTTACTGCACACCTCTATTTATAATATTTTGTTGCACATACAAGTCATAATCCTATTTTCTTCGGTAATATTTCTTGTCCATTTGTTGTATTTATTATTATATATTTTTTCATTGCCTAAAATAAATTTTTTTCATTGCCTCTTTTTTATTTTAGCTATATATTCAAGGTACCCACATGTAATCGTTTCTGTTCGTTTAATGCATTACATTTCCAGTTACTATACTAAAATCCACAGAAATCTGCAGAATTTCTCAGTGGCCAGAATACTTAATAACACATGTTAAAAATTACAATATGGACATACAAAGTTCATAACATAAATTAAAGAATGGTATGATTTAATTAATGACATACAAGGTGAAATAAATACAGTAAGAAAGAATAACTAGACAATTTAATGGTTTGTGCAGGGAGTTTTCACCTGATTTTTAGGCTGCTGCTGCACTCTGGTGGTTACTATTTTCTGTGCACAGTTTTTTGTTTTAATTACAAAAAGAAGCACTGTAACAATATAAAAATGACAAGGCTAAATAAACAAAATATGATTTTATTGAAAAGATGTATGTGTAAACATTGATTGATGTCAGGCTATTTCACAATTGTATCATTTCTTTATCTTTTAAAAGAGATACTCTCAGGGTAACACTGTTAGTTTTGCTGAAAATAGTCACGAAGCTAAATTCACAATGACCTCGTTAGCATTAACTGCTCTTTAAAGCACCATGATCATATTTCATTTCACGGATGCATTTAAAAATCTTTAATACTGAGTTGGCTTTATTGCATCTTTCAGACAAGAAGCATTCAGATGGAACGGCCATGTCCTTCATCACCGGAGGTCTGCTCACGTCTCTTTGAATCTTCAGTTCCAGCCTTCTCGCTCCACACAGCCCAGTCCCGCAGCGTTATCCGGACACCTGCACGAGCGCCCAGCAGCTGTCGCCAGACATAAGTGAGTGCAGCCGCCATTATTGCTCGAGCAGTAGTTCTGACCTGATGGGGAACAGTGAGTATCTCACATTAGCCAGTCATGGTCCAAACATGTTGTTTTAGCGACTTGAGCCAGTTACTGACACGGTTAGAAGCACTGAGCATTAAAAACTGACATCATTTATGAAGAATTTACAGTGGTGGCCAAAACTGTTAGAACACCCGACAGATTTCTGCCTCCAAAACATGATTTCATTTCATAATGTTCATGCAGATGGTTGCTCTGAGCATAACGAAAATCAAGATGAGTCATACTGTTTTTATCCACTTTTAACTTTAATATTTGGTATGTCCACTTTTTGCAGCAATTACAGCAGCACATCTCTCTGACATAGTGTCAATATATTTCCTGAGAACTTCAACACTTATGTTATCCCATGCCTTCTGCAGCTCAAGCCAAAGGCTTTCCTTTGAATGCACAATAGATCTGTCCACTTTACTTTCCAACTCGCCCCAAATTTGCTCGATGGGGTTGATCTCTGGACTTTGAGGGGGCCAGTGCATCATTTTCAATGTTCCAGCAGATTCCTTTCGTCGCAGGTTGTTCCGGCACTAGTTCATTTTAAGGGTATTGTAATGGCCAATTCAACAAAAACAACTGAAACCTCTTAAATATGCCAAGTGTTCTAACAATTTTGGCCACCAGTGTAAGAATAAGAAGTGAATTATATGAGAGAGAAATCCTACCAGACGGGCAGTGGGCATGTGCCGTGGTGATCCCGTACAGACGTGTTCGTTTCTGGGGCTGGAACTCATCCACCTCTCGCCTAGCATATCGATCAGCTACGACTACAGCACCCCTGATCAACACAAACACACAAACCGTCAGGAAAACACTGGGTATCTGCCTTTATGATACATATACAGTATATGCATGAATAATTAATTGGATTTTTAAATGTTTTGAAATGTCTTCTGCTCATCCACATCTGCATCTATTACAAAATACAGTAAAAACTGTGAAATATTTGTAATATTTAAAATAGCTGTTTTCTATATTGTAAAATGTCATTTATTCCTGTGATGCGCAGCTGTATTTTCAGCATCATTACTCCAGTCTTCAGGTCACCTGCTCTCCGAAATCATTCTAATATACTGATCTGCTGCTCAAGAAACATTTCTGATTATTATCAATGTTGAAGACAGTTGTGCTGCACAATACTTTTGTGGAAACCGTGATACATCTTATTTTTCAGGATTCTTTGATGAATGAAAGTATTTATTTGAAACAGAATTTTTTTAAATATTATATTTCTATCATAAATGTATTTACTGTCAGTTTTGTGCTTTTTGATCAAAAGTATGAAACTTATCAATTATATTAAATAATATTAATATAGCGGATGAATGATCCTCGAATGATCTGTGACACTGACTGAAGACTGGAGTAATGATGCTGAAAATTCAGCTTTGATCAAAGGAATAAATTACATTGTACAATATATTCACATAAAAAAAGTTATTTTGAAATTTTCATGAAAATGAAGCATATTTTCCTCCCAAATTCCCCCTACTGTAATGCATCCTGTCCTTTCACATGTCAGTTGTTTGTGTACTGTTTATTATTACAAATTGCTATAATAAGCTCCATTGTGACTCTCCACTAACAGAGAGCAAAAGGCTGTAGGAAGATCAGAGAGAGACACAGACGGCCCGTGAAATCACACACAGCTGCCACAAGCCTTGAAACAGGCCTCTTGACCCGACCTCTGCACAGCAAACACATTCAGGGTTAAAGCGCCAAATCAGTGCATGCTGCTGCTGAGGGAACCGGCGCTAGCACACAGACACATCAAGGCCTCAGAAGAACAGAGAGCTGTTGAGCGCACAGGTTTAGACTGAACCTTGACCTTGCTTTCCCATCCTAAACCACAACCGAACAACACGATCAAGACCAGGTGAAATCAGCGGAGTTAAACTGCATTTTCTGTGCAGACTGAACCCAACAGTTGTTATTCCTATTATTCTGTTATAAAACACTACCATTCAAAAATCTGCAGTCAGTATGATTTTTTTATAGAAATTAATACTTTTATTCATTAAGAATGCATTAAGTTGATCAAAAGTGAATTATAAAAGATTTCTATTTTGATTTATAATCATCAGAAATGTTTCTCAAAGATCATGTGACACTGAAGACTGGAGTAATGATGCTGAAAACACTGCGTCATTCACAGCAATACATTACGTTTAACAGATATTCACATAGAAAACAGCTATTTTAAATTGTAATAATATTTCACATTTTTTTACTGGATTTTTGATCAAATAAATGCAGCCTTGGTGAGCAGAAGAGACTTCTTTCAAAAACATTTTGAAGTGCTGTCACGGGGCTCAATAAAAGTGTGATGTTGTTTAAAGGGGTCCTATTATGCTCTTTTACAAAGTCTTGATTTTGTTTTGGGGGTGTACTAAAACAGGCTCTCATACTAAGTTGTTCGAAAAACACATTATTGTTTCACATATTTTACATTATTGCAGCACCTCTCTTCCCAGTCTGGCATTACGCTCGAATATTGCTGTATCAAAAATGAAGGCCCGCCTTTCTAATACGAAATGATGCTGTGATCGGTTACTGGCCCGGTTTGTTGCTGTATTCGTTTTTAGCGGGCCGTGTGTGCTGTGATTGTTTAGCTGGACCGGGGTTACTGTGATCGGTTAGCTGGGCCAGTGTTTGTTGTGATTGGTTAGCTGTGCCAGTGTTTGTTGTGATTGGTTAGCTGGGCCGGTGTGTGCTGTGATCGGTTAGCTGGGCCGGTGTGTGTTGTGATTGGTTAGCTGGGCCGGGGTGTGCTGTGATTGGTTAGCTGGGCCATTGTGTTTTGTGATTGGTTAGCTGGGCCAGTGTGAGTTGTGATTAGTTAGCTGGGCCGGTGTGTGCTGTGATCGGTTAGCTGGGCCGGTGTGTGCTGTGATTGTTTAGCTGGGCCAATGTGTGCTGTGATCGGTTAGCTGGCCGCGGTTGCGTGTTGTGATTGGTTAACTGGTCAAGCGTGTGTTGTGAATTGGCTAGCTGGGTCTGTGTGTCTTTTGATCGGTTTAGCTGGACCGTGTGTGCTGGGGTGATGTCGGTTAGCTGGCCGCGCGTGTTTGTTGTTACTGGTCGGCGTGTGTTTGTGATTGGTTAGCTGGGCCGTGTGATTGATAGTTAGCTGGGCCATGTGTTTGTGATTGGCTTGCTTGGTTGGCGTGTGCTGGCCATTGTGGTTGTGTCGGTTAGCTGGGCCGGCCGCTGGTTGTTGAATCGGTTAGCGGGCCGGCGCGTGCTGTGAACGGTTTAGCTGGCCCGGCGAATGACAACCACCCTTACATAGTGCCGCCTACGAGCTTCAGTGTAAAAATTGCGTCAAAATCAAATCAATTTGAGTGCGTTTTAAACCCGGATGATTGTAACCACTCTGTTTGTCTGCCTTGGGAAAGCTAGCGTTTCTCCGATATAGTGATAACCATCGTTGCCTTCTCTAGTGCAGCTCAACCAGGTCTCGTCCCATTCGTCGATATTTGTGATATCACAAATCCCGGAAAATATTGTAGTCCAAACGAGTCGTTCGTTGTAGTTTTTGAAAAGTGATTTCTGTTAAATAAAATATCTCCTTTTGAAGTGGAATTTGAACTTTGTAACTTTTTTTTGTTTCGCGCAGATCTTTTTTATTCTCAAACAGCAACATTACAGACTAACTAAAGTTGAAAAAGTGAAAAAGCATAATAGGAACCCTTTAAGTGAAAGTTCACCTCATCCAGTCCGTGTAGTAGAGGTTCTTTCCATCAGTAGTCAGTCCGAAGGGATACTGAATTCCCTCCATAAGCTGCCTCCGACTGCCCTGCTGTGGATTCATGCACTCTACTTTATGTGTACCTGCATCAGAAACACCAAACATCATCATTAACACAAACGAGACACTCAAACAGCTGTGACTTTACTGCACTAGTAAATGTTTCTCAGTGAACTGGAGGCATACCAGCATCCGCCCAGCACAGCAGAGACGTCTGGGGGTCGTAAGTTAAACCGTTGGGGAGGCCCAAATCATCCTTGGCCAGGACCCTGCGATTTGTGCCGTCCATGTAAGCCATCTCGATTTTGGGGGCGTCCCTGTTCCAGTCGGCCCAGTAAATGTAGCTGAGGAAGAAAAAGAAAAGCCTTTACAATAACTATTTCACTGCAAAAAAAAATGGTACTTTGGAAATCACTCAAATTCATAATGCTAAGAATGAGTGTTTTGTAGAAACAAAGCTGTAATCATGGTCTAAAACTAATGCAGGTGAAATGAGAAAAAGCAACCACCATAAATATCAGCCATGAAACTGTATTTTGCATTATTTTTAATATAACGTTATGCTGCTAAATTTAGGGTGCCTCTACACAGCCAAATTAAAGGGTTAGTTCACCGAAAAATGAAAATTAGTCCATGTTTTACTCATCCTCAAGGCATCCTAGGTGTATATGACTTTCTTCTTTCAGACGAATCCAATCGGAGTTATATTAAAAAATGTCCTGGCTCTTCCAAGCTTTATAATGGCAGTGGGTGTTTTTTTTTTGTTTTTTTTCAACAGTCCAAAAGACGTCAAATAAAGCGCATCCATAATTAATTAAACGTGCCTCACACAGCTTTGGGGGGTGAATAAAGGCTTCCTGTAGCGAATCAATGTGTTTTTGGAAGATATATCCATATTTAAAATGTTAGAAACTGTTTTCTCTAACTTCTGCTTTCCGTTCCCGAAAGCGCATGAAAAAACACTTGCCCACTGCCATTATACAGCTTGAAAGAGATGGGATATTTTTTAATATAACTCCGATTGGATTCATCTGAAAGAAGAAAGTCATATACACCAAGGATGCATTGAGGGTGAGTAAATCATGAGCTAATTTTCATTTTTGGGTGAACTAACCCTTTAAGGCTGCTCAGTGCCTGCTCAAAATTCAGTGTAAAGACATAATGCCACTTTAAAACCAGATTAGATTATGCCTGCTCTGCCACCTCTAAAGACACCTAAATATCACTTAAGAAGCACTTCTTTGCTGTGTAAAATTGGCATGTGTAAAGAAACATTTATTATTGAATTGCTCACACGACTTACAAGGGTCAGATTATCACACATCATTGTTATCAGTCTTATTGATTTAACCAAGCATTGCGTTGCATTTCTATCCAACTATATCTTTACTTGCCAAAATCACTTTTGTTAATTTTAGACGCTGGTTGTTTCTAGTTAGTCACGCACCCATTGGTGGGATCAGTTATGATGGCTCTCGGGTTAACCAGGTCTGTGTTAATCAAGACATGGCGCTGGGATCCGTCTAATGAGGAAACTTCAATTCTGTCCTTTATGGAGTCTGTCCAGAACACGTTTCTGCCCAGATGGTCGATAGCGATGCCTTCAGGACTGCTGAGATCTGACACAGAAATCAGTTTGAAAATCAGTGTCAGACAACTTCTTAAGATCCTTTGAAATCAAAACTGATCTTTTGTGATCCACAGAAGACTGCGAATAGGTTTGGAACGATGCAATGAGTCATTTTTGGGTGAACTATTGGTTAAAATTGATGCTACCTAATTTAATGATGTGGACAGGTACTCCTCCTTGTAGACTAGCTTTGCTAATGGCAGGTGTGCTGATGTCTGTCCAATACACCATCTTCTCCACGCAGTCAAAAGCAATTCCAATCACCACTTTCTCCTGCAAAAACGATAAAAAAGACATGCATGGAACGACTCTAAAGCTGCCACATCTGTCTGGCTGTGAACGGCTGTCTAGACAAAACGTGAAACCACACATCCAGAATCTGAGTCAGATGAGTATTGGGCAAGCTTTGTTACCAACACATTTTTCCTTGCTTAATAAGCTTCACTGATGTTAGTCATTATAGTAAATGTTAGCATGTGCGCAGTAAATAAGAACAGATGGGATGTAGATTTATTCAAACTTATGATTTCCCACAGTACTGCACATAATAGGACCTAAAAAGTCAATTTCGTGGGTAAGTGGATGAAAATATAAACCTTGTGCATATGCTGCACGAGTAGCTTAACACAATAAATTGGCAATATAATCAGAAATAGCAAGAAACCATAATAAATTTGGGGTCAGTAAGAGTGCTTGGACTAAGCAAGGATGCATTAAATTGATCAAAAGTAACAGTAAAGACAATTATAATGTTACAAAAGATTTATATTTCAAATAAATGCTGCTCTTTTTAAATGTATATTTATTAAAGAATCCTGAAAATGAAAATGTATCACAGTTCCCACAAAAATATGAAGCAGCACAACCAGTGGTCGAATTGTAAAATAATTTTCAAGTGGGGATTTTTTATAATTAATATTTTGCCATGCTGGTTTAGGCTTGGATAAATAAATATGACACTAAATTCGCCAGTAGGTGGCGGCAAGTGTCTGTTTTAATGAATGATTCATTGAACCTTCAGTCAAACCATTCTTTCAAAATGGCTGAAGCAAGTTGACTGTCTTTATGAATGGATCATTACATAATTGGCTCACTTGATTCGCTCAAAAAACAGAATTAATTCTGAAAAATACATCCACGTGTTGCTCTGTTAGTGACGCACAACAGCTCTGCTCCGGCTGTGTTGGGAACTATTTCATTTGCAAAACAGAAAAAAAGACAAAATGTGTCTAAAATGTAATGTAAGGATCATGTAACACTGAAGACTGGAGTAATGATGCTGAAAACTCAGCTTTGATCACAGCACCCAGTTTACTTTTACAAGTGATACTGTGTATATACACCGAGAAATTCAGCAGTTTACTGTTAAACTATAATATTTTCACAACAATGCCACTGCATGTTTGAATCAATTTAAATGCGCTGTGGTGAGAGCAAAGAGACTTCTTTCAAAAACGTTAAAAAATCTTGAATACAGTTTTATACTTAAGAAACAGTTTAGTCAAGGGCGCCTGCAGAAAACATGCGTGTTAACATCATTTTCCTTTGTAAATATTCTGCTCTGTTTCTCCTGGAATCCCTCCTCACATTCTAAAGTTAAGGAGGTTATGTAATCAGCAGAGGCAGCATATGGCTCTGAAAAACAATTTCTCTCACTAATATTTCCAAGAAAAACAAAGTTAAGCAATTCTAAAATTCCCCAGTGAGCCCCCAGCAGTTCTCTGGCTCGGTGTTATCAACAGTTGAACTGAGAGAGACGAACTACGAGCAGAACACAAACCACAGTGACACGTTCGCTCTGCAGTTACTAACATCACTAAACAGCCTCTCCATTAATGCATTCCAGAGCTTCAAAACATCAGAGCAATGACTTCTGGATGACTCTACAGACTGTACAGAGCATAGAGCAATTTTGTGAATGATTTGGCCTAAAACACTTCATGACAATTCATAACCAACACAAGTATGTGTTGCGCTCTCGGGCGTTAGTAAAAGGCTTTACCGGGAGGTGCAGTGCAGTCTTAGCTTCGTTCTTCTTCAGGTTGTGACCTTCCAGAGGAATATACTCAATCTTCCCGCTCTGGGCGAAGAGGATGTGGCTGCCAGGAGGCAAAGGACTGATGTTAGGATCGGGTGTTGGTCCAATCGGGCGAGGGACATCATGACCAGGACCTGAGGAACAGAAGATGCAGGATTATAAATGACTTAATTTATAATAAATTCATATGATAATTCACCACCTATGTGTACAGTAAATGGTCAATGTGACAATAAAAATGTATTAGTACAAAAATTGGCATTGATGTCATATGGTGTTATGTAAGTTTAGCTTCATCAGCTGCAGCAGTGGCTTTGTTCCAAAAACCTAATGAGCTGCCTATGTAGGTACTGTATTTTAGGACAGTGTTTGTCAACCAACAGGCCTCAGGAGTCTTTCAATGGCCTACAAGATAGCTTAAAACTATTTAAAATGCGACTAAACAAGCTTTGAAGTAAAAGTTTAGATGTTGACTATTTGTCAGCACAACTGTTTTCAACATTGCTAATAATCAGAAATGTGTCTTGAGCAGCAAATCAGCATATTAGAATGATTTCTGAAGATCATGTGACACTGAAGACTGGAGTAATGATGCTGAAAATACAGCTTTGATCACAGCCGGGAATAAATTGCAGTTTACAATATATTCACATGAAAATAATCTATTTTAAATAGAAATAATGTCTTACAATATTAGTTTTTACTGTATTTCTAAAATTAATGCAGGCTTGGTGAGCAGAAGAGACTTTTTTTCAAAAATATAGAAAAAAATCTCTCTGACTCCAAACTTTTGAACGGCCTTGGAGCCAAAAAGGTTGCGAACCTCTGTTTTATGCCATCCTGCTCCTGACACTAAAGTAGGCAAAATACATGCGTCCTTCCAGAATGCATTGCAACAAGCAATATGTGTCTTATGTACTTTTATGCTTACAAGAATATTGCAACAATATTTCAAAATTAGTCACTGATGATTGTCGTTTCAGTTAGTCTGCTGACTTATAAGACAGCTCTCTCTGTAGACAGCAAAGCAGCTCTTGGTTTTGGAACAGAGTCTTTATGAGTAAAGCATGTGTAGGACTCACACTCAGGAAAGCGCCCGGGTCCCGTTCGCGTCCCAGAGATCTCCAGTCCATCGCGGTTCACACACCAGCACTGCCCTGCACTGGCATGACACTGCATGGGGTCGTACTCGCCCTGGGAGTCACAGGTCGGCACATACTGACCGGATACAGGACGGGGGCCGCGGGGCCCAGCGCCCAGAACGCTATCTCTATGCAGCTGGCAGCGCGTCTTCTCATATTCTGCACAGATACAAATACACACACAGTTAACCCTATAAACCTTACCTACTGTATCATATTTGACATGCAAAGCCTCTAAATGATCAACATGATCAAACCTTGCTGTTTAAATTTGCTGTTAAACACACTCAATCTACTCCATGCCTTCTGTCGTCTGATTGATAGTTTAGACATGTTTTTATCAAGTTAAAGCTCTTTTAGTGTAATTGTACAAAAGTCCACCTTCAGCTTGTGCTTCACGCATCTTTTTGCTGTCAAATCTTGACTGATTTTTAGTAGGGATGCATAAAATCATGAGTATGTTTTGATTTAAAGGTCAGAAGCTATAGCTTACATGAAAAAAATAATTACAAACATGGCACTTACATTAAATAATTTTATATATACTTGCTAATTTATTCATTAATGTTTAATATGTTATATTTTTTTAACAAATTATGAACTCTTTTGCTTTAGACCTTTTACAAATGTTATCATAAAATAAAATGCTAAGGTTACCACCGCATCTTTCTGAAAAAAAATGCAGTGATTAATATATCGTTTATTTATAGTTTGGCAATCTGAACTCTCGGAAGATTTTAGCATGGTAATGGTTATGACAATGTTAATGTATTTGATTTTGGCGGAATAGATCTGCTACGCAGCTGCTGAATTGCTGCTGCTGTTGGTTATTGTCGTAGTTGTAGATTATTGCTACTGCTGCAAGCATGTACAGGAACTTGCTACTGCCAATGCATATGTCGATACGGTGCCGTGAGTATTTAAGACATACTGCTGCTGCACAAATAGCATATAAAATAACCCCGTAGCAGATCTATACAGTTGTAGCTGGGGAAGGTGGAGGGTTTCTGAGAAACTCTGAAAGCGCGCTGCAGGGATCTCTAGTGAATGCTAACCAGCCATATAAATGCAAGTCAGTAAGCTCATTGGCTGCATATGCAGCATGAACCAATCAGCTTGTGCCAAGTCGTTTAACTCTCTGAATATCATCAGTTACATTAACACCCCGTCAGAATGCGCCATCTAGAGTTTCATGACTGAACTGTATATTTATTTCCAAATCTTCAATGTACTGTCATTATAAAATAACTTTATTATTGTTTATTTAATTCTAACAAATAAGTTCCTGTAAAAAACTAACCAAAATTAATAATAATTATATATCGGTATCGGCTATTGGCCAAAATGATTTGAAAATTATTGGCATATCGGATATCGGCAAAAATACAATATCGTGCACCTCTAATTTTTAGTAAACGTAAGAATAACTTTAGTGATATTTCCAGATGAACACTTACTGGACTGAAGCAACTTCACTTATCTGATGAATTGAATCATTAATCATTTTTTAGAAAAATCTCAAGTCTCAAATACGATTGTCAGACTTTTGAGGAGCGTTTAGCATCATTGGATTGCATTGCATTATATGTTTTGATCATTTAAATCTCATCTTTCTAAGACATATTATTGGGAAATATTGAGTAACAGCTGATATTTACATGCATTTTATGTAAGTATCTGCTGTACTGTTATAAAGATCTCACTGATTTACATTACAAGCAGCAGATTTTCATCACTTTTTGTCCCTATAAATATCAGCATCTGTGCCCAATTGCATATTTTTGCTCAGTTTGGGCCTCTGAATAAAACTAAAACTGTTTTTCTAACTATTCTTTCATATGCTTCAGTCTATATTATTGCATAAAGCGCTACATAAATAAAGGTGACTTGACTTTTTTTCAAGTGCTTTAGGCTTTACAGGGTTAAAAAGCACATAAACCTGATAGTAGTAGTGCATTTATTGCATACCTGCTCATGCTATTGTATTTTACAGAGCCAGACTTTTGACTTTTGGTTTTTATTTGCAGTTTAGAGATTGTCTGGCTAACATGAAAAGCGACTGACCCACATAGTATGTGAAAAGTATTTGCAATGTCAACCAGCGGAGGCTCAATGCTAAAGTTAACCTGTCAAACACTGACCCCTGGGCTTATGCAGACAGTCAACAGATCCAGGATCGAACTTCATCTCTTTCTAAGAATTTCCAGTATTTCCACTGAAAAGCAATCAGTGCTACAGCTCTGGGGTTAAATCTGAAACAGATATGCTCATGTGAGCTGCTGCGGTACATTACATCAGTCTAAAGAGCTCCGTCTGCTCGTCCCTGGAAAGCAAATCAGGTTACAATAACAAAACTCAACGCTCTGCAGACTAATCAATACCATTACTACCACAATCATGACAGAGCTCATAGTCGACATGACACACTGAAGACAAACATGCCTTAGGCAATACAGGGCTCTCAAACTAGATTTTAAAGCGTGTAAAATCATTTCAGTCTGAACCAGAATATAAAGTCATGCTCCACAGATTCTGTTTTGAATTATTAAGTTAAATCTCAGGAAAAGCTGAGTATCCTGACTATCCAGGTCATATTTTGCATAAAAATTAGGCCCTATAATTTAAAACACATTTATATATATATATATATATAGTATAATATATATATATATATATATAGATATATATATATATAGAAAGCTTCAAAATCAATACATTATATTTAGAACAGCCTTCATTTAGAGTTTTTATTTTTTTGGTAAATAGATTTTCATTATTTTTTTAAAATACTATGCGAACAGGAATAGAATGTAAATTTGAAGTGTTGACATTTAGAAATTAAATGGAATAATCGGATTTTAAAAAATATTTAGTATAAAGGCTGTATTAATGCTCACCAGGCTTATCCCTAGGTGCTCCAATTAGTAGAAACAAATATTTGTATTAAAATACTGTTTCATTTTTGGATATATTTAATGTGTCATTTATCCGGAATTTTTTCTGAAGGACATGGACACAGACATAAATTGACATCATTTGACAATATATTCACCTAGAAAACAGCTATTTTAAATTGTAATAGTATTTTGATTATTTCTATCAAATAAATGCAGCATTGGTGAGCAGTACAGACTTCTTTCAAATATATATATATATAAACAAACATAATTATTTCAAACTTTTGACCGGTGTTGTACACTTCTGCTAAAAGTTTATTCTGGCAGTTTTAATGACAACATATATGACCTTCAAGCTCATAAAATTCAACAATACTGATGCCATGGGGTCCTAAAACTCTGAGAAACCAAAGCAGCTGGTCAGTTCCCAGCAGACACGCAGCTGTCAAGCTGATTTTCATGGCGGCAGGGTTAAGCCGCGACATAACTCAGGGGTCAAGAGGTCAGGTCGTGTTGTAATATTTAAAGAGTGGAGGGTCGTCTCTCATTAGAACGACTGATACGGTTTGTGACATGAACTGTGGGTAAAAGGGCTCCGAAATAACAGCATAAAGAGCTGTTGTCTACTTTAAACTTTGTGATACTATAGTGTTGCTCAAGGCTGGATGCTCATGCAATGACGCACAGATGATTCTCCAAACCCAAGCGTCCACACTGCAAAAACTGAAATCTAAGAAAGTAAAAAAAAACTTATTTCTAGAAAATGTGTCTTGTTTTTTGCCATTAAAGATAAATAGTCTTATAAAATACATTGCACATTAGACTATAAGTCTTAATTTAAGAAAATGTATCTTCTTTGGTCTAGGCAAGTAAATGTTAACTGGTTTTGAGCAAGATTTTACTAGAAACAAGTGATAGCTATAAAGCCCAAGTATTGGTGCATGTTCAATTAGATTGTTGTGCTAATTTTAAGACTGATACCACCCCTAAAAATTATAATTTCAAGAACCTTAAGAAAGGATTTTTTATTTATGATTGTATCTGTCAGTTTTTGAAAATAAATTTAAGAAAAATTGCTTGTGTGAACATAAAACACTTAACCGCTAAAAAGTGGTTTAATACTGATTTATTTCGTATCAAAATAGAAAAAACAATTGCAAATGTTGTATCATCAACAGCTTATTCAACATTACAGAATTTTATGTAGCACAATCACATCCAACAGATTTCTCCGTCAAAATAGACAGCACTTACCACGAGTATTAAAAGTTCCTCTAAGGAATATTCTGGGTTCATTACAAGTTATGCTCAATTAGCAGCATTTATTGCATAAGGCAGATCATCACAAAAAATAAACCAACTTTCACTTTTTCTTCAAAAAAGGTTTGATTAACATTATGCTTCTGACTGAGCTCCACTTGTATTAAACCCAGAATATTCCTTTAAAGCATCAAAATGATAACTGGAAGAAACAAACTTGTTATAAGTTTCAAACAAGTCAAAACACAAATTTACAGAATACACAATTTCCTCACACATTTGAAGCGTTATGTAATTCGATCACATCTCCAAGGTAATATTTAATAGGGACATATGTCATGTCCTTGTGATTGAAACTGTAATACGGTGTGAAGTCTACAAGGTCATCTGCGTTTATGAGTTCAGTTCCCTCTGCCAGGTTGGGAACCTCAATTTTATAAGACATGTAGTCTCTGTTGAAACAGACAGTACTGTACCTCTGACACTCAAAACAATACAAAGATGAATTTATGACATAAATGTTCCTCACGAGTCCAAATTCGGGCACGCTACTAGAATTTGCCATACACACAAGTAGTGTTTTTTCACAAATGTATTTGTTACCATTCAAAGTAATCCACTTAACGGACACTGCATGGATTATCTGATCAACTCCAAAGTAGTCTTTTACTTTTCCTTTTAAATACAGCATATTTTTTACTTCGGATACTGGTCCTAACACACATTCACTAGTAAAAATGGGGTGGTTGGAACTGTTCACATTCTGACAGCATTCAAACATTTGATTATGCCTAATCAACGACTTTTTAAAATGTACTTTTGAAACCCATTTTAAAAAAAAACAATGTTTGGATTCGAATCTCATGCACATGTGTCAGAGCATTGGTCCCAACAGTTTAATCTGGGATGGAACATGAATCAAGTAATGTTGTTTTGGTGTAATGTTGTAATCGGAGAAAAGGTCCTTAAAATGCTTAAGATGCTGTTCGATAAGTACTTTCAACTTGCCAATAGTCTCAAGACATATAACAGGTGAAAACAAAATCTGAACAATCTCCAGAAGTTCAAGAATGAATGAAAAATATGCACTACCTTTAATTACATCCAAAAGAAATGGCAATATTTTGAGCAAAACAAGCATTTGACCTGAGGACTGCTTCAGTTTATTGTCATTGGAAGCTAATGTACTGTATGCAATAGGACAAGGCCTATCTCTAGTATCTTGTGGAGAGTATGGAAAGCCAATTATATCAGCATTGAAAGCATCAAGGTCCAGTTGTCCCAAAAGAACCAATTGTTTCAACATGCACTTAAGTTCCAAGGGAGCAATGCCCTCAAGAATTACGTGCATTATATCTTGAGGTGTTTGTTGGATTAAATTGAAGGCAGGGAAATCCATTACTTTGCTCCTTCGGTTTATTCCATATGTAGTTTTAAGGCTGTTCCTGAGAAACTCAGTGCTGGCTTTCTCAATGTCACTTGCCTGTCGATGTGTTCTTTCCCAGTGCTCTTTGCTCAAGTTTTTCGGGGGGGGGGGGGGGGGGGGGCATTAAAACATTTGCATGTCTTCAGAAGAGCATTCACAATGTCTGCATTGACTGTATGCAAAGCCTACACCCTCTTTAAATCCACACAGCTCATGTTGAGCTAACGTATCTCCACATATGGAAACCACTGCTCCATATATTTTCATGTTCACCACATGCCAGATTAATTTTCACGCCACTATAAAGCTTTATCAAGTCCTCATGCAGTCTTGTCAAAATGGCATCAACTCCACATTCTGAGAGGTCACTTTTCTTCGCAATGGCAAGAAGGCGGATTGAAGCTAATTTGGACCTGTACTTTGGGTTAATGTTTCCCAAAGTGTAGTAAAACATGAGCAACTTATTCTTTGAAGCATGAGACCCAAGTGGATTGCAAATTTTGATTTCATCTGAATAAAGGATTATCTGTAAAGCAGTAGGTTTAGAGGAAAATAAAGAGTGAGATAGCATGAGCTCGCCATCTATGATGTCATAAAAATATCCACTGCTGCATTTCTGAGGTCCACCATTTAACATTGCAAAGATTTTTGGATGAGACAGTAATTGTTCTAAACTCTTTATTAGTGGTATATAATGGAAACATTTGTTTTTTATGCAGAGGTCTCTTCTTTTTTTCTCTTTTTTGACAGCATACTGCTAATCCAACTGGAACTTCTTCTGCTTCGACAAAACTGAATTTTTCTTTTATGACACTGTCTTGCCTGTATGTTGTTGAAACAGCAGCAAATGGATCTTCAAAGCAGTCAAAGATTCCCAAAGCTTCTTGTTGAATCTCACTTTCTGAATGTCTGTTGAACACTGTTTGTAGCTGACTCCTCAAGCTGTTCAGTAACTGAGCTTGATACTCCTGAACCGCTGCCACAACGTCATTCACTCCACTCTGAGGAGAAAAAAAATACACTGAAAATTACATAATTAAATAAGAACAAATCAATATGTGTCATTGTGTGTGTGTGTGTGTAGAGTTTTTTTTTTTAAACCACCTGTCATAAAGACAAAAATAAATATTTTAGGAATCGGTAAAATAAATAAATAAATAAAATAAAAACTGTAATTTCTTAGGCAAACAACAAGCTGAAACAACTAAAATATTCTTTACAAAATATTAAGTTCTTTGTGTGAAAGAATATTTTGTATGACCGCCTTTCGCCTTGATAACAGTCTGCATCCTTGCTAGCATTGATTGTATGTACTTTTATGTAATTGGGCATCTGAATAAAAGCAAATAAATAAAATAATACTGTAAAAAAGTGCTTTACTATTTTTCTGCCTTTCTTGTAAACAAATAGTAAATTCAAAAGTTAATGGATAACAATTATACGTTAGCATTAGAAATACTACTGTGACTAAAGTGTTTACACATACTGGTGGATTAACCATTACAGAAACATAAAAATGTATTTTGGTAATCACAAATACAGTTAGTTTAGGGCAGCTGTGGCACAAACCTTATATTAGGTGGTTGTCTAATAAATTCAAGCACTGTGCGTGTGTGTGTTCATACAGTGGGGCAAAAAAGTATTTAGTCAGCCACCAATTGTGCAAGTTCTCCCACTTAAAAAGATGAGAGAGGCCTGTAATTTTCATCATAGGTATACCTCAACTATGAGAGACAAAATGAGAAAAAAAATCCAGAAAATCACATTGTAGGATTTTTTAAGAATTAATTGGTAAATTCCTCGGTAAAATTTTTTGGTCACCTACAAACAAGCAAGATTTCTGCTCTCACAGACCTGTAACTTCTTCTATAAGAGGCTCCTCTGTCCTCCACTGGGACCTTTATTAATGGCATCTGTTTGAACTTGTTATCATTATAAAAGACACCTGTCCACAACCTCCAAACAGTCACACTCCAAACTCCACCATGGCCAAGACCAAAGATCTGTCAAAGGACACCAGAAACAAAATTGTAGACCTCTGCACCAGGCTCGGAAGATGAATCTGCAATAGGTAAGCAGCTTGGTGTGAAGAAATCAACTTTGGGAGCAATTATTAGAAAATGGAAGTCATACAAGACCAATGATAATCTCCCTCGAACTGGGGCTCCACGCAAGATCTCACCCCGTGGGGTCAAAATGATCACAAGAACTGTGAGCAAAATCCCAGAACCACACGGGGGGACTTAGTGAATGACCTGCAGAGAGCTTGGACCAAAGTAACAAAGGCTACCATCAGTCACACTCTGCGCCGCCAGGGACTCAAATCCTGAAGTGACAGACGTGTCCCCCTGCTTAAGCCAGACATGTCCAGGCCCGTCTTAAGTTTGCTAGAGAGCATTTGGATGATCCAGAAGAGTATTGGGAGAATGTTATATGGTCAGATTAAACCAAAATAGAACTTTTGGTAAAAACTCAACTTGAGGAGAAAGAATGCTGTGTTGCATCCAAAGAACACCATACCTACTGTGAATCATGGGGGTGGAAACATCATGCTTTGTGGCTGTTTTTCTGCAAAGGGACCAGGTATTTGTGTAAACGAAAGAATGAATGGGGCATGTATCGTGAGATTTTGAGTGAAAACCTCCTTCCATCAGCAAGGGCATTGAAGATGAACGTGGCTGGGTCTTTCAGCATGACAATGATTCCAAACACACCGCCCGGTCAACGAAGGAGTGGCTTCTTAAGAAGTATTTCAAGGTCCTGGAGTGGCCTAGCATGTCTCCAGATCTCAACCCCATAGAAATTTTTTGGTGGGAGTTGAAAATCCGTGTTGCCCAGGACAGCCCCAAAACATTACTGCTCTAGAGGAGATCTGCATGGAGGAATGGGCCAAAATACCAGCAACAGTGTGTGAAAACCTTGTGAAGACTTACAGAAAACGTTTGACCTCTGTCATTGCCAACAAAGGGTATATAACAAAGTATTGAGATGAAATTTTGTAATTGACCAAATACTTATTTTCCACCATAATTTGCAAATAAATTCTTTAAAAATCCTACAATGTGATTTCCTGATTTTTTTTTTCTAATTTTGTCTCTCATAATTGAGGTATACAGTACCTATGATGAAAATTACAGGCCTCACTCATCTTTTGGGAGGGGGGTAAGTGGGAACCTTGCACAATTGGTGGCTGATTAAATACTTTTTTCCCCACTGTACATAAACAACATTAACAGAACATTTTGTAAGATTTGTATTTATTGATACCAACCTGTGAGAGATGATGTTTCTCTCTAGCAGTCATCACAACAGCAGCGGCATGCCTGGACAGCACAGCATCACTTGATAATGCATCATTCTACACACGAAAAAAAAAATCTTAACTGTATAATAATTGCATTATATAAAAGACTGTGAAATGATAGTAACAATATAACATCAAAGTTATTAATTTACCGTTGTTTGTTTGGGGAGGCTTGAAGAACGCGAGTCATCCGAAGGCCTGTTTGGAATGAGTAGAGTGGGATTGGAATCTGAAGTTTCATTCAGCACATCCTGTATTTCCAGGTTCTGAGGCGACGGCAAAACGGAGTTACTGCTTAAGCCAGAAAACACTGTTTCGCCAGAGTCAAAATCACCTAAATGTTCCACAGGAACAGGAAGAGAGGGTTGTAGATCCACAGTGTTTCCCAGTGTCGTTTCATTATCTGGACTGTTACTGGAGTTCCCTGCTTCCTGAGCCACCAGTGTAAGCCCACTATATGCCCACACATTGCTGCTGGATGTCTCGTGTACTGATCTCTCTCTCCGAAGTGATCTAATCCTGCTCACGCCGTCTAGATATTGTGAGTGTGTTCGTCTGACGTGATACCAAAAAGAGTTGTAGACTCGATACTCTTTAGTGCATCCATCTATTCCACAAACCAGGCGGAAACCTGGACTACGACTATGTGCAAAATTAATGTGACTCAATAAAGATTTAAGTGTAAGAGCCACAAATACATAACAAATGACGCAGCGCCAAATCATTTTTCTCCGGTGAAATTAAATCGAGATTTCGTACCTAAACAGCATTCAGTGACATTAGTCAACTATTTCGAAACATTCTTTTACAGCACTTATCAATCCTTATGTTACAACATGCACTAATAATGTTTTTATTTAAATGTGTAACGTATACACTAATATTGATTATTGGATAATGAACAAAAATGAACAGCAGTACTGCCATCAGCCAGTTATTAAATGCATTAAAACTCTTTATTGCTTTTTCATAATACCTACTATTTTTACTGATGCTAACAAAAATAACTTTGTCAAGTGTTAAGGATATTTTATCATTATTGCCTGTTTGTTTCACTACATTTATTTTATAGTTGTAATAGTAGGCCCAAAAGCTTTACAATAAGGTTCATTAGTTACTATTTTAGTTAACATGAACTAAGAATGAACAATACTTCTACAGTATTTATTAATCTTAATGTCAGTTTCAACATTTACTAATGCAGAAATCAAAAGTTGTGTTTGTTAACATTAGTTAATGCAATGTGAAATAACATGAACAAACAATGAACAGCTGTATGTAGATGAATAAATACTGCAGTGGTTCTCAATTCCAGTCCTCATCACGTCAGTGTTCGTCAACAGTTGTGGGAGGGGCCTGTGCAAAGTTATGTCACTTTGCCAAGAATCTGGGAACGGCTTGCTCTGAGAAAGTGGCTTTAGACTTTGTGGGGATTTAAAAAGAGTCACTGGGGGATTTGTAGCCTTCATATGGTGGGTGTGTATACACACTGCTAAGACACATTTAAGTTTAAACACCATGTAAAAGTGAATTATGCATCCAATGTCCCCTTTAACAAATATAACCCTATTTCTAAAGTGTTATCATTGTAATATTTCTGAAGTGAAAAAATATATACATTTGGATAAACTGTTTTAATTAGCTATATTGACATGGATATATATTTTTTCAATATCTGAAGTCTTCTGTGCACAAGGTGTACCTGAGCTACACTGACTAATGTATTTGCATGTGTTCTAAGCTGCTAACATTGGGGAAGACATTTTACCAACTCTCTCACGAGAGGATATCCGAGATCTCTTTCCTGGTCCTGAGCACTTCCTGCGGCGCAAAGCCATTTGGCTTTTGACTCATAAGGAAGAACAGGTAATTAACTTCAAATATTTATTTTGGATATTTGTAACCTGCTAGTGGGCATAATTTCAGTACAGATAATTTATATGTAAGTTGGTGTGGTTGAAGAATAACATGTATACATACATGTGAAACACTATGTGAATAAAATGACAAATTGCTTTATCTGATTTGATTAATGTATATATTTGTATTTTAGGGGCACACAATTCCTGTTGAAGTCCAAGGTTCATCAGCAGATGATGAACATACTGAAAGTTCAAAACAAGATGACCCCAGCACTTCAAAGTTTTTAAAGTTACCCAGCCCAGAATATGTTCTCTTCACTGACAGTGAACTACAACATGTGAGACGGACATACTTTGAGCAGCAGCGTCTTGGAAAAGTGGGTGACGTCACCTTATCGAAGGAGCTGCTCTGCCGGCTCATCCGAAATACCATGACAAACATGATATCAATTGCAAGAGCGTCTTCAGATGACTACAAATATCCCACTAAACATGAAGTTATTGCCATGGCAAAACGGTTAGTGGAATACTACCCTGTGATGAAAGATAAGTCAACTGGATCTAGGCATGAGTGGGTGAGTGACATCATTTACTAAATTATAAAAAATGTTTTTAAAAACTTGTTTTGCTGCTAACATTGCTTCAAAACTATTAATTGATACTTTTTTTCTATTGTACAGGAAACTGTTGCCAAAAAGCTCCTGAAGCGACTTTCAAATATCCGAAGTCCCATGAAGGCCAAACAGCCTCCTTCCAAAAGAGCACGTCAGGACAGAACCTTCTGCAGCAGTGGCAAGTGACTATGACGCTGATTCCAGTGCATCAACAGTGTATCAACAGTCAATCTGTCACCACCTTCAAGATCAAGCACCCCACGGCAAGAAAATGACAACATCGATGAAGCATGTAAGTACATTAAAATTTACTTAAAGAATATTGGCCCATGCTGCATCTTCTTGGGGACACGTTCTGCACAGGATTTATGAGTTGCCTAAAATAACCAGGTGTTGGTCGTTTGCACTGAGTGAAAGTGGAGTTTTATAATGACGGGACACTCATTTATGACACTTTATTCACCAGGAAGAACAGCTCGTTCTGCCTGTCATACGTCATTACGCTATTTCTACGCAACTGCGCATGCGTAGTACTTTCCAGTTTCGGATTTCAATCCGATCAATTGTTTACATGTCTTCTCGCTTGGATTACAAAAGGAATAAACCAACCCTTACAATCCGATCGAAATTTTAGTCGGATCTGGCCAATTCAATCCAATTGACGTGGTTACATGTGACTTTTTTTATTCTGATTGTGCTTCTAGTCCTATTACGATCAGATTATTAGGGTCCATGTAAATGCAGCTAATGTTTGATAATATATGCAAGCCTAATTCTTTCTTATTTCTTAATGTAAAATACATTCTTGAATTGTTGATTTTGTGCGTCTTGTTCAGTAATTATATTATATGGCTAAATTGTAGCTGATGCTCCAGACAACAGCCTTGACAGCCAGAAAACCCAGGCAAGACATTACAGGACTCTACAAGAAATGTACAAAGCAAAAAAGACAAACAAAGCTGCTGTAACCCATCTATTAAACCTGGAGTTCCAGTCCAGAAGAAATGTCATTGACTCGAATGCTTTGAAGGAGCAAGACAAACCAACAAAAATTTTGCAAGCATACCCCTGCTTCAAAGAACTGGACCATGTGGGTACACAGATATAGCATATTTTAGACAGATGTAAAATGTACTGACAAATATCCCATATCCTCTACCTAACTGCAGACAGAAATTTTAATTTTATTTATTTTTATTAAATAATTCTTTCAGGCAATGGATGAACTGCGGAGAATCATTGAGCCAGACAATTGCAAATACATTTCTGAGGTGAAGGGCAGGTGGGAGACCTTCTACTCCAAGGTTCAGTTTTATGGAGTGATGAAGAAAGTCATGAAGCCTCCGCGGACATTAAATGGAGGTAAAGCTTTATTAAATTTTTTTAATCTGTATAGATCAAGGGTTCTCAATTCTGGCCCTCAAGGTCCAGTTCAGCTCCAAGTCTAATCAAACACACCTGAACAAGCTAAACAATGTCTAAGGGTTACTAGACAGCTAAAGGCAGGTGAGTTTTTATCAAGGTTGGAGCTAAACTCAACTCTAATCTCAAGGGCCAGAGTTGAAGACCCTTGTTATAGATCAGTGGTTTTCAATTCAAAAACATTTTTCAGTTTTCAGTTGAGAATGTTGTGTAAACAGCCCCTTAATTCAGTTCATTGAGCTCTTTTCTAATTAACTTATGATCTGAATTAGGTCTGTTAACCTGTATGTTAGGGAGACATACAAAATGTCCAGAGCAGTGGGTCTCCAGGGTCAGAAACCAGTGATATAGATTATACCCACAGACATAATATCTGATATAAATCTCTCCCCCCCAACCCTCCTCTTCCCCCTCCCCCTCTTAACTAGTTGAACATGCCATTGCTGTTTTTACTGCCCTGCCACTGCTCTTCCCATCTGGCTCAACAGCACCGAAGAAACAAGTCCCAATCAGTGAGGCTCTTTTCCACATTCTGACAGTGAGTTTTACTTCAGTAGTGATAAATTATTAACATGTGCATACACTCTCAATAAAATACTGGGTTAAAACCATCCTAATTGCACTACATAAAATTGGGCATGCAACATAAAAAGTAACTTAAAAGGTTTAAAAAATTTTTTAATTCTGTCATCATTTACTTGCCCACAAGTTGTTCCGAACCTATATACCTTTCTTTGTTCTGCCGAACACAAAAGTAAGATATTTTAAAGAACGTTAACCCAGCATATCTGGGTCAGCATTCACTTCCATTGTAGGCATAAAATACTATGGAAGTGAATGGTAACCCAGATCTTATTTTGATTTTTGCTGTGTGTATAATCTAAATTCTGTATTTTTTTATATTTTGTTTTCTAGCCCTCAGAGGATCCAGATACCTACATCCACAGGCGCGCATTTTCCACTCCTGTCTTGCTGGTTGGTGAGGAGAAATGCATGGTGGTTGTAGATACAACTCCAGTTCTAACATTTGACAGAGACTTGCTCCACGAGGGGCCTCTCTACCTCCTGGCCTATTACTATGCATTTCATCTCACGTATCCAAAGTGTCTTGCAACACTCTTGTCTGTGTTGCAAACACAAGTTCTGAGAGATGCCATCCACGAGCAGGATGCAACCCCCTCGTACAAAAAGGCCATTCAAGAATGGAGAATGCTTGTTGAATAATTACCGTTTCAAACCTGTGAGGCTGTGAGATGGCTTCAGTGTTTTTTTGTTGTTGTTTTGTTTTGGTGAGGTTCCATGTTTCGTGCTGTTAACAGTTTTCTCCCCCCCCATGTTCCAGTTCGTGTTTCATGTCTCTGACATACAATAATGCAAAACATTCGAGTAATTACTGTTTGTAACTTTCGGAACTGCTGTTTGAGGTTACAGTGTCGTTCTGTTCCCAGTGTTTTTTTTTTTTTTTTTTTGTTGTAAGGAAAGGTTTTAGTTCGTTTAGGTTAGTCCAGGTCTTAGTTTTTGGACTGTGTCATAGGTCCCATTTTCTATACCCTAGTTGTTTAAAGGAAAATTTCGTTCTTGAATCTGCCATACTTAAAGAAATAGTTTACCCAAAAAAAGAAAATTTCCTCATTTACTCACCCTTAGCTTGTTTACATAAACCTAGCTTGATTTAGTTTTTTTTCTGTTGACTCACAGCAGAAGATAGTTTGGAGAATGTTGGTAATGAGACAGTTGATTATAGCCATTGTCCTTCACAGTATTTTTAATTTTTTTTCTTGCTTTGGAATCAATGGCTTCCATCAACTGTGAGCTACCGGACATTCCCTCATCTTAAAATCATCAAATACTCTTTCTGACTCCACAGAACAAAGAAACTCATACAGGACTGAAAGAACATAATGGTGAGTATGATCGAATTTTCATTTTTGGGTCACTATCTTTTTAATGCTGTACATTGATTCAGTAATTGCTGTTTGAAGCTTGTGTATGCAGCTAGACTGAGGCATAGTTTTTTTTGCACAGAACATTTGCTGTAAATCTGTGCCAAGTATTTTATTTAATTATTTATTTTTAAATTTTTGTAAAAATGTAAGTTAGCCTTGGAATCCGTTTATCCTGATTTTATATGCTCCATTTGTTTAAAAGGCCAAACTTTGGAGAATGTTCTTTAATAAATGTTCAGCAAAGCTTGATTAAGTTCTTTTTTTCTTCATTTAAAGTAGGGGGAGGAAAGGGGATGTTTATTTTGAGAATTTTCATCTCATTTTAGGTTTTTGTGTGATCTTAAAAAAAAAATCGAAATAAGCTGGATTTAAAGTTAAATATTCTAGTTTCAATACAATTTTCCATAAAATTATTATTATTCCGTGCTTATAAAAAGAGAAAACTGCTAAGTTTTAAGCATGTTTGGCTAGTTTTAAGACCCAACAGTATTTTTAGTGACTAGATTCAAGTTCAAATATTCTAGTTTTAATGCAGTTTTATTTATTATTCAATTATTATAAGCTAAAAAGTCTAGTTTTAAGAATTTGTGTCTAGTTTTAAGATCCCGTAGCATTTATTATTGACTAGATATTTATGCTACTTTCAAGAATTCTTACCAAGTCGGTTTTGCTTACCCCATTGGCAGATTTTTTTGCTTGATTTTGGTACACTTTAACTAGATTTAAGTGTATTTTGCTTATTTTAAGAAGGGCCTTTTTTGCAGTACAAAAACCTAATGAAATTCTCCAAATATGCTAGAAATGGCTTTAGTGGTATTTAGCAGAACTATGAATAAACCAGCAAAGCTGTTTGTGAAGGTTATGGGTCTGAATGAATGAGCACAACAAAACCAAAAGACTCAACTGATGTTCATTTAAAGCTAAGGTCTACCTGTAGAGCAGTGGAAACCATCGCCATAGAAACCAGGGTTACACTGACAGGTGAAAGATCCAGGTGTGTTGAAGCAGACGGCATTTTCATGACACTGATTCACCTGACACTCGTCTATGTCTGAAAGAGAGAAAGACAGAAACAAACAAAGAAAATGTACCAGTTAAATTAAAAATGTTTTGCAAAGAATTATGTCAAATGTTTTAAAAAATAAATAAAAAAAAAGAAAATTAAATATTTATGATCCCACTTAATCAGTATTTATGTTATGATGAATGGAACGATTGTTCAAAATACAGGAACCACGAGTGTGAGGTTTTTTAACTTTTCGACAGCCACCCTGTTCTGATCTTGATTTCATCATACGAAGTCTATCAACTCTGGACACTCTTCTAAACCGCAGTTGTTGCTCTGCGTCTGGAGGAGCATCTCGAGCAAGGAAACTGTCTCCGACTAAAGTGAAGTTCACCATTAGATGACTATGTTAATTTTACTATAAAGAAATTTGCACCGCAAATGTCAAAATGTATGAATCTGTGCAGGAGGGACTGGAAACAAGGAGCAGATCACAGCTGTGTGTCTGTTTCCCCTCCTCTCGTCTCACTAATCACACTAGGCAGTCCATTAACATCACCTTGTCGCCCAGGTTGTCATTATTAATATACTCTCTCCTGGACCAACCCGGCATTTACAGCAGTGGCTGACTAATAGGAGTTTTAATGACCAATATACATATGAAATTAAAAAATAAAGATTTAAGGCAAAATTGATGTATTCAAATGAAATTAAAATTATTATATAATTTTTTTTTTTTAAAGTACCTATCTATTTGACCAACTGTTGAAATGAACACTAGGCCAATGAAACTTCTAGTAAGTAATCAATCATGCAAAAAAAAGAAAAATCCCAACATGACCAACATATCTGCTAGGGATCACCTGGAAAACATTAAAATGGTTTGTATCTTCTAATAAATCTTATGATGACAGCCATTTCTGTATATCGAGGCAGAGAGCCCCACCCTGACAGTCTAGCTGCCGTCCATCTCCCAGAATCCCGGAGGCGTTGCCGATGTAGGAGGATCCTCCGTGTACGCAGCGGGCGTTCAGGGGCATCACAGTCGTGAGTGCGATGCGACACGTTCCACTGGACGCTGCACCTCTACAACACACACAACTGATTCAATTCTGATGCAGATCATTTGAAACAGTCTGAATTCTCCCGCAGGAATGATACATCACAAAAGATCTCTTAACTACAGGGTTCGTACACATTGTTACCAATACATTTCCATGACTTTTCATGACGTTTGAGACAATCTTCACTTCGACCTAAATGTTCCATTATTTTACAAAAAGAATAAAACATTCGTTTCAAATTATTTCATAATAGCATATGTGTTAACAGCTGAAATGAATGACTAATGAATCTACTCGTTTTTGCTTTCTTGTTTTAGTAATAATACCAGCTGGCCAACTGCGCCCAGCCTTACTCCCCATATCACATCACTGAATATTATCATTTATTTAACTGTGTGGCCAGGATGGCCATTTTGGTGTCATTTTGTGTGTATTTTTGCTGCTTAAATGCAACAAGCTGCGCTTTAGAGCCCTGCATTTCAGCCCGAGCCCAACGGCCCCAACTTATTTATGGCTTCGGGGACAATTTTCACGTCATAGCTCAGACACGGGCCAGGCATCAGGCTTTCTTCCTCCTTATGTTTATATTTTAGACATCCATCAATTAGTGATGAAAAAAAATTTGCCGCGCTGGTGGAAACAACACAAGACCGTGCTACCGCGACTGTCAAGAGTGGCTCGGACGGTGTTTAGTGTCCAGCAGCAGCGAGTGCTGGAAGAGTTCCACGTTAAAGCGCACGCAAAGCTGTGCTTTAACATGATGATCTAAATCAGGTGTTCATTTTTGTGAAGCGCTCCTGCTAAAGACCGAGACAGCAGAAAGCGTATCATGTTTGTTTTCTTTATTTTATAAAAGCACAATGTTTTGTTGATATTGTGAGTGTATACAAATAAAAGTAGACCCTTTACAGTCCCGAATGATGTATTACTCTTACCTTTATGAACAAAAATGACGGTTGTTTCCACTGTTATAAGAAAAAAAAAATGCAAGTGATGGTGCTGGCGAATCCATGTCCTGCAAAGCGCACTTTAGCTTCTCTGCACAAACGATTGGATACGCTCCTAATAGCACACATTTATCTAGGTTAACCATTTAAACTAATATTGTTTTTTTAAGCATTTTATATAGGCCTATAGATTTTATTTTATGGTAGATCTTAGAAGGCTACATTGATCAACAACAAGGCAAGATTACCTCATGTCTGGCTCTGGCCGCTTGGTCGTTACTTTAAATAAAAAAATAAAAAAACTTGAATTTAACAAACAAAACATTTTCCAAACATACAGTGGGTACGGGGGAAGAGAAAGGAAAGTATTAGACCCCCTTAAATTTTTCACTCTTTTATATTGCAGCCATTTGCTAAAATCATTTAATTTTTTTTTTTTCCTCATTAATGTACACACAGCACACCATATTGACATAAAAACACAGAATTGTTGAAATTTTTTGCAGATTTATTAAAAAAGAAACTGAAATATCACATGGTCCTAAGTATTTTAGACCCTTTGCTCAGTATTTTAGCGTAAATAGCACCCTTGAATCTAATACGCCCCGAGTCTTTTTGAGGGAAAGATGCCACCCAAGTTTTTCACCGTCCTCTGGACATTTGGAAGGATGATCCTCTGCCATTCCTCCTTGCAGTTCCTCTCCAGTTCTGTCAGGTTGGATGTTAAACGTTGGTGGACAGCCATTTTTAGTTCTCTCCAGAGATGCTCAATTGGGTTTAAGTCATGGCTCTGGCTGGGTCATTCAAGAATGGTCACAGAGTTGTTGTGAAGCCACTTCTTTGTTATTTTAGCTGTGTGCTTAGTGTCATTGTTTTGTTGGAAGGTAAACCTTCGGCCCATTCTGAGGTCCTGAGCACTCTGGAGAATGTTTTCGTCCAGGATATCCCTGTACTTGGCCGCATCATCTTTCCCTCGTTTGCAACCAGTCATCCTGTCCCTGCAGCTGAAAAACACCCCCACATCATGATGCTGCCACCACCATGCTTCACTGTTTGGACTGTATTAGACAGGTGATGAGCAATGCCTGTTTTTCCTTTTTTCAGCCTCCACACTCGTCCGACGACTTACCGACAGTAATTTTCAGGCCGATAAAAGTTCTCTCCATCGACCACATATCTTATTTGTTTTCTCACCATCTGGAGTCCGTTCCTGGGTGTTTTTTTGCAAACTTTCATCATGTGCATCTTTTGGACATTTGCCTTCCCGTTGCGAGTAAGTCTTACCGTCGGCCACTCTGGCCCCCCTAGACAAGCCCCCTCGACTGGTGGAGGGCTGCAGTGAAGGTTGACTTTCTACAACTTTCTCCCAACTTTCTCCCATCTCCCGACTGCAACTCTGGAGCTCAGCCACAGTGATCTTGGTTCTTCTTTACCTCTCTCACCAAGTCTCTTCTCCCCCGATAGCTCAGTTTGTCTGGACGGCCAGCTCTAGGAAGGGTTTTGGTCGTCCCAAATGTCTTCCATTTAAGGGTTATGGAGGCCACTGTGCTCTTGGGAACTTTAAGTGCAGCAGAAATGTTTTTGTAAGATTGGCCAGATCTGTGCCTTGCCACACTTCTGTCTCTGAGCTCTTCAGGCAGTTCCTTTTACCTCATGATTCTCATTTGCTCTGACATGCACTGTGTGAGCTGTAAGGTCTATATAGACAGGTGTGTGGCTTTCCTAATCAATTCCAATCAGTATAATCAAACACATCTGGACTCAAATTTAGGTGTAGAACCATCTCAAGGATGATTATAAGAAATGGACAGCACCTGAGTTAAAGATATGAGTGTCACAGCAAAGGGTCTGAATACTTATACCATGTGATATTTCAGTTTTTTTTTTTTTTATAAATCTGCAAAAATATCAACAATTCTGTGTTTTTCTGTCATATGGGGTGCTGTGTGTACATTTATGAGGAAAAAAAATTAACTTAAATGATTTTTAGCAAATGGCTGCAATATAACAAAGAGTGAAAAATTGTAAGGGGGTCTGAATACTTTCCGTAACCACTGTATATACCTGTAGTACAACCTACCGCTGATCAATGATTGCCTTCTTGCTCTTTGTTTACAGGGTGTCTCTCGTGCTCACAATGCTGCATTTATTTGATCAAAAATACAGGAAAATTTAATATTGTGAAATATTATTAAGATGTAAAATAACATTTTTCTATTTTAATAAACAATCAAATCTAATGTATTTCTGTGATGCGCAGCTGAAATTTCAGCATCATTACTGGCAGTCTTTTCGGGCGCGTCACATTAATCGTGGTCAGCAAAATCATTCTAATATGCTGCTTCTATCATAAACAGTGTGGAATATAAGTGTTCATATGAAATGCTGAGGCGTCATATTTTTTTTGGAACCTGCTGATACTATTTTTCTTCGACGCCTTGGATGACTAAAAGTTAAAAAGAAGAGCATTATTTAAAATATAAATATTTTCGAGTTTCATGACGTGTCATCAATATGTCTTCAAATTTGGGGGTCAGTAAATAGTTTTTTATTCTTGTCTTTTTTTGAAAGAATGAACCTTTTATTCAGAGCAAGGACTGTTAAATGATAATAAGTGACAGCAAAGATTTATATTGTTAGAAAAGTTTATATTTTGAATAAATGCTGTTCTTTTTAATTTTTGATTTATCAATGAACCCCAAAAAAGTATCACAGTTTCCAAAAAATATTTGGCAGCACAACTGTTTTATGCATATATAATCAGCATATTAGAATGATTTCCTGAAGATCATGTGACCTTGATATATGTAGTAATGGGGCTGATAAAATTCAGCTTTGCATCAAAGAATAAATTATTTTTAAAGGATTTAAAATAGAAAACCTTACTTTATATTGTAATAAACATTTTGCAAGACTACTGTGTTTTACTGTATTTTTTGTCACCTAAATTCAGCCTTGCTGATCAGACCAGAGACTCTTTAAAAAACCTTACATTCTTCACTGATCCCAACTTTTGTGAACGAGCCAGTCGTTACACATTTTATATCTATTATTTCATATACTGCTGTGCTGTCTCATGTTTGTTGGTTGGTGTGTGTGGGTGTTGTTATTCTATATATACAGTTGGGAAAAAAGTATTTAGTCAGCCACCACTTGTGCAAGTTCTCCCACTTAAAAAGATAGAGAGAGAGGCCTGTAATTTTCATCATAAATATACCTCAACTATGAGAGACAAAACAAGAAAAAAAAATCCAGAAAATCACATTGTAGGATTTTGAAAGAATTTATTTGCAATTTATGGTGGAAAATAAGTATTTGGTCAATTACTAAATTTAATCTCAATACTTTGTTATATCCCCTTTGTTGGCAATGACAGAGGTCAAACGTTTTCTGTAATTCTTCACAAGGTTTTCACACACTGTTGCTGTTTTTTTGGCCCATTCCTCCATGCAGATCTCCTCTATAGCAGTAATGTTTTGGGGCTGTCGCTGGGCACCACGGATTTTCAACTCCCTCCAAAGATTTTCTTTGGTTGAGATCTGGAGACTGGCTAGGCTACTCCAGGACCTTGAAATTCTTCTTACGAAGCCACTCCTTCATTGACCGGGCGGTGTGTTTGGGATCATTGTAATGCTGAAAGACCCAGCCACGTTTCAACTTCAATGCCCTTGCTGATGGAAGGAGGTTTTTCACTCAATCTCACGATATACATCTTGTTCTGGGTCACCATTCATCATCTTATCATGTTCTAGGCCTTGTGCATTCGTCCTGGTCCCTTTTGCAGACCAAAACTGTGCCCCCCCAAAGCATGTATGTTTCCCACCCCCATGCTCCAGTAGGTAGGGTGTTTCTTGTGGATGCACCTCATCATTCTTTCTCCTCCACAGCACTACAAGTTTGATTTTTTACCAAAAATGTTGCTATTTTGGGTTCATCTGATCTTTTCGGATCATCAATGCGCTCTAGCAAACTTCATAGATGGCCTACGGACTTGATACTTCGTCTTAAGCAGGGGGACACGTATGGCACTGCAGGATTTGAGTCCCTGGCGGCGCAGTTTGTTACTGATGGTAGCCTTTGTTACTTCTGGTCCCAGCTCTCTGCAGGTCATTCAACTAGGTCCCCCCTTGTGGTTCTGGGATTTTTGAAGTAAAAAGAGAATACTTTCTCCTTGTGATCATTTTGACCCCAACGGGGTGAGATCTTGCGTGGATCCCCAGATCAAGGGAGATTATCAGTGATCTTGTATGTCTTCCATTTTCTAATATAATTATTTTCTAATAATTGCTCTCCCCAGTTGATTTTCTTCACACCAAGCTGCTTACCTATTTTAGATTCAGTCTTCCCAGCCTGGTGCATGTCTACAATTTTGTTTCTGGTGTTCTTTGACAGTTCTTTGGTCTTGGCCATGGTGGAGTTTTGGAGTGTGACTGTTTGAGGTTGTGGAGAGGTGTCTTTTATACTGATAACAAGTTCAAACAGATGCCATTAATACAGGTAATGTGTGGAGGACAGAGGAGCCTCTTAAAGTAGAAGTTACAGGTCTGTGAGAGCCAGTAATCTTGCTTGTTTGTAGGTGACCAATACTTATTTTACCGAGGAATTTACAATAAATTCTTTAAAAATCCTAAATGTGATTTTCTGGATTTTTTTTTCTCATTTTGTCTCTCATAGTTGAGGTATACCTATCATGAAAATTACAGGCCTCTCTCATCTTTTTAAGTGGGAGAACTTGCACAATTGGTGGCTGACTAAATACTTTTTTGCCCCCCTGTATATAATATATATATATATATATAATATATAAATATATATATATTATGATTTAGCTTATTGTATTATAGCGCGTGTTTTTTTACAAGGAACATTTCAAATAAGAAGGAAAGAAAGAAAGGTTACTTTGTGACTACATCACACGTCGTGTCAGTATTTCTGGTGAATCTTAATCCCGACTCCCAATAACAGAATGAATAAGATATTTAATATTGCTTTAAGAAAATCCATTATAGGGCTGCTACGATTTTGTGCTTTTAATGACATTTACAGTTTAATAAATAAATGTCAATATTACAATTAGAATTAAAATTAGATGATACATTTAGTAAAATTCACAATCAATATGCATTACATTTAAATATTGAATACATTTAAAACTTAAATCAATGTATTACATGGGAAAAAACAACAGAAGATCTCATTCATGGTTTTTCTTTCTTACAGAAGACCAGATATAAACAAGGGACGTGGTTTCTAAAGTCTTCCCATGAAAATCAAGTCTTATGGTTTTATTTAGATTATATTTAGTCCATGACTTTAGAGCAGGTTTAACACTGTGGACATTCTATGATGCAAATCAGCTGCTTTGTATTTTAAAATCTAAATAGCAGGGGGATTCTGTCAACAAATAACGGTGACGAATACAAGCAGACATAAACACATAGTGACTCATGATGAGACTCTGACGTACCAACACACGTCTGTCCGTCGCTGGCGAACTGGAATCCGTCCTGGCACTCGCAGCGAAATGTTCCCGGCTGGTTATTGCAGACGGCGTTCGGCCCGCAGATCTGAGGAGCGTCCCTGCATTCATCGATGTCTGATGAGAAAAGAGAAGCTGACCAATCCTGAGGATTTCCGCAAGCTTTTTTAGACTTTGCTTTAATGCTATCTTAAACAAAAAGACTTCCTCAGTCACATTCTCATGAATTACTAACAATGATACAGTCGGTTCTCCTAATTACTGCTCTTTAAGATAACATCTGTCCAGTTTTTCTGTAATTTCCTTTAAGCAGCAAGGGATGGGTCACATCCGTAGAGGTCTGGGCAATTTTGACGTCTGATTAGAAGTCTGTTTTGGAAACAGCCCCCTTAGGAAGCCAAGCAGTACTTTCATGGACAAAAACTCAATTTCCCTTCAGAAGGAAGCAGATTAGTGGCCCGTTTTAAGAGGGAAATGAAACAGGAAATTGTTTTAATTGAAATGATGGACTGAGGATTGATTTAATTACGCAAAACCTGTGATGGTACCATAGCAAGCGCGTCCGTCTCCAGTAAAGCCCGCGGCACATTCGCATGTGAACTGGTTTCCTTGTCCGGGTCTGCAGACGGCGTTAGTGTCGCAGCCGTGTCTGCCAGTGAAGCAGGCGTTTTCTTCCGTTTGTCCACCTGCGGATGTGGTATAAAAAGCAACTGTTATTTCCCCAGAAGATCCATTACATACATTCAAAGAAATTTTTTTGTTTTTATCTCATAATTGAGAGTTCTCACAATTCTGATGTTTTTCTCGCAATTCTGAGTTTATATCTCACAACACTTCTCAGTTTATATCTTGAAATGTAGAGTTTATATCTCACAATTGAGTTTGTAACTCACAATCTGCCTTTTTCACATCCACCATGTCTGATTTATAACTCAGACTTCTCAGTTATATCTTTAATTTGTTTATATCTCATAATTGAGTTTATAACTCACAATTCTGATCTTTTTCTCGCAATTCTCCGTTTTTATCTCATAACCGAGTTTATATCTCATAATTGAGTTTATACTCCAATTCTGTATCTTTTTTCCCTTCCGCCATTCCTCGTTTTATTCTCAAAACGAGTTTTATAATCTCATAATTAGTTATATCATAATTGCGTTTATAACTCACAATTCTGACCTTTTTCTCACAATTGTTTATATCTTGCAATTCTGACTTTTCTCACAATTCTGAGTTTATATCTCGTATTTGAGCGTTTCTCTTTCAACAATTCTGAGTTTATATGTCGCAATTCCAGTTTTATCTCATAACTGAGTTTATATCTCACATCTCTCAGTTTACTCATCTTAATTTAGTTTATAATATCACCTTGACTTTATAACTTGCAATTCTGACCTTTTTCTCGCAATTCTCCGTTTTTATCTCATAACCGAGTTTATATCTCATAATTGAGTTTATATCTCACAATTCAGACTTTATATCTCATAGTGCGGACCTTTTTCTCACAAGCTGATTTTATATATTGCAATTCTGACTTTTTCCTCACAATTCTGATTTATATCTCATAATTGAGATTTTCTATTTCCCAATTTCTGATGTTTGCTCACAGTACCGAGTTAATATCTCACTCTCTCAGTTTATTATCTTATACTTTAGTTTAACATTCCCAATTGAGTTTATAACAACTCGACCTTTTTCATTTTTTTCTCACAATTCTGAGTTTATATGTCGCAATTCTCAGTTTTTATCTCATAACTGAGTTTATATCTCATAATTAAGTTTATATCTCACAATTGAGTTTATATCTCACAAGTGCGTTGTCTCTCACAATTTCTGACCTTTTATTTTCAACAATTCTGAGTTTACTCTTGCAAGTCTGACTTTTATCTCACAATTTTGAGTTTATATCTCATAATTGAGAGTTTATAACTCTTTAACTCGAATAAAGTTTTCTCACAATTCTGACCTTTTTCTCTTAATTACGAATTTATATATCACAATTCATACTTTTTTCTCAAAACTGCACGTTTGTATCTCATAATTCTGAGAACTCGCAATTGCAAGAAAAAACTCAAAATATTTAAATAAAAGGTAGCAATAAGTAGAAACCGCATGGTTGCCAGATTGGGAAGAGTAAGTAAAACTCTGGGCAGAAAAAATTATAAATTTAAGAGAAAAGCTCTGATTGGGGATTTAAAATCTTGGTTTTAATATCTGGCAACTGCAAGCATGAAAGCTTGTGGAGGCTTGTTACCAATGCAAGATAATGCAATTGTCAATTCCAGGATAAATAAGGCAAATTATACTTAATTAAGAGAAGCAGAAATCTTAGTCATGATTAAAATACTATTCCTCGTGCAGCCCTAGGCAAAATATTTTCTCAGATCTGCCCTTACCATTGACGTCTCCAATCTTGTTACTCATGGCGTAACGCAAGAGCTGTTCACCCGTATCATACATGACGAACACCTGGTCGACATTGAGCATCTGTGTGGACGGCAAGGCACTGACGACTTCATCGTGCTGGCAGCCCTGAAACGTGATGGTCTCTCTGAATTTGTAGCTTCTGCTTTGGGTTGAACGGTCCTGCAGATTGATCACATACTCCCGTGTGGATGAAGCGGTGATCACTGACAGAAGAGTCACACGAATCATTAGGTTTCATAATAGGACTTAAACGCAAATCATGACATATTGCTAAAGGAGATACTTCGCATCATGCATACTTACTGCATACTCACGCATGTTTTATCATCCATACTCAAGTATGTTTTATCATGCATACTCATACATACTCATGCATGTTTTATCATCCATAATCATGCATGCCTGTTTTATAATGCATCCTCATGTATGTTTTATCATCCATATTCATACATCCTCATGCATGTTTTATAATGCATCCTCATGCAAACTCATTCATGTTTTACTCATACATACTCATTCATGTTTTACCATCCATATTCATATATACTCATGCATGTTTTATACTGCATCTTCATGCATGTTTGATCATACATATACATCCTCAAGCATGTTTTATCATGCATACTCTTACATGTTTTATCATCCATACTAATGCATGTTTTATAATGCATCCTCATGCATGTTTTATCATCCATATTCATACGTCTTTATGCATGTTTTATAATGCATCCTCATGCATACTCATTCATGTTTTACTCATCCATACTCATGAATACTCACGTTTTATCATCTATACTCGTGCATGTTTTATCATCCATACTCAACCTAATCCTGCATGTCCTGATATGGCATCCTACTGCTTTTTCATCCATACTCATGTCATGTGTATAATGCAATCCTCATGCATACTCCATTCTTGTTTCACTCACACATATTCATGCATGTTTTATAATCCAATGCTCATGCATACTCATTCTTGTTTCACGCATACATAATCATGCATGTTTTATAATGCATCCTCATGCATACTCATTCTTGTTTCACTCATACATAATCATGCATGTTTTATAATGCATCCTCATGCATACTCATTCTTGTTTCACTCATACATAATCATGCATGTTTTATAATGCATCCTCATGCATACTCATTCTTGTTTCACTCATACATAATCATGCATGTTTTATAATGCATTCACATGCATACTCATTCTTGTTTCACTCATACATACTCATGCATGTTTTATCATGCAAACTTGTGCAGTTTTACTCATACATACTCATGCATGTTTTATCATGCATACTCATACATACTCATGCATGTTTTATCATGCATACTCATACATACTCAAAAAAGTTGTAATATGCAAACTCATGCATATTTTAGAATGCACACTTATACATACTCCTTTTTGTTTTATTGCTGCATACATTATTGTATTATTATGCATACTCATTATTGTTTTATGCATACACATGCAGTCATGATGGTTTGACTCACAGTTGGTGCTGTACTGGTAGATCTCTGTGTAGGGGTCAATATGAACTGTGGCTCCCTGAGGAACCTCAGGAATCTTTCCTTCAAGTTTGGTGTCAACCATCAGGTGGTCGTGCTCATCAATGCCTTTGAACTCCTGAGAGATAGTCAACCTTTCCCCGCCAGGCTGGAAGGTCACGTCGGCCTGACGTCTGAACACTCCGCCTGACAGACAGGTCAAAGAGGGAGTGTGAGGCTGGATTTCAAACATACTGTATCACCGCACAGCAAACAACTCAAACCGATGTGTCAAAACAGAGAGTTTGCTGAAAATACATTGATTTTAAAACAATTGTTTATCAAAAAATATTTGCTGTATTCTGGCTCTTCTGCTCTTCCATCACAACACATCTTACAGCTTCCTATACATCTAACACTCCATCATTACAAGTTTAAGTGCTTTTGCACCCAAATAACTGCTCTGAAAATGTCATGCATGTTTAATAATGAAATTAGAAAGGGAAGTATTACTAGTACTCCTACATCCAGTAGTGAATGATTTCATCTGCATATGTCATAATAGAAAATAAAAGGAAAGACGATGAAGATTTAGGAAATACTGAACTATGAAGAAAGACGTCTAGCTATCGAAGTCAGGAGTTTTTAATGTTTAAGATACCAGCCACAGACAATCCTAAAATATGTATGCAGCTATATATTTTTAACGTATAAAGACCCCATTTATATTCTAAAAAAAGTATTTAAAAAATAAATACATGTAATAAATACGTATACAATATTTGGAAAATAATTGAATTCAACTCACTGTAGTACTGTACTGTTAGATGTATTATTTAATCATTAATTGTTTTTATTTATTTATTTGTTTTTCCCAATTTATCCCTTGATCTAAATCAATGTTGTCTTAGTATCACTGGGGGGGGGGGGAACACATTACGTTTTTATTAATATTAGATTTTTGATTATCAGTATTTCTTCCTTTATTTTTATATTTCCATTCTTATTTGCAGTAAAGTTTTAGTCATTTTGTTGTGTGTTTTTTTTCCTTTTTTAATAGTTTGGGTTACTTTTATATGTGTTTACAGTATCTGGTTTTTAATAATTTTATTGAATTTTAGTTTTAGTTATTTTAGTACATTAAGTAATCAGGTTAAAATGTGAAATGTTGTCTCGCCAATGAGCTGAAGTAAGCTTTTTATATTTTATTTTGCGGTTAACGTTTAATTTGTAATGAAGAAGTTTTAGAGGATTTTTATGGTTTATTTATTTTTTTCAGTTTTAGTTAACTATAATAACCCTGAGCTAAATAAGATCTCCTTTACAATTTTTTATTTGATAAAAATGTTAAAAATGTGAACTTATTGAGGACTTCTCATTATATGAATTCTGAGAATCTCACCAATGATGCTGAAGCCGTTCTTGAAGCCCAGCTGCTGAAGTGCAAAGGCCCAGCCGATGATTCCTCCGACGGACGACAGCGGCTGCAGAGAGAAGCCGACGATCGGGGGAATGGCGCTGATGGCCACATACGCTCTGCCGTCATTCACCACCACATACGAGTGGAGATCGTTACTGGCGAAGTCCACGGGCACCGGTGAGTTTCCCACGGACACCCTGCCACTCACTTTCCCGTTCATCCTCTGAGGAATACCTGTGAAAGATCATCAGACATCATTATGACTGTAGCTGTTCTCAGGATTCAGATCTTACACTGAACCCAACACAGTACAAAAACTGTCTAATGTATGAAAGTAACAAAAATTCCATTTAACAGATTTCAAACATGAACTCTATTAATATTACCATAAATGGCCTAGCTTAACAATATGATTAAAGGTAAGAGAGACTGAAGATAAAACAACAGCAGATGTGTGTTTACCAGCTCAACATGAAACATGTATTCATTTTAGTCATACTGTATTCAAATAACACTTAATTTTTTGTCCCAGAATATGACTGAGACAGTCTTTGATGTCAACAACAAATTATATGTGAAACATTGTTTATTCCAATAAAGGGTTTGGGAGTTGATGGGAACCTACTAATTAATTGAATTAGAAATTGTATTTTATATGTAAATATTTGGTTTATTAAAAGGGTTTAACACAATCAAGTGATTAAAAAAAATCATAAAAATGTCAATTTAAAATAAATATTTTTTTTCCATTATAAAAATAACAATAAACACCAAAAAATACAGTTTTATTTGTTTGTCATGTAAAGTCTATTAGTCTTTTTTTTTGCTGTACAAAATATACTTTTATATTATTTATTTATATTATTTATAGAACGATTTATAGATGTTTTTAGTGAAATATTGCCTTTATTATTACATATATATATATATAGTCAACAATAATAACTATAATATATAATGTGTTTGATGGATTAATCGTTAATTTTTTTAATTGATTGACAGCACTAATATATATATATATGCTTTTTAAATACTAATAAATGCTCATAAATACTAACAATAAAGCACTTAAATTTTTTTGCGTCATGTGGCCATTAATGTGTTGCTCATTAATGTGAATGTGTTGCTAAATTTTTTAATTATTTATTATTTTACTCTGCTGTCAGTGATCATAACCCACCATAAGGAAATATTTCTTTAACATAAATGAAACCAATAACAAGTGCAGTCCATTATAGAGGCATTACCATCAGGAACACACTGAACCCCATTGCCGTAGTATCCAGGTTTACACTGGCAGCATCGTCCGCTCGGATAATTGCTGCAATCACCAAATTTAGAGCATTTCTGTCCACCACATTCACCAGAGTTGTATGTAAATACTGTATGCAAAAAAAGACAGAAAAGGGATCATTTCAGCTCAAGAACAGTACAAAGTTGTATATTGTTCTAGTAAATAAACCATTCATGCTGACCGTTAACCTCGATGTTGTCTTCATTTTCGATTTCCACGACCGCCGGTCGTTCAGGTCTGTACTGAACCGTCTGCACCTGGAAGGGTGGAGGATGTTCTGGACGATGATAAACTCCATCCAGGTTCTCCTGCTGGACGTCAGGATACACCGGGTGTTGATGGCTGGGCTTTCTTGTGCTCTGATATTGGTGGGAATCCAAAGGTAAGTCTGGCACTTCTCCAGGAGCGACGTCCGTGAAGTAAGGGAACGTTCCTATTTCATACACCCACACACCACGCTTTCCGGAGTTAGTCTGCCTGGAAAAGACATCCAACAGCATTATGGGAAAACGTGGTCAAAGAACACTTACACTGCTAAACAGTGGACATGCCACCAAAACATTATTAGTTCACCTAAAAATCAAAATCCAGTTGCTCCAATGGAACATACTGTAAGACGAGACCTTCACAAAGATCTTTTTCCTTACAACTGATAGTGAATGCACATCTGTCAAGCTCCAAAAATTACAAAAAGTACCAGGAGACTAAATACAATAAGACTATAAGAAAAAATATATATATATATTTTACATACTTAATATTTTGTCTTCCATTATAAATTTCTGAAAATTCTTATATAAAGACATTTAATTAAGAAGGAAAATGACTTCAGATCTTAGATATAAACAGATACAGAAATACATCAACAAAAGAATCCTTAAATCATCCCTAAATACATTTACTTGTTAAGCAAAAATAGTTAAGATATTAAGTTTTGTTTTATGAAAAATTTATCAGTTATGAAAAGTTTATCCATAAAACAATAAAAGAAAATGTCTGTCAGTGAGGAACTATTTTTTTTTTTTTTAAATTAGTTTTTTATTTTTGACCCAATGGACATATTTCTTCTTTTTCTCAGGCTAAATTCCTTTTTTTTTTAGAAAACAAGACTTAATATCTTAAGCTTTTTTTGTTTCTCTAGTTAAATGTATCTTGATTCAAGAATGTTATTTATACCAGAAAAACATTTTTTGCCGATCTCAATAAAATATTTTAGCTCAAAGCGGTTAATAATTAATATGCTTGATTATTTGATATAAACATTCCTAAATCAATAAAAAAAATTCTTAATTTAAGATATCAAGCTTTGTTTGCTAAAAAAAGTATCAAAATGTATTAATTTATTAAAGTTTATGCCTAAAACAAGAAAAATATCTGTCAATTGGGTCAGAAAAATGAAAGTGTTTATGTTCTTTTTTTTCAGAAAACGAGAATTAATATCTTAAGCATTTTGCCTCTCAAGTAAATTTTTCATGCTTTAAGAATGTTTCGATATTTGTTCTGGAAAACAAGACAAAAATACAGATTTTTTGTATTTCATTCGCTCTCAAATATCATTCTACATAAACCTATTGTAGGCACTATACTTCTACGATTAGTTTAAGGAGCATTATGGTGTTTTTTGGTCCATTTTGGAGTTTTTTTGACGAGGTCATGATATAATTGTGTAGAAAAGACCCGCATGAAGCTTCTTCTACTTTTCAGTTTCACAGAAGAAAGAAAAAGATTTGGAGCATCATTAGGGTGAGTACATGATGACAATAATTATACTTAGGTGAACTCCAGCACTAACAGCAACCAAACTTACTCAGCCAAGTTCTTGACAGACGCCTCGCTGTCGTCTGTGATGCGATAGTACGGTCCTTGCTTCTTATAAAGCACTAAGTATGTCTTCTGTCCTTTACTGAAGCCGGCGTGCATCGTGTAGCTGCTGCCAGTGCTCTGGAACTGCATCGCCTCTCTCGGGTAGAGAAGAATCGCATAGGACTTCGTCTCCAGAGAAGCGATGACCAGCTGAAACGTATTTCGCTATAAGGATAAAGAACAGGATTTATTAACTCTTGAGTGTATTTGTGCACGATCAGTTAAATCCATTACTCTTATAATTCACACATGCAGCAATCTGCAATGACACAGCCATTGGAAGTCATTCACCTTCAGTGAAAAGTCGGGGATTTTATTGAAAAACTTATATTATTTCAGTTAGTTGCTGAAGCAACATTTCTCATTTTTGTGTAGTTCAAGTTAAAATATTAAAATTACCCAAACTAAAACTGGCATAAATATTAATAAAACTATTCAGACATAATGACTAAATGACTAAAACTAAAATTAAAATAAAAATAAATTAAAGCTAAATAAAATATTCAATCTTATCTTATTATACTAAATAACACTGGATTTTCCCCACTTGTTTTTAACTCTTTTATATTTAAAATAAGTGAAAAGGATCTGCAGTGTAAAATATTTAAAATAAAAAAAGATTTTAAACCTTGCAATTGTGCTTTAATTATGCTTTAAACACATATATAACAAATATAAACACAACACATATTTAAAAAATAAATAAATAAAAATGCGACAAATTGAAAACTTAAAATGAAAACAATATAAAAGACCAATTCCAAATATTAATAAAACCTGTAATAGCATATTAATTACACTAAAATAACTAAAATAATTTTTTCACTTGTTTTAAACTAAATTTTAGTTTAGTAAAAAAAAGCCTTGCAGAGCAAAATGCATTATATGAATATATTCAAAATACAACCTATATGAAGCCTTAAATCTTATGCAAGTATAATTTAATTAAACAAGTTAAAGCTAATTAAACTTGGAATTTGTAAATATTTTAACTGGAAAATAACTATGAATTTTGCAGTACAAGTGAGTAGTATGCATGCATTAATAATAGTGATGCATTTTTTTTTAGGTCCAGAACATACACAGATTTGCATTACCAATAAAGCAAGGTAACAATACATCAATGAAAAATGCATGCTAAAAATGGCTGTATGTGTGAACGGCCCACAAGTAAACTGAACCTCACTCTTCCGGTGGGCTCCAGTCCGTCTCCTCTGCTCTCGGCCCGATGGGACGCCACATTCACCCATGTGACCACCACAGCGCTGATGGGGTTCACCACGTCATCCTCGGGGAAGGCTCTGTTGATGTGATCGGCTGCCTGTCGTAGAAGAGCCGGACTGGAGTCCTGGCGGAAGAACACCTTTCCTACTCTGTCGCTGGTGTCCAGGTCGCCCTGCAGAGCAGCAATCATCCCAAAACCAGCCGGCATGTTACCCAGATACTCCGATTCTCCTGCTGGCTTCTCCAGAGCAACAAAGCCATTGGTGTTGATCTAAATGTGAGAGACAGAAACAATAGCCATAACAAAAACACTACAACATAATTATTTTTAATGACGTTCAGTTTGGTTAATGATTAAATCTACAGCACCACTGCATGTGAGATTGTGTTTTATCTGAATTAATACTTGAATGTTATGAAGAAAATAATGATGCTGAAACATAACACAACGCATCTTTCAATTGCATTGGCTTGCTGGTTGCACGCAACAAAACAAACCCCAGCGTGTCAGTGTAGTCTGATTCACAAACAAATGACTCTTGTGAACAAGTTCTTCTTGATAAATCAGTTTTGAAGACTCAAGGCATCATTTGGATCAGTCAACTGGACCTGTTGATAGGTTACTCAGTTATAATAAAGCAATTAATTGACTACTTAAAACATTATAGTACTGTACAAAATGTGTCTAAAATATAGTAAGTGCCAATTATTTAGGCAGGAGAGCACTTAAAAATCAAGAAAACAGAATCGTGAAGTGGAATCAGAATCTGAAATCACTGAATTCCTTATGATCTCTATAGTTGACAGTAACTGTCTAGAAAAAGGGGGGGAATGATAGGAATTATGTATATTAAAATAATAAAATAAAAATAAAAATATTTTAAAAATAAGATTACATAGTAAGATTAAAGTTATAAAGTAATAAATAACTGAATTGGATTGAAAAACTTAATGGAAAATAAATGTTTCCTTGCAAGTACTGCAAATAAAAGACCGAAATGAAATAAAAAATAAACAATACTCTAAAGACTATAAATACAAATGGCTATAAACTACTAAATTCCAAAACACACCCAAGCAAAAGATTACAATTTTAACCTAAAATGTTCAAACTCTTAATAAAAACTATTATATTAATTCATATAAAAAAACAGAACACGGATCTTTTGTTCCCCCACTTTGTTTATTATCTCTTTATATTTCAATAACATTCATAAAACTAATTTTATAAAAGGAGTAAAATAAACAAATCAAATTAAATAAAAAATAAATGCACATTCATGTGATTAGAAAAGAGCTACATTAGTTCCCTTCTTACTGAAACCTTTATATAAAAACAGAGTAAATACTCTTGAAGTGTGCACTGAAACCAACAGAAACTGAGTTGGGAGTTTGTGACGGTTTAGGGAATAAAGTCCATTGCCAAACACCCACATATGTACACACAAGTGTAAAATCACAGAAACTATCTTAAAAACTAAAAACAATACTGGACAAATCTCTGAACTTGCAAGGCAATACGAATGACAGCAAAACATTTTCATCTGATGACTGTGACTTATTTTGTAGATAATAAGATAATAAAGAGGACGAAGCAACAAAGCTTCCATGTGGAGTCCTGGAAAGCTCTCCATACAGCAGAATGAGCAATAACTATAGTCTTTTTAGCATAGCCAAAATGAAATCAGACAACCTGATCTCTGTCTTATACTTGACGAGATTCACTGATCCTGTATTATGGCTGGAGCGTGTCGTTTCTGTGCCGCAAAGTCACCCAAGAGAATTGCAAAAATAATGACTGTTTTCAAAGAGGTTTCCGGGTGGCTCATCCTGGTATTGTTCACCTAATGTTTCATAAATACTGTGTACGTCAATATATGGTCACATGCTGTAAGTTGCTTTGGATAAAGTGCCTGCTAAATGCATTGATGTAAATACTGTATAGTAAGGATTTACAGGCATATAGACATCAGCATCAAAACTCCTCTGCCAATATGGTTTAATTAGTCATCTTTGTACATTCAAACAAGTACCATAGCAGATGATAAAAACTGAACAGCTACTAAATGGACTGCAAAAATAGGACTTTTTCAAACAGAATTAACATGAATACAGTTTAGTGAAAAATGAATGAGGAAATAGGTTTAATAAGGAATGTCATGCACAATGTTGAGCGTTTGTACAATGACTGTTCAGCACTTCACTAAAACAGATGTGCACGCTTAGACTACATTTCCAGATGTTTTTCAAACGCTACAACACACGCACTTTGTATTCAGCGGGAGATCCTATAAATCCCGATGAAGGAAAGTTTCATTCCTTCTTGTGACTTTGTCATTCATTCAGTCTGCTCTCAAACACGGAAGTTATTTCTGCTTTACAAAACATCATGTTACTAGATACAGCCATGAATTCTGCTCAAATATCCATGGTAAGAACCACAACAGCTCGAAAAAGGAAACGGAAATTGGCAAAGGAGAGCTGTGGGAAAGGAAGCATTCATGGGATTGTAATTATGAATGTTTTTGTTAGTCGAGTCCTCTGAGAAAATCCTACATACAGATGCAGAAGTCCTACAAACACATCGTTGTGTCTGGGTCAATCTGACCCATGTTTGATTAACTGGTTAAACTATTCATTTCTTCTTAGAATTTGGTGACTTTTTCTCATGCATGCAAAGTTATTAAAACACAGATATTTTTAGAAAGGCTGTACAGAAACTATGACCTCAAATTGACCCCCATTGGTGTCCATGCAATTTGCCAATTTTGATCAACACTAAAGAATAGAAAACCTTTATTGTAACTTGTCAAACACTAAAATATGGCACACATGAGAAATATAAGACTTGTTTTCTGAATCATCCACTGGAAAACTACTGTTTCTCCATCTGGTTGAGTTTCACAGCCTAAAATTCGGCCAAATGTTGTTTTTTCCATTGCTTTTTTGGATCTAAATAATTAGACCGTTTCAGACATGAAAATAAATGTGAGAACCCATTTCACCCTCATATATACATAATATATATATATATATATATAGATATTAGTGCTGCAAACGAAAATAAAGTTTTTGTGTGTGTACTGTGTATGTTTATTATGTATATATATATAAATACAACCACATGCATGTATATATTTAAGAAAAAAATTATATTTATATATAAAATATTTATATTTACATATAATATAAATTATATGAATATAAATATAAACGTAAATATTTTCAATACATACTGTATTGTGTATTTATATACATCCTAAATAGGTGTATATATATATATATATATATATATTAGGGGTTGCACCGACTAATCGGCACCCTATCGGTATCGGCCGATAAATGCTCATTTTTTTCTGTTATCGGTATCGGCCTGATAAGACAATTTGGCCGATTCTTAAAGCCGATAAATAATGCACTATTTCCTTCAGAGACACTTCAGATGCACGCTGTTCATTTGCAGCCTTTTGTGCAATTGTACGTTGTAATTGTGTTTATTTGATGTATATCTGATTTATCTCATATAGAATGCTTTTGGTTAAGTTAAAAGAGCGCTTCAGTTACCGGTGATCATCTTTAGCTCAGCACACGCAGCTCAAAACAGCAGTGCACAACATTAATAACAATGATTGGGAATGTCGTGTATATAACACTCTAATGAGAAAATTATTATAATAAAACATTGTGAATTCTATGGGTTTAGTTGCCGTATTTCAGCGCGTTGTTATGGGAAGAGCACATCCACAACAGCATCACACATTCTGACTATAGCACGCAATAACTGCATCATTTTGTACATATATAAGTTTTAATTTTATGTTTATGTTGTATTAATATTAATCTCAGGATGCATTTTTGAGTTAAATAAGCTGCCAGCAAAACTCTTCAGTTTACCGTGTTCATTCAGCTTTTCAGCTTCAGCACGCGCAGCTCAACGGTTGCTATTTAAAACAGTGGTATTAATTTACTTTTTCAAAATCATTGATACATTTTTAATAATAACAACCACTTGTATTTTTTCTCTTATTATTTTCATCAACAATATGTTTTAGTAATTAAAATCATTTAATTATTGTCTGTGCAGAGGCTATTCCAATTTATTGATCCATGGCACATGCATTTTGATGCTTTACACATGTAATGATGTCCAATGACTTGTTTGCATTATATATGCATTATTTTATTTATTTGTAATACTTGACGAAATTTGTAATGGGAGAGTAACAATATTTACCGTTCAAACTAGGCCGCTTATGTTGAAGTGCTCGGTATGTGGTTTTTAATGATGAGACCTTTTTTTGTAATCAGGCTCTCAAAAAGTATAACAATTTGGATATAGATTTATCGGCCAACATATCGGTTATCGGGTTTCAAAAATAAAGGATTATCGGTTATCGGTCAAAATTTTCATATCGGTGCATCCCGACGTATATATATATTATCTATATAATATACACACACGACACACACACACATATGTATATGTTTAAACAACATTTATGTATATGTATATATAGATGTTATGTGTATGTGTGTATATATATTATATAATATATATATATATAGTATATATATATATATATATATATATATGATATCTCATATAAAACCCGGGACCACAAAACAGGTCATAAGTAGCACGGGTATATTTGTATCAATAGCCAAAAATAAATTGTATGGGTCAAAATTATTGATGCTTTTTTTAATGCCAAAAATATCATGGTCCATGAAGATATTTTGTAAATTTCCTACCGTAAATATATAAAAACTATATTTTTTGATTTGTAATATGCATTGCTAAGACTTCATTTGTACAACTTTAAAGGTGATATACATCATGAAAAGCGTATATTCGCTTGCAGATGAGTATCAACTCAAATTTCAAAAATTGACCCTTAATGACTGTTTTGTCGTCCAGGTCTCACACACACACACAACCTATATATAATAACACAACATAAACACAGAATAGAAATTATTAATTTCTCACATATTCATTAATAATAACTATAGGCTACAGGTTTTCTGTTTTTACACAAAACTTTAGATATGATTTTTGCCAATTTGATGGGGTTTTTTTTTTTGCATGGAAACCAAAATAGTACAAAAATAGTACTGGATTTCAAAACAACAGGAAGGTGAAATCATCTGAACAGTCCAGGATCTGATTCACCCAATCAATACGCACTTAAGCAGGAATGTGTCTGCAGTATTTCATGACAGGAGTCACTCACAGTCAACATGAACGCAAAACTGAAGCGATTTACCTATAAACATTCCTGCTCTAACTGTTAATGATTCATCAGAACAATCAATCAAGCACTCACTTCTCCATGAATGAAATCAAGTTCTGCCCTACATTTCTTTTCACCAAGAATATATTGTAAACAAAAAATGAAATGGATCCATACATATATATTGATATCCATCATATGATATCTAAAACAATGTTTTGCATAAAATGCCAACTTAATTCATTCAAAAATTGCTAAATGTTTTAAAAAAGTTTTTCTTGGTTATGTTAACATTGGAAGAAAGCATTAACGGAATGTTCACTTATTGATCCTTTTGCAAACATTATGGAACGTTACTTTCGAATGTTCTTTGAATGTTCTGAAACAAGTAGTAACGTTTAAAAAAACAGACTAACGTCCAACTAAAATATTTCAGAAAAATGTTCCACGAATGCTGTACAAATTGTGCTAATGTCTTGATAATGTTATTAAGGACCAGATAATTTTGAACGAATGTCCTATTAACGTTTACTGGAAGAATGTGTCATCATAACTTTGAGAGAACTTTGCCAGAACTTTCTGAGAACAGTCCCTGTTAGCGCAGAATACTGTATGTACTTCATAAATATTACTATGAACTAATATATTTGAATGAATTTGTAGCACTGATCTTTGGCATTACTGGGTTGACCTGCTAAAAATGATTTCAAAGTGTAACTACACTGATTTAATAGATAGATATAGCTTATACCTTAAAATATTTTAAAATCACATCACTATTCTGGACAGGTACCATGGTCATTTGCCCTCAAAGTGGGATAAATATGCATGAATATGGCAATTATTTTTTAACATTGTTTATATCAAAGTATGTTTTACTAAAGTCATCATATTACGGAAGTGAATGTATCGCAGACTCGCAGTATTGTATATCAACAGTGTTACTTTGTCAATGTAATAGGTTACAAATTACCCTATTTAAAATATAAGTACTGTAACTATTTAAATTCCTTTATTAAAGTAATGTAACTGATTAAATTTGATTACTTTTCTAAATTTCTAACAAATGTTTTCACCTGAGTCAACCTTACAGTAGGCTACTCAACACTGATTACATCACTGCTTAGGACTCTAATAATTTAATTTTAAAGCACAGCCACCTCAAAATCAGACTTTAGCAGCTCTCCTTATGTTGAGATCATTCTGAGGCTAAATTCAGATTTTAAAACCATAACAAGAAATAGTTTAATAGCCATGATTCTGTTTTTGAAATCAAATCTCTGCATAGCTATGAGAGGAAACACAGGCATCTAAAAAAAAAAAAAACTGTTAATCTTAAAAAATAAAGCATTTACATAAACCCATATAGGAAATAAAAGAGTTATCGAATATGTATGTGTCTTATTCTGTGTCCTAAACTCCTGAAATATTGCTGTCTCATATTTTAGAGCAGTCGGTGCACTTTGGGAAATAGATAAATCAAATCTGTATGTGTGTGAAAATATTCAGATATAACTTTCATAAAGTAACTGTAGTTTAATTACACATTTTTTTTCTCAGTAACTGTAACAGATTAGTTACGTTTATTCCGTTACATGTAACTAGTAACTCCCCAACACTGTAGCCTAGGCTATATATCATTCAGAGCGCACACACTCACGTGAATCGTGTTGAACTGTGCGTCGTAAAACGTGACTTGCTTCTCTAGAGTGATCTCCTGAGTCTCATCATTGCCTTCATCAAGAGAGTGGTCGCCTGCGCTTCTCCCGAATGGAAAAAGTTCTTGTCGTGTTATCCCGCTGACACACACTGACAATCCCAATAATAAGATCCACACTGGCCATCTCTGCCCCTGCCGACCCATCTCCAGTCCCGCACCGAAGCTGCAGCTGCCTGAGACTGACTGACTGACTGACTGACTGAATGAAAGCCCGTTTTAACCAGCAGCGCTGCACCGGAGCCTGCAGTCTCAGGACCCCAGCTCTAGGACCCCAGCTCTAGGACCCTATTTTTTTGTGTGACAGCGCCATCTAGCCAATTCTATTCCAACAAAAGAGACCCGATTCAAACAAAATTCAAACAGATGCAAAGACTACACTGTAAAAAATGGTTTACGGATTTAACTTAAATTTACAATTAAAATTTAATATGATAATCAAAATCAGGTGGTGATGAGAAAGTCACATGATGAACCAAACTCATCACAAACAGCTTTTCACAAGCTGACAAGGCCAATACTAGATAGACAGACAGACCGACAGATAGACAGACAGATATATAGATAGATGATAGATAGCTAGATAGATAATGATAGATAGATAGATAGATAGATAGTGAGTGAGTGACGTGACATGTGGCCAAGTATGGTGACCCATACTCGTAATTAGTGCTCTGCATTTATCCATCCTAAGTGCACACACACAGCAGTGAACACTCACACACACCGTGAACACACACCCGAGCAGTGGGCAGCCATTTATGCTGCAACGCCCGGGGAGCAGTTAGGAGTTCGGTGCCTTACTCAAGGACACCTCAGTCATGGTATTGAAGGAGGAAGAAGCGGGGCTTTTTTTGGTTTTTACATTCACCCCCCCACCTCAAATCCCACCTACAAACCTTTTGGGTTCGAGGTTCCGACTCTCTACCATTAGGGGCCCCGCTTCCCTATATAGATATATATATATCATCGATAGATAGATCGATAGAGGTATATAGATAGAGAGATCGATATACTCGTGCGCTGATTTTTTATGTTTCTGCCATTGGGTGCTCACCCTCCATAACAGCTGTTTGAACAAAATGCTACTTTCACAGTCAACTAAATCTATAACATTTGTTGTAATAAGTAAAATGAAAAGTTTGCTGATCGCGGTTGTTAAATTGAGATCTGCTCAATGTTGCAACATGATTCTTTTTACGTGTTTTTACAGTGTTGCAAATTCAAACCAATCGCACATGATTCTGTTGAGCTTATGAATTCAGTGGCCAATCAGAGGTGTTCAGATGAATCATCGCTTTGTGAGTGCACGCGATCGCAGACTGAAATCTGCACTCTCGCAGATTTTCTCCACATCAACAAGTGCAGATGCACGTTACATTTATATGTATTCTTTTAGCAGACGTTTTTATCCAAAACGATAAAAGTGTACGAACGATGTAGCAAGAGATTTTTCACAATGCAGACAGCATTTAATTTAAATTTATTTTTTTTTTAATAAAAAAAAAATGTTTTGAGAAACATTCTAATGTAGTGCTGAAAGAGGCATACCGGTTTGAAAGACACAATTTTACTTTCATTACATCACCAAAAATATATGGCTGATTGAGAATGGCTGCTGATGTTACTTAATAGTTTACGTGTAGCTTCTGGTCAGACAGCCTAATTAATGCTCAGGACAGAAGTGTTCACTGCATCATCAGCGCTTGTCCTTTTGATAGTATAATAACTGATCACCATCCAAAAGACCATCAGAGCATGACCTTTTTGGCACAATGTCTTTCCCTTTGAAGCTGCACAATAACTGGCAATACTATCCTGAGTTAATTGCACTGTGCACAAATGAACAGTGACATGAGAAGAATGTGAGATTACAGTGGATCGGCTACATATGAATGCAAACCAACTGGATTGGATGGTTACTTTAGTTAATTAGGGGTTAGAGGTTAGTACTGTAGTCTGTAGTCTAGAGGTGCCTGTGGTGCTGTAATACTGAATAACAGCGCCATCTACTGCTCAATCCCATCTCTACAACAAATCCCAACTCACGCCAGAATGCATTTTTGAAATTTAAAGAGTTTAAATTGAGGTCGCAGACCAAATGCAATTCAAGTTAGATTTTTTTTAATCAAATGGAATGAAATTCATATAACTTAGATTTTTCTCTATGAATTGCATTTATCAATCATTTGTGCCATTTGCAGAAACTTGAAATTATAATGTGTCAGTGTCTGAAGTGCCACTTTGTCTTTAATGAAATTTGTATTTATTTTAAACATATTTAGCTATATACTTAAATGTTAGACCATGATGGAAGAATGCATAATTTCCCAGAATGCTCCATTGTCCATTATAAATCTTCTAAGAGGAGCCAAACAACATGAAGTGAGTTTTCCAGCTGGAAACCTTGAACAAAACACATAAGAAATCATCTGCTCTGGAACAGTTTAGTTGTTATGTTGAACTAATGAAATTCCTCTGTTGAACATCTTTAATTCCTCTTCCTGTCATTCCACTTCAACTTCCTGTGTTGTGCCCGAATTGAAAGGGAGCCAGTTTTTATTAGATTTTTTTCTTCTCAATCCTGCTACATGAAAGCAACATATTCATGGCTTTAATTCAAATAATAAGGCAAGAATATAGTGAAATATATGTCACTTTCTGCCTTTCCAAACCTGTATGATCTTCTTGTGAATTTATGAAGAATTTCTGATCTTCAGAAATTTCAGAAGGGCTGTTGAGCTCCAAAAAACACAAAAAAACACCATGAACGTACCGCAGTACTTCTTCACAAATCACAAAGGGTATGTCTGGGTTATATAGTTATAAACTGAGACACATGAAATATGAAAAGATACATTAAATTCCCTAATAACCAGATCAAATGACCTTTATTGCACTGTTGATTGATTTGTCTCCCAGCTGTCCTTTGCTGCCCTGTCTCAGAGTACGATGACAGCTTGACCTCTGACCTCTGGGCCAAGCTGCATTCATCACTGCATTTCTGACCTGTGAATGAGAACCTAGGCTTCACCAGCAATAATTCACAAATACAGTCCCAGACACAGAGAGGTTCTCATGGCTAGAGGAGCGTGGTCAAACTGGAGGTTAGTCAAACAGAAACAAATGCTTAAAAGCTATAACCCTTTTTCATCCGGCTGTAATGAGCTTATAGTAATAACTGGACTGGCTAACACAAGTCTGAAGTCAAAAAGAGCCAACACAGACTGAATATTAATTAGTTTCCTTGCTTGATTATTAATTAGTTACTTGCTTTTGGCAAACTGACTAGAAACAAGTATTCAGCATCTTAAATGAGCTTTTAAACATGACTGAAGCAGAAACATTTTAATACAACTAAACAAAAAGGGTGATTCTAATATAATACATTTCTTCAGTCACAAACAGGTCAGACTGACCACTCTAACCCAGTGTTGTTAAAAAATACAATCAAATATAAAAGTTAGATGGAAAACTTAGAAAATTAAAAATGTTGCAACTAATTGAAAAATAGGTTTTAAGTTAAAGTACTAAAATTACTAAAACAATAACTGAAATAAAGCTAAATAGAATGCAAATTATTGTTTAAATAAAGTGATTTATATAAAGTTAAAACCTGGGTCTCATTATGCAAAGCAAATAACAAAGTCTTTAAGGCTCTAATGAAGCTTCACATTTGTAGATTGCTCTATACTTTAGTAAAAGGATTTATACAATATTTATACAATAACATACAATAATTAGGATTTATGGCAAACTGAAGGAAAATGCAAGTAAATAAAAAAATAACTGAATGAATGAATGAAAATTAAAATAAAAAAGATCATTTAAAACATTAGGATTAATGTCCTAATGAAGGAAGACGCAGAACAAAATGCAAATAAACAAACAAACAAAACAAAATAAAATAAATAACTAATCCATAAATTCTGATTCGGGGCCTACTTGGGGGAGGGGGGCTTGCAAGTGCACCTGGTTTATATGAAAATTAATTAATACATACCTACATAAAAATTGCCCCTTATTTAAACAGTATAAAATTGCTTATATAGAGATGTAACATGCGTTTCATTATGTACAGCAAATCAGTTCCTCTACTGAATCTTCAAGGTTCTAGACTATTTCTATAGAGGATTACACAATATTATACAACTTATACATAAGCAATATTTAGGGAACATGCAAAAATCAATAAAACGAATGCATGAAGAAAATGAAAAAAAAAAAGATTATACTAATTCCAAGAATTAAATTAATGTCCAAATGAAGGAAATGACAATTTGAAACCAAAAAAGTTAGTATATAAATTATATTAACTCTGATTTAAAAAATAAATAAATAAAAAAAGATTTGGATCCCACTAAAGGAAACAAAAAAACTGCAAATGTCCCTGGTTTACATGACTTTTTTTTTTTTAATATTAAATAAAAAAATGTATTTTTAGCAAAAGGATTTAGCATGTTAACATAACTTCTACAGTACTCTTTAAGACTTGGGACACTGAAGGAAATCCAATCAAAACAATGCAAAAGAAGTAAAATTTATGGAAACGGAAGAAAACCAATGCACTTGCCCCTGGTTTTATATAACAATGGAAAAAGAATGGAAATGAAACGGTATCCATACAGTCTAATACAGTATAAGTTACCTGTAACCTGTGTTTCAAATTATGTAAACAAATAACTGCTCACTGAAATCTTCAAGCTACACTCTTCAAACTAACGCTTCACGTGCGCATAGAAGAACCTTTTTTGTCTAAATGGTTCCATAAAGAACCTTCAACATCTGAAGATCAAAAAAAGATGCTTTGCGAAAGAAGGTTATAAAAAGGTAAGAAAGAGATGGTTCTTTAAAGAAACTTTGAAAAAATGCTTCTTCTAGAAAAGGGGGGGGGGGGTGATGGCATCGCTGTTAAGAACCTTTTGAAGCACCTTTATTTATAAGAGTGTAACCGGTAAATTCAGATTTGGTCCGACTCAAGGGAAAAAAATGTTGGTTTTGGACATTAAAAATGAAAGAAATTAAAATGGTATATAAAGTATAAAGTTGCTTATATAAAGAGTTGTGTTTCATTCTATAAAAGCAACTCTGTAAACAGCCATATATTGTGCAGAGAACGCAGCATAAGCATCCCGTGGGAGTCTGCCAGCGCTGGGAAGCTGAGCGCAGGGTTAAAGGTACAGTAGAGCACGTCAACACAGCGTCAGAGGGGCTGTCCTTCCTCCTCCTCCTCCCTCCGCTTTCACTGCCCGCTGCACAATGCTCTTTCTTTTCCTCTTTCTCCCTCGTTTCCTTCCCCTAAACGCTCGGCTGCTCTTAGAGGCTCGTTTCCTCCAGCAGAATCAGGGCTGTGGTGATTTTAAGACGTGAAGGAGGAGCAGCAGAAGCCGCTGGAGGAGGAAAGGCCCCTTCTAGACTTGCTTCTCCAGGCAGCAGGAGGAAAGCAGAGCCATGGAGAGCGACTCGCTCCCTCCTCCGCCGACCTTCAGCCCGGCCGTGCCTCCTTTCGTCAAGCTGGGGCTGACGGTGGCCTACACCATCTTCTACTCGCTGCTCTTTGTGTTCGTGTACGTGCAGCTCTGGCTGGTGCTGCGATACCGACACAAGCGCTTCAGCTACCAGACGGTGTTTCTGTTCTTGTGTCTGCTGTGGGCGGCTCTGCGAGCGCTGCTCTTCTCCTTTTATTTCAGAGACTGCGTGACCGCAAACACGCTCGGACCCTTGGCTTTCTGGCTGCTCTACTGTTTCCCAGTCTGCCTGCAGTTCTTCACTCTCAGCCTCATGAATCTGTACTTCGCACAGGTGAGTTCGACACCTTTGCACCTTGCAGAGACAGTAAAATCTGTTTTTAAGACTACAGGTCACATGCACATTTATGAGAGCAGAATGCAAACAAACAAAAACGTATTTTAGACATTAAAATGTAAGCAGGAGGAGATATTCTGTCCATTTTCCTCTGTCTTTTTATATATGGAAGCAACTCTCTGTTCCTGGTTTTATTAAGCATATTTCATAATGCATAAATGCATAGTTAATTCCAAAGAGAAATGGTCTTTTTATTCTTTTACCAAAATGATGTCAGTCCCTTTTATTTATCCAGCCACCTCCAGTGTTACTTTAACAGCACTGAATACACCGTTATAATCTTTTTTTAATATTAAGAAATGAGATTTTATTTTCACATTTCGTTTTTATTTTAATTTCAGTTCAAGTTTTAGCAATTATGTATTACATTTTAGTATTACTGGTATGCCATTATGGTTTTTGTTAATATATTGGAATTAAATTTTATTTTTACATTTTTGATTTTAATTTTAGTTCATTTTTGAGTAATTCTGTTATTTTAGTATACGGGTTACTATTATAGTTTTTTTAGTTAATATTTTAAAAGTGACCATAAACCCCATATATAAACATATTTTGTTAATATGTTTTTTTAAATTTGCTTTTTCAGTTTCTTTTTCATTTTACTAAGTTTAATAATATATTTAAACGTTACTACTACACTATAGATTATTACAAAGAAAAATAATTCCGATTTAGTAATTTTGGTTGTTTTTGTATTCGTGGTATACAATTATAGTGTTTGTTACTGTTTAATTCTATTCTATTTTAGATTTTTGCTGTTGTTTTAATTTTATTACTTTAAATTTAGTTATTTTCTTTTATTACTATTTTTTTTTTTCTTTTTTGTTTGATTTGTAGAACATTAATGAGTTTCTTCCGAGTTTAAATTAGATTTTGTTTTTTATATTCTGTATCATTTTTTAAAATTATTAAATTATTTAAAAGTTTTAGTATTGGTGTTGTTTTTTTTGTAATTTTTATTAGTTTTTTTAATATGTCTATATAGTTCTTATTTCATTTTAGTTTGTTATTTTTTAATTACCTCACCTTAAACTAAACAAGAGAATAAGAATAATGTTGCCTTGTCAACTAGCTGAAAGATTTTAATAAATATTTTACTTCATTTTTAGATAATGTTGATTTGATCTTATAGTAATATAACGTTTTTTAATGGTTTACAATACTAATAACTCTGGCCACCTCTTCACCATCCAATCAATATCTAATGGATAAAATAAAAATATATAAATCAGATTTATCTCATTAGTCAAACCATAGCTCTTTCATGCAAAAAGCATCTTGATCTCTCAGAGTGGATTATGTAATCATACTGTATAATATAGAAAAAACACTCTCCATTCGTCATTATTGCTGCGTAGATCATAATGATATGAACTATATGAGAGCTGTGTGTATGAGAGCAACTAAGGTCATTATTGATTCTAGTGCTTATGTCAGTTCAGTTCAATGTTATGTGTATTGTATATTCTCACAATG